>CM053417.1:62662198-62675073 GCA_028644305.1 Xerus rutilus
TGAACCGGGGATTGAACTCAGGGGCACTCGACCACTGAGCCACATCCCCAGCCCTATTTTGTGTTTTATGTAGAGACAGGGTCTCACTGAGTTGCTTAGTGCCTCGCCCTTGCTGAGACTGGCTTTGAACTCGCGATTCTCCTGTCTCAGCCTCCCTAAGTGCTGGGATTACAGGCTTGAGCCACCGCGCCCGGCTATGGTGCACTAGTTTTTTAATATGCTTTTGTATGTCATTTGCCAAAATTTTATTGAGAATTTTTGCATCTATATTAATCAGGGATATTGGCCTGAAATTTTCCTTTTTTGATGTGTCTCTGTCTGGTTTTGGAATCAAGGTGATATTAGCCTTATAGAATAAGTTTGGAAGAGTTCCACCCCTTTCTATTTCATGGAATAATTTGAGGAGTATTGAAGTTAGCTCTTCTTTGTAGGTCTTGTAGAACTTGGCTGAGAATCCATCTGGTCCAGGGCTTTTTTTGGTTGGAAGGCTCTTGATGGCCTCTTCTATTTCCTTGCTTGTAATTGATCTGTTTAAGTCATGAATGTCCTACTTGTTCAGTTTGGGTAGGTCATATGTCCCTAGGAATTTGTTGGTGTCTTTAGGGGTTTCCAATTTACTGGAATATAAGTTTTCAAAATAGTTTCTGATTATCCTCTGTATTTCAGCAGGGTTTGTTTTGATATTTCCTTTTTCATCACAAATTTTAGTGATCTCGGTTTTCTCTCTCCTTCTTTTTGTTAGGGTGGCAAAGTGTTTTTCAATTTTATTTATTTTCTTGAAGAACCAGCTTTTTGTTTTATCAATTGTTTGAATTGTTTCTTGTGTTTCAATTTCATTGATTTCAGCCATGATTCTAATTATTTCCTGTATTCTACTTCTTTTGGTGTTACTTTGTTCTTCTTTTTCTAAGGCTTTGAGTTGTAATGTCAAGTCATTGATTTGTTGACTTTTACATCTTTGAATATATGAGCTTAATGCAATGAACTTTCATCTTAGCACTGCCTTCATAGTGTCCCAGAGATTTTGGTATGTTGTATCGGAGTTCTCATTTACCTCCAAGATTTTTTTTATCTCTTCCCTGATTCCCATGCATTGTTCAATAGCAAATTATTGAGTCTCCAGGTGTTAGTGGCTTCTTTTTTTAAAACTGTCATTAATTTCTAGTTTCAGTCCATTATGTTCAGATAGAATGCAGGGTAGTATCTCTATTTTTTTGTATTTTCTAAGACTTGCTTTGTGGCATAGCATATAATCTATTTTGGAGAAGGATCTGTGTGCTGCTGAGAAAAACATGTATTTGCTTGTTGAAGGATGGAATATTACATATATTATTACATATATATATTACATATATATATTATATTATATATAATATATAATAATATATACAATATATGTATATTATATATATAATAAGTCTAGACCATTGATTGTTCTATTAAGTCTTGTAGATTATTTGTTTAGTTTTTGTTTGGAAGATCTATCCAGTGGTGAGAGTTGTGTTGAAGTAACCCAATACTATTGTGTTGGGGTCTATTTGGTTCTTGAATTTGAGAAGGTTTTGTTTGATAACATGGCTGCCCCATTTTTGGGGGCATAGATATTTAAGATTGTTATGTCTTGTTGATGTATGATTCCCTTAAGCAGTATGAAATGACCTTCTTTATCCCTTTTCACTAACTTTGGTTTGAAGTCTACTTTATCTGAAATGAGGATGGAAACTCCTGCTTGTTTACACAGTCCATGTGAGTAATAAATTTTTTTTCCATCCTTTCACCTTCAATCTGTGAGTGTCTCTTGGAGGCAGCATATTGTTGGGTCTTTTTTTTTTTAATCCAATCTGCCAGTCTGTGTCTTTTAATTGCTGAGTTAGGCCATTGACATTCAATGTTATTATGGAGACATGGTTTGTATTTGCAGACATTTTGGTTTATTCTTATTCTTTAACTTGACTGGTTTCTCCTTTGATTGGTCTTTAGTGTAGCTCCTCCCTCTGCAGGTTTTCATTGTTGTTTTTCATTTCTTTCTCATGGAGTATTTTACCAAGAATGTTCTGTAGTGCCAGCTTTCTTGGTGTGAATTCTTTTAATTTTTGTTTATCTGGGAAGGTTTTTATTTCATCATCAAACCTAAAACTTAATTTTGCTGGATATAAGACTCTTGGTTGGCATCCTTCTTAATTTTGCTGGATATAAGATTCTTGGTTGGTAGTAGCATATACTTGGTATATGCTTTGTCATGATCTTCTTGCTCTCAGGGTGTGGTTTGAGAAGTCTGAAGTGATCCTAATTGGCTTCCCCCTTCATGTAGTCTGATTCCTTTCTCTTGTGACTTTTAAGATTCTCTCCTTATTCTGAATGTTAGGCATTTTCATTATGATGTGCCTTGGTGTAGATCTGTTATGATTTTGTATATTTGGTGTCCTGTAAGCCTCTTGAATTTGATTGTCCAATTTATTCTTCATATTTGGAAAGTTTTCTGATATTATTTCATTGAATAGATTGCTCATTACTTTGGTTTGGAATTCTATGCCTTCCTCTATCCCTATATATATATATATATATATATATTTGGTACTAGAGATTGAACTTAGGGGTACTTGACAAATGAGCCACATCTCCAGCCCTATTTTGTGTTTTATGTAGAGACAGGGTCTCACTGAGTTGCTTAGCACCTCAGCATTGCTGAGGCAGGCTTTGACCTCATGATTCTCCTGTCTCAGCCTCCCTAAGTGCTGGGATTACAGGCTTGAGCCACCGCACCTGGCTACCCAATAATTCTTAAGTTTGGTCTTTTAATGTTATCCCATAATTCTTGGATGTTCTATTCATGGTTTCTTACCGTCTTCACTGTGTGACCAACTCTATTCTAAAGGTTAAGTATTTTGTCTTCAGTATCCCAGTTTCTATCTTCCAAATGGTCTAATTTGTTGGTTATGCTTTCTATTTAGTTTTTAATTTGGTTTATTGTTTCTTTCATTTCAAGGATTTCTGTTTGGTTCCTTTTCAGAATCTCTATCTCCTTATTGAAGTGATCTTTTACTTCTTATATTTGCCTATGTATCTCTTTATTGAAATGATCTGTTGCTGACTGGGTTTGCTCTCTTATATCATTCTTTACGTCACAGAACATTTTAATTATGTACATCCTGAACTCCTGTTCTGTCATTTCTTTTGCTGTACTGACCATGGATTCTAATAGTGTAGTATCTTGTTTGTTTGAGGCACTTTCTTCCCTTGTTTATTTATGATGTTTGTGTGTCTTTCCTTCTAGATCTGCTGATCTAAGGTGTTACAGTTTTTACTCCTATATGGTTATAGTTTCCCTGCAGAGTTTCAATACCTCTCCTTTAAAGGGGAGACCAATATTGATTGATCTCAATACAAACAATATATAGTTTCAAACCAAGTAGCTCCTAATAGCTTCCAAATACATTTACAGTTTAGTCACAATATACAACAATTATTAGTTCCTTTAACATGTTTTACGTAAACAATAGGTTTGCACAATGGTCGATAGTTTCTGTTGGTGGGCCAGGGAAACTTGAGCGTGGGGTGTAGGATAGAATTTTGGGGTAGTAGGAAGTGAGGATGTGGTTATTAGATCTTAGAAAGCATGAAAAAGGAATCCAGGAGAAGTTGGCTATTACTAGAAAGAGCGACAGAGAGTTGAGGAAGACCAGTAAGGAGGAAGAAAATGGAGTACAGCTAGTGAGGAGACTTGATAGTAAGAAAAATAAAACATATGCAAGTGGGAGTTACAAGACTATATAATGCCACTCTAGTATACAGTTCAGAAATCCCAGTCTACCATATCCTACTGTATAAAAAATACTTGGTTTCACAACTGTTGGGGATTAGAGGGTAGGAAAAAAGCAAGAGAGAAAAGAGGAAAGGAAAAAGAAAGAAAGGAAAGAAGAAAAGAACAGAGAAGTAAAACAAAAAGATTAAACAAGAGGAATATTAGGAGAAAAAGATAAAGAATAGAATTAAAAAATAAGAAGTAAAAAAATAAATAAATAAATAAAAAGTCTCAATGTAAATAAACAGGTATGCTTCCTTTCACCTCCAGTAGGTGGCGTTGTCCATTGCTTACTGGACTTTCCCCGCTGGGTGAAAAATGTCCTGGGTGTGGGTCTTGCAAGGAAGCCATCTGCTTCAGAAGCAGGGTGAAGGTCTGGGCCCCTGGTGGAAACGCTGTTTCATGGTGTGCTGTGTTGAAGTCAAATTTGTCCCCAGGTGCTGTCTGGTGTTCCCTGGTGTAGATAGTTCTGCCGTGTTAGGTGGGGATCCACAAAGAACAGTAGCCTGGGGGAGACGTTTGTCCATAGGAGCAACTGCTAGGGGTCCTGCGTGGTTGGGTGGGCGCTGGAGCTTGATACCCCATATAGAAGCAGGCCCCACCCACCCGAGGTGAATCCTGGGCTGGAGCCCTGGGCTGGGGCCCCGTGCTGCAGCTGTGTTCCGCTGCTCACCTCTGAAGTCATGCTGGTTGTGGCAATCGCTGGTGCCTGGTGGCCCTGTGTACACACATGCAAGTGAAATTCCTGTGGGGGATGATGAGCCATAGGATGATGTCAAGAAGCTGGCTGGAAGACAGTATTTCCACTACTTCAAGCTCCAGTCCTGGAGAGACTAGCATGGAGGAGTCCATCTAGGCCGCTATCTTGGAACCTGAAATGACTTTCTTTATCCCTTTTTACTAACTTTGATTTGAAGTCTACTTTATCTGATATGAGGATATAAACCACTGCTTATTTATGTGGTCCGTGTGAGTGATATGTTTTTTTCCATCCTTTCACCTTCATACTGTGGATGTCTTTTTCTGTGAGCTGAGTCTCTTAAAGGAAGCATATTGTTGGGTCTTTTTTTAAAAATTCAATCTATGTTTTTTAATTGATGAGTTTAGGCCATTGACATTCATAGTTCTTATTGAGATGTGGTTTGTATTCTGGTTATTTTGGTTTATTTTTGGTTTTTAACTTGACTTTGTTTCTCCTTTGATTGACCTTTCCTTTAGTGTAGTTTATCCCTTTGGAGATTTTCATTATTGTTTTTCATTTCTTCCTCATGGGATATTTTGCCAAGAATGTTCTGTAGTTCAGACTTTATTGCTGTAAATTTTTTTAACTTTTGTTTATCATGGAAGGTTTTTATTTTGTCATCAAATTTGAAGCTTAATTTGCTGAATATAAGCTTCTTGGTTGGCATATATTTTCTTTCAGAGCTTGGTATATGTTGTTCCAGGATCTCCTGGTTTTGAGGTTCTGGGTTAAAAAATCTGCTGAGTTCCATGTAATCTGATTCCTCTCTCTTATAGCCTTTAAAATCCTATCCTCATTCTTTACACTAAGCATTTTTATTATAATATGCCTTGGTATAGATTTGTTGTGATTTTGTACATTTGGTATCCTGTAAGCCTCTTATATTTGATTTTCCAACTCATTCTTCATGTTTGGGAAACTTTAATATTACTCCATTGAAGAGATTGTGTATTTTTTTAAATCACTCTGCCTTCCTCTATCCTGATACATCTTAGGTTTGGTCTTTTGATGTTATATCATAATTCTTGGATGTTCTGTTCATGATTGGTTACCATCTTCACTATGTGGTCAACTTTATTTTCAAGATTGTATATTTTGTCTTCATTGTCTGAGGTTCTGTCTTCTAAGTAATCTAGTTTGTTTGTCATGCTTTCTATTGTGTTTTTTATTTTGTTTATTGTTTCCTCATTTTGAGTATTTCAGTTTGTTTGTTTTTTTTCAGAATCTATCTCTTTCTTGATGTATTCTCTTGCTACTTGTATTTGATCTGATCTCATCTCTTTGTTAAAGTCATCAATTTTTGCCTGTATTTGCTCACTTAGGTCATTTTTTAATTCACAAATCATTTTAATTATGTAAATTCTGATCTATTTTTCTGACATTTCATCTATCATACTATGAGTGGATTCTATTGTTGTAGTATCTTGGTTTGTTTGGGGCACTTTCCTCCTTTGCTTTTTCATGTTGTCTATGTGTATTCCTCTCTTTCAGTGCAGATCTGAGGTATTGCAGTTTTTATCCTATAACCTTATAGTGTCCCTGCAGGTTATCAATACCTCAGCTTTAAGGGGAGATATCAATGTTGCAGCACCCAATGCAACCAATATGTATCCATAAATCAATTAACTTCTATTTTGACATTTATAGTTTTGTCACTATAAACAGAAATGATGATTTCAGTTATTTTGTATCATATAGCCAATAGGTTTGCATAAGGGTTTACTGTATTTAATGTTGGACAATGGGGGGTGGTAGGATGTGATGTTTATGAAATAGGATGTGGGAATTTAGAGGTATTTGATTATGGGACTAGTGAAAGTGCAATCAAAAGAAGTTGGGTGTTTTCAGAAGAAAAATGAAGGGGAGGTTACTCCATACAAGGCTCCGTGTTGTCTCTGAAACAGGATGGTGTCTATTAGTACACTGAGGAGAGATACCTCTGGTTCAACCGGGTCCACAATGACCTTGGATTTTCAGGACCTGGTTCTTGTCTCTGGATGGAAATGGCCATGCCCCTAGGTGGTAGCAGCAATAGTGTCAAACCTGTAAGTACTTTGATGTCAGGCTTCCAAATCCTAGTCAGTGACTCAAGATGGAAGCTGCCCCAGCTAATTATGGCAGAGGTGGCAGTGGAGGTAACCCAAGATGGCAGCAGAGGTGTAACAAAATGGAGGCAACTGCTTTTAGAGAAGGAGCTGGAAGGATGGGCTGTATGATGGTGTTGAGTGGTGTATTTGATGATGCTGTAGTGTGGTGTGCGGTATTGCAATGGGCAGCTGTCTCCTTGCCCTGTCTGATGTCCCACCATGGAGATTACTGTGTGGGGAAAGCTAAAGCAGTGGCTGCAATGTTGCAATATGGAAGTGGTTTGGGTGGAGCCACACAATGGTAAATAGGAAACCACAGCATAGGATTTCTCTTTACCAGCAGGGTGCCAGGTGTGGGGTGTGGATTGGGCCTCTCCCAGGCAGTGGATCATGTGGTGTGGGTCAGGACCTTCTGGGATGGCCTTGGTGATGGTCTTCCCTGTCCTGGTTGTTGTCCCAAGATGGAAGTGCCCATGTCTGTGGTTTGTGGCTGGGTAGCATCAAATCTGTAAATACCTTGGTGTTGGGCTTCCAGCCACCAGAAGGTATCCCAAGATAGAAGCTGCCACAACTAAAGATGTTGCTGGCAGTGTGGTGGTAAGCTGAGATGGTGTTGGAGATGTCCCAAGATGGCAACAACCACTTTTTGAGATGAGGCTGAAAGGGAAATCCCAATGATGGCTTTGGGGGAACTGTTTAGAGATGTAGTACTCTGGTGTGCAGGCATGGTCCTCAGTGTGGTGAGCAGTTCTACACCTAGGCATGGGCCTGGGCTCCTACCTGGTTGGCATGGTGGTCCTGGGATCCTTGGTGATCACTGGGGCTGTCCTGTGCCTGCCTTGTCTCCATACGGGTCGACAAGACTGTCATGGACCTCTCTGGGCTCCAGGGATGGGCTTTGTAATGCCAGTCAAAAATTAAAATTGTATGCCCTATTTGGCCTTCTCTGATACAAACATGCATATAATATATGGCTGCTGCTGTGATTTGTATATTTGTGTTCATCCTAAATCTGAATGTTTTAAGATAATGCTAAATACAATGCTATCAAGAGGTGTAGTCTTTGGGATTCCCTTCTACAACAATGCCTACTGCAGTTGTTGAATTGGAGGCACTGCAATGTTTCCAATAAGGCAATGTCCAGTGGAATTATAAGGGCAAAGTCACCTTCTGGTACTCCAGATCCATATAGCTCTTCAATTTTCAGTAAATTTCATGAAATATTTGTCTTAATTTTATACACTTTCTGTTCGGGAGAAACAGTGGCACTGGACTCAAAACTGTAAGATTTATAATGTAGTTTGTGCTCAGCAAAGACATGCGGGTGAGGCACCATGATATCTTGGATGTCCAATGCCCCAGTATGTTCAGAAATTGAGACATGAAGTCAAAGAAGAGTATTCTAAAGACTTAAGATTTAATGGTCCCCCTGTTAAGTTTTGGATTTACTTGGGGTCAGTGATACTCTTTTCCCTTTCTGTCTTCATTTTTAAATGTGCCTATCATATGTTTGTCTCTCCATTTTATTTGGAAGCACACAAGTTGTTTGATTTGAAACATATATAATTGGAGAGAGAGATGTCTGAGAACAAATCACATCTTGTGGTTCATTCATATTTTCATCAATATTAGATGATATTTATATAGGACTTTATATTTTTATTTTGACATTGAAATACATTAAGATCTGAGAGGCTATTGTGATGGAATGAATATGCATTAAATATGCATATGAAAAGAATGACATCATGAGTGGCCTGAGGCAGAATGCTATGGTCTGAATTTCTGCTTTCTCCCCAAATTCAAGAGCTGAAATTTAATACTCAATGCAAAAATACCAACAGTGAGGATTTGAGGAGGTGATAAGATCATGAGAACTCCAGTGTAATAAGTTGGTATATTCTTATAAAAAATATAAATTCATTTGTTCACTCTTTTCATTTTATAAATAAATAAAGGCTCTGTGAGAAATGAACTGAAGCAGTTATCTTGGATTTCCCTGTCTCTAGAACAATGAATAATAAATTAGTATTAATTATGAATTATCAAAACCAATGTATTCTTTTACAGTATCTGAAACAAAATTAATACCTGCCTTGTTTCCAAGGTCTGAGTCTATGTACCAAAATAAACTTTTTCTGCTCTAAATTGTTCTTGTCACATTTTTTGTTCACAGTGACAAAAACCTAATTAACAAGTTACAGTGACATTTATATATTTCCAGGTACATTTTTCAAATATTTTCAAGATTTTTAAATATACTTATAAAACTTATTAGTCTGTAGTATTCTGAGATGTGTTCCTAGAAATTTTTATCAGTGATATTGATGATATATAATTATTTTGAAAGCATTTAATTCTCTTCTATTTTCAAAAAGGTGTGTGAAAAAGGCTAGTAACTTTTAACATTTGGCACAATTCACCGAAGGCCATGAGAATATACAATTTTATTTAGGGCAAGTATTTCAATTACTAATTTATTTATTTTTTTACAATTTAGAAGCATGGTCAAGGTTTGTGTTTCTTCTTGAGATAATTTTGTATATCTAGAATTTTTCCCATTTCATCCATGTGATGAAATTTATCAATATCTAATCCCACTCATAGTCATCATTTAAAAAATATTTGTGTAATATTGATAGTGATACATTTCATTTTCATTCTTGAATTTAGTATTTTACATCATCTTCACCACTTCCTTTCATCATTTCAGCTAAAGATTATTCAACTTTGTTGATAACTTTGAAGAACCAAACTTTACTTTTACTTTATGACATTTTCTATTGTAATTCATTTTTTTCTATATTCATAATTACTTCTTTCCTATGCTTGCTATGAATTTAGGTTACTCTAGTCATATATTCTATGCTTTCCTGGAATAAAATTTCTTAATTATGAACTTGATGGGGTGAGATAAGAAGTGTAATTAATCTTTCTTTTCTTGTGTGAAACTCTAACCTCAGATGGGAACTTAAAATATAAAGAACTCCCATGTTCTTGCGTGTACCAACCCAGCACAAAGCATCAAGGGTAGGAGATTCTGTCCCACATTGCTGGGGAGGGGTTTGAAAGTGAATCAGATCTCAAATTTAATTGCTTTAATATTTCTTACTATTATTTAGTAAATTGTCTTAAATCTGTATTTCTCCATTTTCCATATCAATTTAGTATAATTCCCAGAGATTTTAAATGAGTAATTTTAACTAACATTCAACAACTATTATTGTTGTCAAACTTCTTATGTGATTCCAGAACTCTTCTCCAAACTTTTTGTCATTCTTGCATTATAAAGGACAACTCATATGTGTATGTTCATTTACCAAGAAAACAATAATAATATAATATGACATAAAATATGTAAAAGCTCTGTTAAAATAAATTTACATTAAATCAAATTTGCATTTAATTGTAAATGTTCATGGTTTTAAAATCCATATTTTTAAAAATATCTTTCTGTAACAGCATGTGTTTTTTAATGGTATACTAATTTTTCTGTTTTATGACTTGTGACTTCTGTTTTACAAGAGATTTCTAAAATTCATTTTTTTATGTTTAGGTAGAAAATCCATGAAATGTGGTGGTTTCAAAGTATTTTAAAATTTTCTGAAAACATCTAAAGTTTGGACTTCAAAATTTACACTTTCTAAATATTATGTAATTATGATTGCTACACACTATAATTATTTTCAATGTAAAAAACACCTAAAGTGGTTCATGATTATGAAAGTAGATATGTCAAGTGGTCTTCTTTATAATTTGTATTTTTTATATTTAGCAATGTTGCATAATAAAATAATTTTACACTTATAATTGCTTTAATATGGTTGGATGAAAAATACTATAATTTTTTTTCCAGTATCAATTCTCTTAAATTTTCCTTGTTCATAGAAATTTATGATATTTTCATTACTTCTAATATATGGCTTATAGGAATCAATGCAATCTATCCATATATTTTCTGAGTTAAATTACTTGAAAATAAATAAAATAATCTGTACAAATTCACCAAAGTAGGCATTAGTAGTCAACAATATATCATAATTTGCTGAAAATGTGCAAGAGTCAGTAACACTGGCAACCTGTGTGAATATGGGAACTTTGACTCTACCTTAAAGATACGTAAGTGAAATGAATAAGGTCGAATGAAGTTTAAAGAAACATATATATTAATTAATTATAGTTATTTACATTTTAATATACATTTTAAATTTTCTTCCATTTTCTTTCTGTTTGCACACTATATCATCTGAGACAACACTGGCCATTGCATTTCTGACTTTTGAGATTGTGTTCTTACATCACTCATTTATAAGAACATCTCAAGATTGATATACCAAAAAAAATGGCTGACTTACTCTGGTTCATATATTGGCCCTCTTCCTGCCTCAGTAGTTTCAAAGAATTAAAAAGCATTTGTTCACCTATTCTCAGACAGACAGGCTGAAGTAGAATTAAAGCAAACTAAGATGGTGTTTGTTAAAAGGTGCTGAAGTTACAATGGAATAAATTATATGTATTTATGAATTTGTCACAATGAACCACACTTATATATAAATACAATACACTAATAAGCTCACATACACAGAAAATAAATTCAATAAATTCCACCAAAAAGTTTATAATTACAAATTAACATGGCTTTTGTACTCTAAATCTGTTGCCTAAATTATAGCACTTGAGAATAAAAACTGTTTTAGATTAATAAACACAATATAATAGGGTTTTGGGGACTGGGGTAAAACTTAATTGTAGAGCACTTGCCTGGCATGTTCACGGTCCTAGGTTCCATCCCCAGAACCACAAAATATAAAGAATTTTAGTTCACGGGTACTGAAACATCTCTCTATGTTAGGGGTAATATAAATTTATATTATTGAAGACTATAGTGAATCATTTCCAGATCAAACCTAATATAAACACATATTAGTTGTTTGGCAAATAAGAAACAAGGTGGCTACTGGAGAAATACAACTGTAATGATCATTAAACCCTGTAAAAAATGAATAAATGTTTTAGGAGATTTGTATTCAGAAGCATATTGTATATATTTCAACCTTTTATGTCAACTTTGGAAGTCAAATGTGTCATTCTACACATTTCCAACATGCTTCAAATTATTTATGCAGTACTTTTAGAAACCCAGCTGCAATAAACTTACCAACTTTTGTAACAGTTTACTTGGGAGGTAAAAACTTAGGATGAAACATATGAAGAGTTTAAGTCTAATAACAATTTTTTCAATGTAAAAATAGATTTTAGTAGCAAGAAAAAAAGCCCACCAAAGGTTAAACTTTCAGTACACTTACAAAAATCATTTGAATTTAGATCAATTCTCAGGTCAACTGCAGCTGAAACTCCATTCTTGTATTTACATATATATTTATGAAATGTCATTCATTAGTTATCTACAATAATTTTTTTAAAACTATGAAACTTGTTTTAAGAGTCTAGAAGGTGGTAGGCATGCGTAAGACTGCATACAGCTAGGAAAGAAATTTAAAGATACCCATTTTCTCACTTCTGATGAATTTGAGATATTGAATAATAATAAGTGAATAAGAAACAAATTTTAAATAATTTTACAATCAAGACAATGGCTAACATACACATAAAATCTCTGCAAATAATGATGGACTTATTGGCTCTAGGTAATTAAAAAAAATCAAAGAAATATCAGCTGACTACTAAGATAACTAAACAGAGACATTTCTAGGCATGCAATGCAGGGAATACATACTTTACAGAATTACTCTGGCAAAGTCACTAAAAAAATTTTTTCCTTGTGGCTAGATAAAAGACAAGAAAGTATGTTTTCTTTTTTTGTATTCTACATAATGCTGGAAATTCTAGCTATTGCAATCAAGAAAGAGGAAATAGCATGAGATACTTCACGTGTGTAATGCTTTAGATTCAAAGCCCAGCAGAAATAATGGGAGAGAGACAGACAGAGAAGAAAGAGAGAGATGAATAGGGAGATGAGAGATAAAGGGAAAAGAAAGAAAAGAAGGAAGGAAAGAGGGAAGGAAAGAAGGAAGAAAAGGCATCCATTTTAGACAGAAAAAGTAATATATTTATTTGTAGACAACATAAAAATCTGTGCAGAACATCCCAAGATACTCCCTACAAATCCAATAGATCTAATAAATTCAACAGAATTTCAAGATAATCAATGTTCAAGACATGGTTGCATTCCTTATACAAGAAATATGTAATCTAAAATGAAATTTAGTGTAGCATTTAAAAA
>CM053417.1:62675173-62721992 GCA_028644305.1 Xerus rutilus
GTGGCTCAAGCCTGTAATCCCAGCACTTAGGGAGGCTGAGACAGGAGAATCGCGAGTTCAAAGCCAGCCTCAGCAACAGCGAGGCGCTAAGCAACTCAGTGAGACCCTGTCTCTACATAAAACACAAAATAGGGCTGGTGATGTGGCTCAGTGGTCGAGTGCCCCTGAGTTCAATCTCCAGTACCAAAAAAAATAAAAAATAAAAAAAATAAATAAATAAAAATAAGAAAAATTTTACAAAATAACTCAAGACAGTACAGTAAAATATTCAAATTTACAGAAATAATTTAAAGAAAATGTAAATAAATAGAGAGTTACCTTATATTCACAGACAGGGAAATTCAAACTGGTAAGAGAGTAATTTTGCCTAAATTAATCTATATATCCTGCTTAATGAATTCTATGAAAATTCTCTGAGGGAATTTTCAAAAGAGCATATTCTAAAATCAGTATGTAAATGCAGCCCAACTAGTATATTGACGAAGATTTGAGAAAAAAAGAGAAAAAGTTATAAGACATTCACTTATAAATAGCACATTATGGTGCAGTTAGATTTATCAAGACTTTGAGATACTGGCAAATGTATGCATTTCAATGAATGGAACAAAACTGATAGTTCAGAAAATTTTACTTATATTCAACTGATTTTTGATAAAGATGTCCAAACAAAAGGATTGGAAAAGGAAGGTCTGTTCAATAAATGATATTGTGACAACTAAATAGCCACCAGCAAAAAACATATAATTTGGATTTACTCCTAAACCTATACAGAAAAAAAATAATTGAATATGAACAAGAAACTTGAAATTAAGACCAAAATTAAAATTTTAGAATAAAGCACAGAAAATGTTTTTGAAACTTTGGGTTAGCCAAATAATACTTATATATAACAGCCAAAGCAAAGTCCATAAAACACTAAATCAAGAGTGAATTGGAATTTGTCAAAATTAAACAATTTTGTGCTTCAAATAATGGGATCAATAAGGTGAAATGATAAAAACAGAATGCCATTAAATATTAGTAATATATATCATGCATTTAATAAGAAAGTTACTTCTGTCTCTAAGTTAGTAAACATTATCTGTTTATGATTAGGTTGAGCCATGATAATAATTCAGACTATTCTCTCCTCCACAAGATCTTTAATCAAATGTACTAAGTCCCATTAACTACATAAATTAATATATTGACATGTTTTGGGGTTCAGTGTATACTCATTGTGGGACCATTAATTTGTCTGCCAAAGTATATGGTTCCAAAAGATTCACATCTGTCACAGGCACTAAATTTCCTTACTCATGCCACTTTGGTTATTAAAACATCAATGCAATAGAGCGTCAACTCAAAATTGAGTATCTCATCATTTCACATCTGGTCTTCTAAATGATTCATGAATGAGACTCTGAGAATTATCCATCTTGGAAAATAGTTACCCTTCATTTGTAAACCTGCAAGTCAGAAAGAAGTAGTCTCTTCCTAAAAGATAATGATGAGAAAGTCATTGAATTGTACTTTGGCTCATTAATGGAAGAAAATGAAATCACCAGTGTAAATTTTGAAATCTAACCAGACTATCTTAATTTATTTAAAGAGCTGAAGATAAAATTTTGTGAATGCCCTGTAGCCAAGACTCTACAAATTGAGTCATGTATCATGAAAGATATTATATTGGCAGCTAAAAAGTTGTATTGTTCTATTTCAAGTCAGTAGAAAATTCTTCTTTTATTATATACTATCACATTCAGTTCAAGATGGAATCGTTTTTGTACATATAAATTCTCAAGAATATTATTCATATGTGTTTCCTGCATATAAATTGTCAAGAATATTGTTCATATGTGTTTCCTAAGTGATGCTTGATGACTGAAGTAAAAATTATAACGTGGTGTTCAAGGCATATAGAGAAAATTATGGAATTAATAATATTTAACAAATGGAGGAGGGTAAATGAAACTAAATGGTAGTAATATATATTATTATTATATATTAAATTATGTACGTATGTAATATTTTGGTACCAAGAACTGAACCCAAGGGTGCTTAGCAACTGAGCCACATCTGCAACACTTTATTTGTTTGTTTGTTTGTTTGTTTATACTTATAAGAGATTAAAACCAGAAGTACAGAACCCCTGAGCCATATTCCCATCCCTTATTTATATTTTATTTAGAGACAGGGTCCCACTGAGTTATTTAGGGCCTCACTAAACATCTGAGACTCGATTTTGAACTCAGCCTCCTGAGCCACTGGGATTAGTCATGTCCCATTGTGCCAAGTCTTTATTAAATTTTCGATTTTAAGACAGGTTCTTGTTAAATTACTTAGGGCTGGTTCCTGCCAACCAGCGGGAGCACAGGCCAAGGCCCAGGACCACCTTCAGGGACAACTACAGGAGCCAAGCCAAGGGCAGACCTAAGACTGTTAGCGGCCAGTCATGAGGGAATCCAGACCCAGGCAAAGGGACTGCCTCCGGGGACCCCTGTGAGAGATCAGTCCTACATGAGGTCCAGGACTGCCCCCAGTTCCAGGTCAGAGCCCCTGCAAAACAGTGGGAACACAGGCCAAGGCCTAGGACCATCTTCAGGGACCACTGCTGGAGCCCAGCCAAGGTCAGGCCTGAGATTTCTACCCACCAATCTGCTGACCCACAGGGGAATCCAGATCCAGGTGAAGGACTGCCTCTGGGGACCCCGGTGGCTGAGGCCCATGACCACACCCAGTTCAGTACCAGAACACCATGCTGATCTGCAGGAGCCAAGGCCCATGTCTAAACTCACCACCTGGAATCCCTGAGGGAGTCTAGGCCAAGATCAGGCCTAGGACTGACTTCACAGGTCTGTGTGAGTCCAGCCCCAGTACTGCTCCTGCACATAGTGAGGATCCACACTGTCGCTCCTTTCCTGTATCCATCTTGTACACTGGAGCCATCCCCATAGTTCTTCCCATGTAGTAGCCTATTCCTTGGATCAACAGACAGGGCCTGGAGGCAATGGTCTACCAAAGCACTACATCTCTGGTCAATCAGCCCAAAGCTATTGTAAGTTCTACCCTTTTAGCCCCATCTCTGAAAGTGTTTGTGTCCATCTTGGGCCACTCCCACTGCCATCTTCAGTTATCTCCACTACTGCCACTACCATCTTTAGTGGCCGTAGTGTCCATATGGGGACAACTGCTGAGGACTGTAAGTGAACTCCAAGGTGAGATACAGGTAATCTGTAGTGTCACCACAAGATTATAGGATATAAACTGCAATATCTCAGATCAGCATTGCAAAAAAGGAATATATGTGATCAACATAAAATAACAAGGGAAGAAAGTGCCCCAAATAAACCAAGATACTACAATAATAGAATACATTGACAGCACAGTTGGTGAAATGTCACAAAAAGAATTCAGAATGTACATAATTGAAATGATCTGAGAATGAAAGAATGACTTAAGTGAGCAAATACAGGCAAATATTGATCACTCCAACACAGAAAGAGAAAAAATAAAGGCAACCATTGATCATCCCAACAAAGACTTAAGAGAGCAATTACAGATAGCAAAATAATGCTTTAAGAAAGAGCTAGAGATTGTGAAAAAAAATCAGAAATTCTTGAAATGAAGAAAACAATAAACCAAATATGAAACTCAATAGAAAACATCACCAGAAGACCAGATCACATGGAAGACAAACCTTGGATAATGAAGATAAAATATACAATCTTGAAAATAAAGTTGATTATACAGTGAAAATGTTAAGTAATCATAAACAGAATATACAGGAATTATGAGATAGCATCAAAAGACCAAATATAAGATTTATGATGATAGAACAAGGCACAGAATTTCAAACTGAAGAAATGTGCAATCTCTTCAATGGAATAATATCAGAAAATTTCCCAAACATGAAAAATGTATTGGAAAATCAAATACAAGAAGCTTACAGAACATGAAATGTACAAAATTACAAAAGATCTACATCAAGGCACTTTATAATGAAAATGTCCAGCATAAAGAATAAGAATAGAATTTTAAAGGCCACAAAAGAGAGGAATCAGATTACATATAGGAGGAGAACAATTAAGATCTCAGCAGATTTTTCAACCCATGCCGTAAAAGCCAGGAGATCATGGAACAACATATACCAAGCTCTCAAAGAAAATGGATGCCAACCAAGAATCTTATATCCAGGAAAACAGAGCTAAAGATTTGATGATGAAATAAATACCTTCCATGATAAAAAAAATAGCTAAAAGAATTTACAGCAAGAAAGCCTGCACTCTACAGCATTCTCAGCAAAATATTCCATGAGGAAGAAATGATAACCAACAATGAAAATATACAAAGAGAAAACTACACTGAAAGAAAGGCCAATCAAAAGAGAAACCAAGGCAAGGCAAAAACCAAAAATAAACCAAAATGACTGGGACTACAAATCATATTTCAATAATAACCCTGAATGTAATGGCCTAAACTCATCAATTAAAAGACATAGACTGACAGATGGGATAAAAAGGAAAGACCCAACAATATGCTGCCTTCAAGAGATTCATCTTACAGGAAAAGACATCAACAGATTGAAAAAGAAAGGATCAGGAAAAAATGTATCACTCACATGGACCGTGTAAACAAGCAGGTGTTTCCACCCTAATATCAGATAAAATGGACTTCAAAGCAAAGTTAGTGAAAATAGATAAAGAAGGACATTTCATACTTCTTAAGGGAATCATACATCAACAAGTCATAACAATCATAGATATCTATGCCCCCCAAAATGGGGGAATCTACATATATCAAACAAATTCGTCTTGACTACTAGAATCAAATAGACTACAACACAATACTTGGTGACTTTAACACAGCTCTCTCACCACTGGATAGATCTTCAAAACAAAAACTAAAAAAAGAAACCATAGAACTCAATAAAACAATCAATAGTTTAGACATATATAGAGTATCTTATCCATCAATGAGCAAATACAGTTTTTTCTCAGCAGCAAATGGATACTTCTCCAAAATAGATCATATGTTATGTCACATAGCAAGTCTTCACAAATGCAAAAAAATAGAGATACTACCCTGCATTATATTTTATCATAATGGAATAAAATTAGATATCAATGACATATTAAAAATAGAAACTATTGCAACACCTGGAAACTAAATAATATGTTACTGAATGATGCATGGATAACAAAAGACATTATGGAAAAGGTAAAAAAATTCTTAGAGGTAAATGAAAACTCTGATACAACATATCAAAATCTCTGGGACACCATGAAGGCAGTGCTAAGAGGAAAGTTCTTGCATTAATCTCATTCATTAAAAGAAGAAAAATTCAACAAATAAATGACTAGACTCTACATCTCAAAGCCCTAGAAAAAGAAAAACAAGCCAAGACCAAAAGAAGTAGAAGACAGAAAATAATTAAAACCAGGTTTGAAATCAAAGAAATTGAAGCAAAAGAAACAATTCAAAGGGGCTGGGGCGGTGGCTCAGTGGTAGAGTGCTTGCCTCACATGCGTAAGTCACTGGGTTTGATCCTCAGCACCACATAAAAATAAATAATAGAAGAGATTGCATACAACTAAAAAATATTTAAAAAAATAAACAATTCAAAAAAATGACAAAACAAAAAGCTGGTTCTTTGAAAAAATAAATAATATTGACAAACACTTAGCCACCATAACAAAAAGAAGGAGAGAGAAAACCCAAATTACTAAAATCCGTGATGAAAAAGGAACTATCATGACAGACAGTACCAAAATACTGAGGATAATTAGAAACTAGTTTGAAAATTTATACTCCAGTAAAATAGAAAACACTGAAGACACCAACAAATTTCTAGAGGCATATGACCTACTCAAACTGAACCAGGAGGTCATACTCAACTTAAACAGATCAATTTCAAGCAAGGAAATATAAGATTCCATCAAAAGCCGGACAACAAAGAAACCCCTGGACTAGATGGATTCTCAGCAGGGTTCTACAAGACGTACCAATAAGAATTAATACCAATACTCTTCAAACTATTTCATAAAATAGAAAATGAGGGAACCCTTACAAACTCATTCTATGAGGCAAGAATCACATTGATACCAAAACCAGACAGAGGCATCAAAAAAAGAGAAAATTTCAGACCAATATCCTTGATGAAAATAGATGGAAAATTCTCAATAAAATTTTGGCAAATCACATACAAAAACATATTTTAAAAAACAGTGCACCAGGATCAAGTGGGGATCATTCCATGAATACAACATTTGTTCAACATAGGGAAATCAATTAACATAACCCATCACATCAATAAAATTAAAGATAAGAATGATATGATTGTATCAATTGTTGCAGAGAAGGCATTTGACAAAATACTGCACCATTTTATGTTCAAAACACTAGAAAAACTAGGGATAACAGGAACATACCTCAACATTACAATATCTATCTATGCTAAACCTAAGGCCAACCTCATCCTCAATAAAGAAAAATTAGAAGCATTCCCTCTAAAAATAGGAATAAGACAGGGATGCCCTGTTTTACCACTTCTATTCAACATAGTCCTTGAAACATTAGCCAGAGCAGTTAGACAGATGAAAGTAATTAAAAGGATATGAATAGGAAAAGAAGAACTCAAACTAATATTATTTGCCAACAACATGATTCTGTACTTAGAGGATCCAAAAATTCCACCAGAAAAATTCTAGAATTAATAAATGAATTCAGCAAAGTAGCAGGATATAAAATCAAAACCCATAAGTCAATTGCATTTCTATACATCAGTGATGAATCTTCTGAAAGAGAAATTAGGAAAACTATCCCAGTCACAATAGCCTAAACAAAAATATTTGGGAATCAATTTAACAAAGAAGGTGAAAGACCTCTAAAATAAAAATTTCAGGACACTAAAGAAAGAAATTGAACAAGACCTTAGAAAATGGGGAAATCTCTCATGGTCTTGGATAGGCAGAATCGATATTGTCAAAATGGCCATACTACCCAAAGTGATATATAGATTCAATGTGATTCCAATTAAAATCCCAACATCATTCCTTATAGAAATAGAAAAGGCAATCATGAAATTCATTTGGAAGAATAAGACTCTGAATAGCCAAAGCAATCCTTAGCAAGAAGAGTGAAGCAGGAAGCATCACAATACCTGACCTTAAACTATACTACAAAGCTATAGTAATAAAAACTGTATGGTACTGGCACAAAAATAGACATGTATACCAATAGTAAAGAATAAAAGACACAGAGATAAACCCACTTACAGTTATCTTATATTATACAGTTATCTTATATTAGACAAAAGTGCCAAATATGTACATTAGAGAAAAGATAGCCTCTTCCATAAAAAGTGCTGGGAAAACTGGAAATCCATATGCAGCAAATTGAAACTAAACCCCTATCTCTCACCATAAACAAAATTCAACTTAAAGTGGAGCCAAGACCTAGGAACGAGACCAGAGACCCTATGCCTAATAGAACAAAAAGTAGGTCCATTTCTTCATCATGACAGATTAGGACCTTAGTTCCTTAACAAGACTCCTATAGCACAAAAAGTAAAACCAATAATATTCAAACTAAAAAGCTTCTTCTCAGCAAAATAATCAATGAAGTGAAAACAGAGAGCCTATATTCTGGGAACAAATTTTGCCACATGCCCATCTGATAGAGCACTAATCTTCAGGATATATAAAGAACTCAAAAAACTTAACATCAAAAAAAACAAACACCCAATCAATAAATGAGCTAAGGAGCTGAACAGACACTTCCCAAAAGAAGATATAAAATCAATCAACAGACACATGAAAAAATGTTCAACATCTCTAGTAATTAGAGACATGCAAATCAAAACTACTCTAAGATTTCATTTCATGCCAGTTAGAATGGCAATTATCAAGAATATAAACAACAATAAGTGTTGGCGAGGTTGTGGGGGTAAAGGCACACTCATACGTTTCTGGTGGAACTGCAAATTGTACAAGCAATCTGGAAAGCAGTATGCAGATTCCTTAGAAAACTTGGAATGGAACCACCGTTTGACCCAGCTATCCAACTCCTTTGTCTATACCCAGAAGACTTAAAAATAGCATACTACAGTGATGCAGCCACTTCAATGTTTATAGCAGCTCAATTCACAATAGCTAAACTGTGGAACCAACCTAGATGCCCTTCAATAGATGAATGCATAAAGAAACTGTGCTATAAATACACAATGGAATATTACTCAGCAATAAAAGAGAATAAAATTATGGCACTTGCAGGTAAATAGATGGAGTTGGAGAATATCATGCTAAATGAAGTAAGCGAATCCCAAAAAAAACAAATGCCAAATGTTCTTTCTGATAAGTGGATGCTGATCCATAATGGAGGAAAGGACATGGGAAGAATGGAGGTATTTGGTCAAAGGGGAGGGAGGGGTAAGGGGGCATTAGGACAGTAAAGTTTGTGGAATGAGATGGACATCATAGCCCTAGCTTCATATAAGACTGCATATATGATGTGATTCTATGTCACGTACAACCAGAGAAATGAAAAGTTGTGCTCCATCTGTGTACAATGAAACAAAATGCATCCTGCTATCATGTATACCTTAGTAGAATAAATAAATAAAAATAAAAAATAAAAAAATAAATTGCTTATGGCCTCCATAAGTTGTTAATGCTGGGTTTGAAATTGTGATCCTCCTGACTCAGCCTCCTGAGTCCCTGTGATTGCAGTCATACGTCACCATACCTACCTAGAATGAATTATAAAAGATGATCCAGCTATATGTAATCTAGAAAAAACTACATTCAAAGTAATTGGCATAAATAATTTACAAAAAAAGATAGAGAAATGTCAGTATTAATTTCTAAGAAAGTTAATAATAGGTATATTAATGTAATATAAAATAGAATTTAAAATATTGCTGAGGAAAAAACAAAGATTATAAATTATAAGAAGGAATCTATCAAGAAGATAAAACCATTGTGAGACTCTAATATGCATCAAACAAAATTGTGTTAAAATACCTAAAGCCAAAATGTGATGAATATGAAAACACACAAAGTGAGGTATCCATAGGTCACCATTGGTATTGATAGTGCTACTATGCAAAAAATCTATGAACAAATACAAGAAATGGACACAATCAACAAAAGATGATCACATAGATATTTATAGAATTTTCCAACTGAGAATTGCAGAATATATAACTTTTTACCAGGGTTCACACAAATATTAACAAGGTCGGCTATCTTCTGGGTCATAAAGCAAACACAATATATTTAAAACATTAGTATGTACTTTTTCCATAATGGAATATAACAAGGGATCAATGTTAGTCATCCATAAATAAAAATGAATTAATGTCTTTTCAAGGAAAATGGATGGAACTGGAGATCACCATGTTGAGCAAAATTATACAAACTCAAGAAATACAAATGTTACATGTTTCATGTCATATACATAATCTAGGGGAACAAAAAAGGATATGAAACAGAAGTGAAGGTACTAGAGAAGATAAAACGAACCAGGAAGTGGGAGAGAAGTGTAAATGGGGTAATATGGGACATGCTCATGTTATATGCATTTAAGAAAATGCTATGACATAGATTATTATATATGATTAGTATGCATTAATAAAAACAAACAGAATAAAGGCTAAATATAGCAATTCCATAGCCAACATCATCATGAATAAGAAAAATTTGAAAGCTTTTCCTCTCAGATCAGAAATAAGACATCAAAGCTCACTCTCACTACTATTCAGCATAGTTTTGGAGGTCCCCACTAGAGCAGGTTGGGAAGAGAAAGAAATAAAAGCGTCCAAATAGGAAAGGAATAAGATAATTAATCCTGTTTGGTGATGGCATGTTCTTATATATAATAAACACTAAAGACCCCAAAAAAGAGCTATTATAACAAATAAACAATTTCAAAAATAGCACAATACAAAAATAAACATGCAGAAATAAAAAGAAACTGGCAAATTCTCATAAAAATACCTACAAACCTTTAAACAACCATGGATCAAAATGGTTATCAAAGAAAAATAAGAAAAAATGAAAACATATCAAAATTTGTAGGATTTGGTTTGAACTGTGCTGAAAGGGTAAGTTGAAAATACTCAATAAATTTATAATGCTTAATCAAAACAAAACAAAAAACAAAGAATACACAAATCACCAACATTATAACAGATTAGGGAATGGCACTGAAGGTACTATATCTGTTAAAACAGCAATAAGGAAATCCACAAAGGACACTACTTATAAATATAACAATTTAAAAAGAAATAAAACAATTCCTCTTAACCACAAACTGCCACTCTGAGCCAAGATAAGATATGCAAACTGAACATATTTATATCAATTTAAAATGAATTTTTAGCTGGGCATGGTTGCACATGCCTGTAATCTCAGCATTTTGGGAGGCTGAGACAGGACAATCACAAGTTCAAAGCCAGCCTCAGAAATGGCAAGATGCTAAGCAACTCAGTGAGACCCTGTCTCTAAATAAAACACAAAAAAGGGCTGGGGATATGCCTCAGTGGTCGAGTGCCCCTGAGTTCAATCCCTGGTAGCAAAAAATAAATAAAAAAATAAAAAAATAAAACTGAATTTTCAGTAAAATTCTCTACTTAAAATATGTCAGTACCAATGGACCACTGAGAAATTTTATCAGTTTTTAAAAAAATATAATTTTACAAATTTGTTTTATAAACTTTAGGAGAAACCATATTCCCATTTATTTTAGTAGGCCAGTATTAATAGAGACATTATAAAAATCAAAATATATACCATTATCACTCATGACCTTAGATGCATAAAGAGTGAACAAAATATTAGCAAATAAAATCCAATAATTTGTAAAAGGAATGATATACCTAAGAAATATGAGATTTATTCCAGGTATGCAATTTCAAACAGAATTCAAAAATCAATTAATATGATACTTAATTTGATCATTAATCAAAAAATCATGTGATTATATGAATTTTAATATTAAAAGCATTGGAACAAATCCATCTGTTCCATGATAAAATACTTAACAAAGAATAGAATGTAACATCTACAATGTATTAAAAAATATGTCTGAAAGATCTATAGCTATCATACTTAGCAGTGCAAGATGCAGTATTTTATACTTTAGATTGTGTATAAGTTGGGATGCCCATTCTTATGTTTGCTATTCATCATAGCTATGGAAGGAATACATATAGTTTTCAAATTAAGAAATTAACATATCTATAATTGAATATTTTAAAAGTGTTATTGCTAGCAACCCAAAATATCTGCAAAGGAACACCTAGTATTGCTCAATGGGGGGAGGGGCACCACCTGGGCCTTCTTGAAGAGTTGGGGGTCCAGAGAGGTGGAAAGGGGTCCCCGGGGAAGACGATATGGGGTCTCTCTGGACGGTGGCGATCCGCAAGGCTACTCTCCCCAGGCCCTGGGGTGTAGGTAAAAAATCTGCTGTGCCAGAGTGAGATGCAGAAACACCAGGAAATAGAAGCAGAAAACACTGTTTATTCCAGAAAGTGTAGAAACTTAAATACACCCTTGGACCAATCAGGTCCAAAGGTCACAAACAAAGGGGTGCATTCTGGCAAGAGCACAGACTATTATCATAGAATGGAGAAAGAAGGAAGGGAGGGGTTGAAGGTATTGGAGAGTGCTCCTACAACCTAGAATAAATAATCTAGTTCCCTCAGGGTCACCGAATACAAGATAATCTACATATCTCTCTATATATAATATATGATATATAATATATATAATATATAATATTATAAATATATATAAAATATATAATATATATAATATATATGTGTGTGTGGAAATAAAAGCTAATAACAAATAGAAAAGAAGTACTTAGTATTAAATGAATAAAACATTTGTAGAATCTATATGCTGACATTTGCAATGTGCAAGATGCTGATAAAAATCAAGGACCTGAATGAGGCTGGGAATGTGGCTCAGTGGTAGAGCATTTGCCTCGCATGCATGAGGAACTGGGTTCAATACTCAGCACCACATAAAAATAAACAAAGTAAATATATTGTGTCCAGCTACAAATAAAAAATATTTAAAAAATCAAGGACCTACATACATGAAGACTTCCACTAATATTGGATCAGAAGACCCACATAGAAATAAAATAAATTCTCCCTGGGTTGATTTTAATGTTAGTAATTTGTTATCAACACTCCTGCAGCCGGTTTTGTATACATATATAAGTTCATTCCAAAATTTGTACAGTGAAGCATAAGTCCTAGAATAGCTAAAACAATCTTCAAAAAAAGGAAATATTTGGAGGAATCAATGTATTTAATATTAATGGTTATAACATAGAAACAGTAATCAAAGCATTGTGATTTTCTGAGGACTAGACACATATATCATTGAAACAGAATAGAAAGTTCAGAAGCAAAGTGAAATATATATGTCAAACTGATAAATTATGCAAGAGCACTTTAACTGTGCTCAAGATAGACTTTGCAACAAATGGTCATAAAGTTATTGGATACTCATAGATGAAAAATTAGTTTTTTTATGAACCTCAGGCCTCACACAATAATTAAAATATATCATAGATATAAAATAACATAAAATATCATGCCACAGTCTCTTTAGAATATGATCTTTCTTGTTATTAATTTAATTGTATCTATTTATAGGATAGTATGATTATTCTATATATGTATAAAATCTGTAGCAATCAAATCAGGGCATTTAGCATTTTCAACTCAGATATTTTAAAAACAAGTTTTGATTAGTGTATTAATTATATGGATTTATGAGATACAGTTATATTTCAACACATGTATACAATGTGTACTGATCAAATCAGGATAATTAACATTTCTATTTCTTATCGCTACTTTGTAGTTAGAACCTTCAAGCTTCTATTTTCCAATTACTTGTAAAATATTTTTAAGTTTTTTGTAAACTATAGTCACTCCATTTTGCTGTAGGATACTAGATCTTTTTACATCTATCAATCTGTGTTTTGGTACATGTTATCCACACAGCTTTATCTCCAAATCTCCCCCAGTCACAACTAGTCACTATTCTACAGTCAGATAGACTGCTTTAGCATCCAAATGTGAGAAGAAATTTGGTATTTTATTTCTGTATCTTATTTCACTTAATGCATATTTTGTTAAATACAGTAATATATTTAAGATCAAATAATACTCCATCCTGTGTGTGTATATATATGTATATATCCTTATCTATTCATCTCCTGATATACATGTACATGAATTTCATATCTTAGTTATTGTGAATAATGCGACAATAAACATGAGCATATAAGTTGTTATCTATTTGAAGTCCTGATACAATTTTCATTGGATAGGTACTTACAAAACTATAAATATCTTCAAACAGGGAGTAGCAGAGAAACTTAAGGATACACTACTAGGTGTAGATTTGTATGTAATAATAAAAGCCAATTCATAAAAGGGAAAATTGATACATTAGATCTTGTGAAAAATTGCTCTGCAAAAATACATTCAAGAGGATGAATACATAAGAACTGGACCATGAGAATATTTGAAAATAAGATAATTGGCAGAATAATTCCGTAATAATTCCATAATAGTTGTACTAATTTGCATTTTCAACCATGTATAGGAATAAGGTAAATATAGTTAATCATAATGCATTGTCTAATTTCAAATAGCTTGGGAAAAGTATTTAAAATATTTTTACTACAAAGAAACAATAAATGTTTAATGCTATGAATATGCTAATTACCCTAATTGATCATTAAGCCATGTGTATATTAATCAAAACATCATACTGTACCCCACAAAAATGTACAATTATGTGTCAATCAAGAACAGTCTCTCAAAAGTCAGTAGAAAATGTAAAAATTCAATTAGAGAATGGGCAAGAGATATAAAGACATTGAATTGAAGAGCATAAAATGATGGCAAACAGATCCAGGAAAGATGTTAAACTTCATTAACCATCAGAATTGCCAAAATTAAGGGAGGTAATAATAACAAATATTTGCAAAAATTCAGAAATATTATTTCTCATACATTGTTTATTGAAATATAAAATGGTACAATTGCTCTAGAAAATAATTTGTCATTTTATGAATTTAATATGTAATAACCTTATAGTAATTAAAGCTTGTTATTTATTCCAGAAAAGTGGAAATTTGTTTTCATACAAAAATATTTATATGTGCAAGGCACAGTGGTGCATGCCTGTAATCTCAGAGACCAGAAGGCTGAGGGAGGAGGATCACAAGGGTTTAAAGCCAGCCACAGTAACTTAGCAAGGCCCTAAGCAACTCAGTGAGACCCAGTCTCAAAAAATAAAAAGTGCTAGTGATGTAGCTCAGTGGTTAAGTGCCCTGGGTTCAATTCCTGGTATGCAAGGGGAAAACAAATCACATGCATAGTCATATAAGATTTATATAGTACAATTAAAAATTAGAAATAACCTAGATATTTGTTAGTGGATGAAGAGTTAAAGACACTATAATATGTCTATGTCATAGAGCACTGTATAATTATCAATAAAACAAAGTATTCATAAAAACAAAGACTTGAGTAAATCTCCAGGAAATTTGGGTGAAATTTGGGTGAAAAGGCTAAATATGTCATGATTTTAATTCTATAAAATTATTTAAATAAAAAAGTGGTAGAAATGGTTAGTGGTTCCCAGGGTTTAAAAGCAGGTAAAGGGACAAAATTGGTTTTGTTTAAAAGAACAAGGATATTCGATGATAGTTCATTGTGTATTGTTCCTTTGTTATTGGTCATACAAATCTTAGGTACATGATAAATAGAAACACAAATATGTCCATGTAAAACTGGTGAAATCTGAATAAACCTGATGAATTGTATTAATGTCCATATTCAATTTCTTACATTGTACTATAGTTTACACAATTTGTTAGCACTGGAAAAATTGGGCAAAAGGTGAATATATTTTCTTTGTATTATTTATTTTAACTGCATGTAAATCTTGATAGTCTCAAAGTAAAAAGTTAAAATACCACTAAAATTAGAGAAAATTATAAATAGTTCATTCAATATGGTCAAACATATGTATAAATCATTTAACGAAGAAGACAAATAAATAGGAGCTAGGGCTGTAGCTCAGTGGAAAGCACTTTTCTAGCATGTGTGAGGCACTGAGTTCAATCCTTAGCATTGCATAAAAATTAGAAATAATACAAAGGCATGCTGTTTACCTAAAACAACAAAATGTTTTTTTTAAAAAAAGAAAAATACCTAATAGATATTACAAAAATATGTCCAACTTCAAGAATAATTTTTAAAATAAAATACAAAATAATGCTCTTTTTACTAATGATTTGCTAAAATTTTAATATGTCATTAATACTACTTTTAAGTATAAATTGGTGTAAACTTCTTGGAAGTTAATTTACATTTCTAATAAAATATGTGTATTTTAAGCAAGATATTTCAATGTTAGCATTCTAAAATACTGTATAGTTTATCCGATTTACTAAGATATACTTTTGTTAATTTTTTTTAGTTGTAGATGGACACAATACCTTTATTTTATTTACTTATTTTTATATGGTGCTGAGGATTGAAAGCAGTGCATCACACATGCTAGGTAAGTGCTCTACCACTGAGACACAATCCCAGCCATAAGAAACACTTTTAAAAATGCTTATAGTAACATTTTTTTAATAATTGAAAATGACTAAAATTTTATCAATACATGATTGGTTGAATAACAGACCTCATTTAATGTAGTAATTTTCAAGTTTTAAAAATAATTAAGTAGATTTATATGTACTGCCATGGATTAAGGCCAAAGATACAAATAATGTATGTACTGCAGATACAAACAAGAAGATAGATTATAGACAGACAGATGAACAGAAAGAAAGATAGAATATGTATATTTTCTGGAATCTCTTAACATCTTTTTACTTCTGGATATGGGATCTGATAGTAGAAAAGTTACAGATACTTTCATTATTGATCATTACTTTCTTTTTATATCTTTTCTTTTCCATAGTATACATTTTATGTGACAAAATGAGATCTTTCAGAGTATTTTAACCAGATAATTATATCTATTGATGTTTAAATGACAAAAAAGCACTTGTGATGAGATTTTCATTCTATTCTTTATGCATCTTTTTATTAGAAAAGAGAAAATTTACAATAAAAGAAGAAAAGTATTATATCACTGCGCAAATTGATAATATTTTTGTATTTTACATAGTCTTATGATAATGACCAAGATTTAATTTCTGACTCTCAGTTTCCCCATTTGTTGAAGAGGGTACTAATATCTAATTGGTTGGTTGAACAAAAGACTAAAACAGAAATTATGAGTCTTTACTCATTGCATAATGGTATTATTTCTGATATCCAACAGAGGCAGTGTTATGGACTGAATTGTTTCCATCATCCCACATTTCATATGCTGAAAACTTTTTTTTTTTGGTACTGGAGATTGAACTCAGGGGCACTCGACAACTGAGCCACATCCCCAGCCCTATTTTGTGTTTTATTTAGAGACAGAGTCTCACTGAGTTGCTTAGCACCTCGCCATTGCTGAGGCTGGCTTTGAACTCGCAATTCTTCTGTCTCAGCCTCCCTAAGTGCTGGGATTACAGGCTTGTGCCACCGCGCCAGGCTTCATATGCTGAAATCTTAACTACTATTTGATCATACTGTAAGAGGGGGACCTTTGGGATGCAATTAAGTTTATGATGATTGAATCTTCATGAATGGTTTTAATGCCCTTACAAACAACACCACACAGACCTCTCTAGTCCTCTCTGCCAAATGAAAACACTATGAGATAACAGCCATCTGTGAACCATGAAGAAGGCTCCAGATTAAATATTCCATCACCTTTAAATTCACAACAAAGAAAGTTCCAGGATATGGGCAAAATGTAGACAACTGTTTAGAGAAAACATAACACTAAGGGCCTCTAGTCCAGTTTCTAATATAGTCCTTTTCCTCTGAAACCTCATGAGCTCAGTCTTACTGTCCACAATTCTATCTGTATTCTGGTCTTCTGAGCTCCCACCAGAATTGACCTTTAAGATTCACTTAAAACAATAGTATATCTTTTCCTGCTTGCACCTCTAATGTCCTTCTTTTTTTCATAAATTCCTCTAACAAATTTCAAAATAACTATAAAAACTTCTGAACCACATGGTGAGGTTAGTCACAGCAATGATCCCAATTATGAAACCAATTCATGTTTTAATCAGCTTTTTTCTGCTGAGATAAAAAAGAGTTGATGAGTACAATAAGATGAGGAAAAGTTTATTTTGGGGCTCACAGTTCCAGAGGCCTCAGTCTATAGATTGTCAATTCCATAGCTCTGGGCCCAAGGTGAGACAGAAACATCACAATGGGAAGAGTGCAGTGGAAGAAAGTGTCTCAGAACATGATACCAGGAAGCAGAGAGTGAGAGCACTCCTCAACAAGGAAAAAATATATACCCCAAAGGCATGCCCCTGATGACCCACCTTCTTCAAGCATGCCCTACCTGCCTATGGTTACCACCCAGTTAATCCCTATAAGAAGATTAATACACTAAGTAGGTTAAAACTCTCATAGCTCAATAATTTTACCTCTAAACTTTCTTGCATTGTCTCACACATGAACCATTGGGGAACACCTAACATCTAAATCATAACATTAGGTATGTTTGAAATTTTACATTGTTCTATAACTAGTGGGATGGTTTATTCTTTTATTAAAGAACATAAATGAAATCACAATGGCAAAAGTGAAAGTTAAGATGGTGAGAAAATTCAAATGTCAAATATTCTTTTGGTGTCTATATCAAAGTCCTCCTTGCTTAGGTCATGAAATGCAAATTATTTAATGAGCCAAATATTTGTACCATGGGATATTTCCATATATTTTTCTTTATAAGAGGTTTGTTTTATTTAAAATTGGTGTAAATTTAGGTTTTTGTATCCATAGAACTAAAAATGTTTTAGAAATTATAACTCTAGTATTATATCATTTTTATATAACACATCACATCTACTACTTATGCTAATAGGGAAAAATCCTTAAGTACTAGAAATACTGTAAGTACAAAATTTGGGTGCCAGTGTCAATGTATTGTAATTTAAATTTAAAAACCCTTGTATGAACTAGAAATTTGCAAAATCCTAGACTACCCTAATAATTACATATTTACAAAATTAAAAATTGGTGGTTTTACATCAGATTGGTAATATTTTAATGTATATGCCTGATGCTAGCAAGAGTTCAGTTGAATAACAATTCTAAAATATCATTGGTGCAAGAAAAAAAATGGAAACAGTATTTTTAAAATGAACTTTGGCAGCCTTAGTATTTCCAGTCACAAGCCTGAGAATTTTCATGGTAATTGACCTAATTCCTTGGTTCAACATTTATAGCATAGTGAAAAGCTGAAAATAACCAGAGAGAAATGGTTAAATTAATAAAATGGCATAATATGTGATCATTAAAATATTGTTTAAAGTTTTAAGAAAATAAAATACTCATGCATAATAATAAATTTTACAAAGTATATCTTATATACTATAAGCCACAAGTGATAAATATAGTTATATTTCAACAGAAAAACATTCTGAAAATAAACCAATTAAAATGTCACCATCCTGGCACAGTGATGCATTCTTCTACTCCTATATATTTTAGAGGCTGATGCAGAAGTATTGCACGTACAAGATCAGCCACAGCAAGTTAGCAATACATTCAGTACCTTAATGAGGCCTTGTCTCAAAATAAAAACATTGAAAAGAATTGGATGTGTCTCAGTGATAAAGTGCCTCTGGGTTCAATTCTCAGTTAAAAATAAAATAAAAACAAATACAAAAAATGCTATCAATGGGTATCTTGCAATTATGAGTTTACAGATTTTTATTTTCCTCTTTGGATTCTTTTGCATTTCTCAAAACAAACATTTATGAAATTTGTGATGAGAAAAATAACCTTTATCAAAGAAGACAACAGTAAGAAAGTGACTTAATTCATTCATAATTTGAACAAATGTTTTCATTTGCATTACATTTGTCACTGAAATTTGAACTGCCACTTGAATTTTATTTTCGATTCAGTGATTATATTATTGACAATTATAAATCAGGAGAGCAAACATTTCTATTTATTTGGAATTTGAACCATTTTGTCAGAGTGGAAATCTATATAAACAAGTAAAGGAATTATAAAAACAAAAATAAGAAAATGGTTCCTAGAGTTATGTTATAAAAATACAATCCCCAAGTAATCTAAAACTTTTGGAATCCAAGACTTATTTTGATTTTTAAAAGAATGAGTGTTGACAGCCATGTTTGATCTAAATTTCAAAGAGAAAATTGAAGCCATTTATGTGATGCAATGAGGTTTCTATAATGTGAAACCCACAGTATACTACCTTGCACTAAATATTTCTTTGCCCCCAATAAATAGGCCCAACAAGCAAGGCACTTTCATATCAGTTTAGATCTAAAAAAGGTTTAAAACTGGTAGGAATATAATTATAACAGACTCTACTAAAAACAGATTGTGAGGGCATTACCAAGGTGCTCTAAAAGCACATTCAAATGGACTACATAAAATAGAGGTGCCATATAGACACACAGAACAATTTATTTACTTGAATATGTGTTAGCAACTTCAGGTGGTATAGTTTAATAGGAGAGGAAAACATGCATAAAAATAGTTATAAGATTCTATGTGTAATGGAGCTGAAGAAAGGTGTAGAAATTTGAGTATGGAAGTTCAGGGACAGTGAAGTAATATTTTCAGTAGTAGATATCTAGAAAAAGCAATAAAACAAGTGAAAGTTTTAATTTGGGGTATTAGATAAAATTTAAATATAGATTTGTGGAGCAGAGGAGTATAAAGGTTCAGAGGCAATGGGAATGGGCAGTAAAGTTTATTGAAACTGAAGTAAAATCCCTAAAATATTACTAAAATATTATTTCTCTAGGAACAATCTCCTTCACACCAACACACACATACATGAGCATACACACAACACACACACACACATAACACCATGCATGGTATTCAAAGTACCTTTCCTGATATTAAAAAGCTCTGTAAAGGAATTTTGAATACATAAAACCTGTGGTCAGCTAAATATTCTTTCACGTAACTGAAATGCCTATAGCATGCATTGAGAAGATTTCATGCATCTTCTGACTTACTATACCCACAGATACAGTATAAGCACTCTATCCCCTAGTCTTTGAAATTTAAAATTTTGTGAAGAAGAAAGTTTATTTAGCATTATGATTTGCTAATTTTAAGTGGACAATTCTTCCACTTTGGTTTATTAAGAAATAATAACCTACTTTGTTTTATTAAGAAAGAGAACTAATCTATGTTTTAACTATACCTAGTTAAAATCTGAGAAGAAATCCAATGATGAGTTCAAAATCATTTTCATATGACTGAATAATTGCTGTAACTTCTATCTTATAATGAATTTCAGTCTAAATTAACTGCCCAATTTTAGTCCTTTTGGGGGGAATGATCTACATATATGATTATGTCATCAGCAAACAGAAATTTGAGTTTTTTTCCTATGTGCAACCCTATTCCTTATATTTCCTAATTTTTCTGGCTAGAGTTTCAAGAACTGTATTGAGTAGGAGTGGTGAGAGTGAACATACTTAACTTGTTCCTGGTTTTAAAGGAAATTATTTCAGCTTTTCTTCATTCAGTATGCTATTAGCTTTGGGTTTGTTACATATAGCCTTTATAATGATAAAGTGTGTTCCTTCTATCCCTGGTTTCTCCAGCATGTTTTACATGAATGGGTGCTAGATTGTGTCAAAAGTTTTTCTGCATCTATTGAGATGACCATCTGATTCTTATATTTAGTTGTATTTATGTGATGAATTACGTTTATTGATTTTCATATGTTGAATCAACCTCACATTCATAGGATGAAACCCAGTTGACCATGGTCTGCTATCTTCCTTATTCGTTTTTGAAAGTAGTTTGATAATATTTTATTAAAGTCTGTTGCATCTATGTTTATCAGGGATATTGACTTGATGTGCCTTTGATTTTTTGTTTGTTTTGTTTTTGTTTTATTTTTTGTATCAGGGAGATACTGGCTTCATGGAATGTATATGAAGATGTATACTCTATTTTATGGAATAATTTGAGGAAGATTTGCATTAATTATTCTTTAAAAGTCTGTTAGAACTTGGCTGATAAACTTTTTTCTGGCCGTTTTTTTTTATTGTTGTTGGAAATATTCTGATTGCTGCTTCATTAATATTGCTTTACATTGGTCTGTTTAAGTATACTATATACTTATGAGTTAATTTGGGCAGATCATATGAGTATAGAAATCTGTCAGTATATTTTATTTTTCCAGTATATTGGAGTACTTTCAAAATATTTTCTAATAATCTTCTGAATTTCAGAAATATCGATTGTGCTATTACTGCTTTTTCATCTCCAGTGTTATTGATTTGGGTCCTTTCTTTTGATTTATTTGGCTTAGGTTTAATCAATCACTTGATTGTTTCAAAATGCAATCTGTTACCTTGATCCTTTGTAGTGTATTTTTATTCTAAATTTCATAATTTAAGATTTTATTTCAGTTCTTTCCTCCCTTTTACTGATTTTGCAACCATTTTGTTCTTCATTTTCTTGGGGCCTTGAAATATAATATTTTATTATTTATTCATTGGGAATCTTTTTTTATTCTTATGCAGGCAGTCAATACTATAAACTTTCCTCTTACAACTGCCTTCATGCTCTTCCAAAGATTTTGATATGCTGTATTGCTGTTCTCTTTTTTTTTAACAAATTTTATTAATTCATACTATAATGTCTTCATTCAAAACTATTATTTCCTCTCCAGTAATAATTTTTTCTTTTTTATCTTCTTATTGATATATAATTTCCTTGCATTATAATATAATAGCAGGCAAGAAATTATCTCCTGTTTTATTTGCAAAGAATTATTTTGTGTTCTAATTTGTTTTGTGTTTTAAGAGTTTCCATGTGCAACTGAGAAGAAAGTAAATTTGATTAGTGATGGATGATATAGTCTATAGAAGTCTGTTAGGTTCATTTGATTAATAGTTGTTTTTAGTTCTGAGATCTCTTTATTGTGTTTATCAGAATGGCTTATTTGTCAATCCAACTTGTGTAGAAATCACCCAATATTATTGAATTGGCCATTATTTCATTATTCATATGTAGTATTATTTGCTTTATGTGAATATGTACACTGACACTTGGGGCATAAATATTTACATTCATTATTTATTATTTAATGATTCTCTTTACCTATATGAAGTGAACTTCTTTGTATCTTTTGATTAAATTTAGCTTGAAGTCTCATTTGTGAGATATGAGAATAATTAAATATGCATTCTTTTGGTCTCAATTTGCATGGCATAATATTGTATACATCCTTTTTCCTTTAGCATGTGGATGGCTTTGCCTGTAAGGTCAGTCTCTTGTAAACAACATATTGGGTCATGGTTTTTAATCCTTTATGCTAATCTATGGCTTTTGATAGGATAATTTAGAACATTTTAACTTAGTATTATATATAGAGATTATATCTTTTATGTGATTTTGACTTATTGTAGTGCTTTAAGTCAGACGTGTTCCTCCTTCAATTGTCTTTTTCTAGTAAGATTAATTCATACAATGGCACTAATATTGATTTTTTTCCTTTTGTCTACCTAAATATTTCTCTTGGGTCAGTTCCACTCCACTCTTCTAGACAGAGATGAAGGGTAAGAGGATTGGATTACCTTCAGGTAGAAGTGGTCCCTCTACATGTTCCTTCTAGAGAGCTGACTAAGACAGCACATTTCAGAGTTATCTCCTATGATTTTATTTGTTTCTGTCTGTAGTTGGGTTGAAGTTGTATTGATTTAATTTCTTCTGGACAGTTTGGCTAGCTGTAGACTACAAAATGTTTGCCCTTCATGGCACAGCTTTTTGCCCATAATTTGCTTTGAACTGCATGATCTTGTTTATTGTCTTTGCTGCTACAATCCCATTTTACCTTGTTCTACTTTTCTTTCTGACTTTGATTAAGGAAGTAACACTTTTCTTTCTGACTTTGATTAAGGAAGTAACTTAGGAGCTTTCCCTCTCCTTTCTTTGTGACCTTCTCTCCTGACTCCACTGTGGTCAAGGTTTGTGATCAAGGAATTTTTTTATTTTCAGTTTCAGTAATCAAATTAAATGTCCCTCCATATCTCAAGCTCTATGATACTGAGTTTTAGGATGTTTACTCTGTCACCAAGAACTCTAGTGAGCTGAATGATCTTTCACTGCTTTGATTTTAAGTTGTGGAAAAGTTGAGATTTACTGCCTAGATCCATGCTATCACCTTCAGGCTATATAGTCTATATATCATATTACTTCTTTCCATATTAGAGAAACTCAAACTTAATTTCCATTCTGATCATTGAGTTCTGTCTTTCTCACAAGGATGATAGTTTCCCTTCCTTGTGAAAGTGGTTTCCTTAATGTCATATTCCTGATTTCTTATTTACAAATTACTTTATCTTCACTATATTGGTCTATAGTTTTTGGAATTTTTAAAAGACTTGGTAATTTGAAAAAAAGGGAAAAAATGAAGCTAGTCATCATATGGACTTTAAAATGTTTACTATGAAATTCAGATATGAATAATAACTTTTTAGTCTAGGTTGTGTTCATCCTCCTGATTTGAACTTACTCTGTAAGAGTTATGCATATTTTGTCAACCTAATCCTTTTATCTGTGGAATGTCTACTTAACTAGATTACTGTCCTTGAGTGATGTTTAAAAATGTAAAATGAATGTAGAGTTTTTTGGTACTAAGATTTTAGAAGACATTATACCCTGGACCTTGGATAGACAGAGATCAATTTATTTTCAGAAATAAGGTGAAATATATTCCACACAGTTACCCATCAACTTATCCATTATTATATATACTATATTTTATAGAGTATGTTGAAATTTATTTTCTTTGGGTCAAATACTTGCATTTATTTGCCACTGAACAGATTTTAAAAATCTATAATTATTTTGAGAAGTGATTTTTCCTTCTAGGATCATTTTATTATAATCTTCAAGCAATGTTCTCAAAATTAATGTTTGATATATGTTGAAAGACTTGTGGGAACACTTCTACCTTCACAGATAGTTTAAAAGCTACTAAAGATATTTCCCTAAGAACCTTCATGTAGTTTCACCAATGATTGCATCTCACATAAGTATAGTACAATTCCAAACAAGACAACTTACATTTATACAATAAGTGGATACAGTTTTGTCATAATACTGCATGTCTAAATATGTAAAACAATCACCACAATCAAGAGGCAAAACTATGTTATCACTACAAAGATATTCTTAGTGATGTCCTTTTATATTCATTCTTTCACCTATCAATTCTCTACCATTACTCTCAGTAACCACTAACATGTTTTTCTTTCTATGTTTTTATATTAAGAATATTATGTAAGTGTGGTACACAAGATTTTACATTTTGACTTTTTATAAAACTGAGCATAATGTTTCTGAGTTTCATATAAATTGTTTTATGCATGGATAGCTTGCTCCTTTTTCTTGTTGAGTAGTATCCCATGGTATCAAACAGTGTAATTAGTGGCTAATGATAGTGAACATTTTAAATAGTTTTCTTTGTCATCTGTATAGCTTCTTTAATGAAATGTCTCCTCAAGTCTTTTTCTCATTTTTATATCTCATTGATTTTAATGTTAAAATTTGAGAATCTTACATACCCTAGATCTTAATCAATTTTCAAACATGTGGTTTACAAATATTTTCTCAGTTTGTAACATACTTTTATCATATCTCTAGGATTGCTTTTAACTGGTATTAATTCTTTTTACATATTTTGGCTATCATATGATATTTTGATACATTTTTTACATATTTTGGCTATCATGATTGATATATATATATATATACACATACATGTATATATTGCTATTCACAGACATTTTCACACAGCATGTTTTTTTTGATTTTGAGGAAATCCAACATATTTTGTTTGTTTGCCTGTAGAGAGCTATTGGTAGCATGTTTAGTAACTGCTCTCAAAGATCCAGGTTACAAGAGTTTTCTATTTTCTTTAGAAAGTTTGGCATTTGCATTTAAATCAATGATTTACTTTCAGTTAATATTTATAAAAGTTGTGAGATATAAATCATTTATTTTCCCTATGGGTGTTTAATTGCACCAGCAACAGCTGTTGGAAATCTAACCTTTTCCCCTGAAATCTGGCTGCTAACAGGACCACCTGGAAGGGACACACCTGGCCAGCAATACAAAAGGACAGGGGTGAGAGTGGTTGAGTTTGAGACTGAACATGAAAACAGGAAATGTGGGGTCTGCAAGTGACACAGTGGACTAAGAATGGGCTCCTCCACCACAGGAGTAGAACCCAGGGGAGACACCTGTGGTGCAGTCCTCCAATGTGGACCAGCTATTGCTAAGCCCTGGAGGTGCACTCATTTAAAATCTTCAGAATAATTGGCATTCAGAGAAGATCCTGGAGCCTACCTTAGCCTAAACCCCACCTCCAGGAATTCCACCTACATTATTACCTCTCTTACTCCAGCAATTGGAGGGTTAGCATCACTCTCCAGACAATCCCATCTAACATTGCTGAGAAGGAAAGCTGAGAATCTTTTGAACATCAAAGGAATAATTCTTTATATGTTCATTGAGATTTTTTCTCTCTCTTTTTTGTTTTAGTGTGACCTTAATGGTTCATGGATATTTATGCATACTCGCATTAGTTTTCTTCTCACTTCTAGCATTTTTGAAGGCAGTTATTTTTTATGGATCAGTTTTTTGAGGACTAGGATGTTTGATTAGTGTATTTGTTTTGTTTTTTATTATTTTATTTTAATTTTTAATTTTTTCCTTTATTTTTCTCTCACCTGTTTTCCTTGATTCTGTTTCTTCCCTTATCATCTATTGTAATCCCTTGCACTCTTTTTTTAATTATTTTACTTTTATTTTCTTTCCTCCTTTGTCATAAAAATCATATTCCTTATCACTTCTGTTCTTTCTATATTCACCATTCAAAATTAAAAACCCTTTCCAAACCTACTGTTTTTATTATAGACAATAATTGATCATAGCATTTCTGTTTATTGTGAAAATTAACATTGTAGATGGCACAACAAGACCTATTTGGTTAAATTCTGTATAATGGTTACATTGGCTGTTGTTATTATTTGGGTCTCCCTAAATGGTGAGGCACTGGAAAACTTCAGGGACACTATAAGTCCACAGGGTAGAAATTCTGCTGCCTCAGGTCTATACTGTTAGGTGGGTAGACACACACAAAACATGAAAAATCAAGGAAACAAATCACCTCAAACAAACCAAGACACTCTAATAACAATCTGTTGACAACACAGTGGAAGAAATGTAAGATAAGGAGTTTGCAATGTACATAGTTAACCTGATAATAGTCAATCAAGATAAAAAGTAATTAAAATTAAAAACCAGAAATAAATAAAAATTACAGAAAATAAAAATCATATCTCAACAATAACATCAAATATAAATGGCCTAAACTCATTGAACAAAAGGCAGACTGTCAGATTGGATTAACAAACAAGACCCATCAATTTGTAATCTCCAAAAGATTCACCTCATAGGCAAAGACATCCACAGACTGAAGGTAAAAGGATGAGGGAAAAAAACATATCATTCACATTGATGTTGTAAACAAGCAGGGATTTTTATAGTCATATCATAAAAAGTGGACTTCAATCCAAATATTATCAGAAGGGACAAACAAGGACATTTTATATTTTGGAAGGAAATTAAACATCAACAAGTCATAATGATGGTAAATATGCCCCAAACAGTGGAGCACCTATGTGATCAAACAAACCCTTCTCAATTTCAAGAGACAACACAATAATACTTGGTGACATTAACACTACTGCACATATGCTCCAAACAAACTAAATAAAGAAGCTACAGAGAACTGGGGCTGTAGCTCAAGTTGCAAGGCACTTGCTTAGCATGTGTGAGGCACTGGTTTCAATCCCTAGCAACACTTGAAAACAAACAAATAAAATAGATGATTCTGTTCATCTGCAACTAAAAACATTTTTTAAAAAAATAAGCTTAAAAAATAAATAATGCAATTAATAATTTAGACTTAACAGACATATTCATCCATCAAAGACTGAATACACTTTATTCTCAGCAGCACATGGATCTTTCTCTAAAATAGACGATATATTAGGCCACAAAGCAGCTCTTAGCACTTTGGAATTATATTTATTTCTATTTTACTGAAAATAATTTTTTCTATGCTATAATTCTGCTTTGTGGCAGATAAGACCTGATCAAGGTCCTCCTTGGTTTCTAGTCCCAATCAAATTATGATAAAACTCCCATAGAAGAAATGGAAATAGCTTTGTAAAATGGGCTGTAATAAGAGTAGGTAGGTACCAAAGAGCTACAATGATCTCTCTGATCCAATATTGGGAGTATTGTTATGGCTATCATTTTGAAAGAAACCATTATCTTTTTTAGTAATTCAACTTACATTTAAGTGAACAGACCTTCGACCTAGTAAATTACTAAAAGTATAACCCAGGAATTTAAAATTATGTAAATTTAGATTCAATTGGAATGCCCAGGTAAATTTAGTAATTCTCTTAACAGCTAATAGGTGTGTTGAAACATGATGACAAGAAATATAGTGATAAATATAATTGTTGAAACTGAAAGAAGAGGAAATTGTGTGTCAAACAGACATTTATTTAAGTAGAATGAACTACTTTGAAATATCAGAACTACTTCTGCTCACTTACTAGCTTCAACAGGTGAGAATTTGTTGTTGTTTATTTTATTAAAAAATAATAGGTTTTTCCACGTTATATTTGTGTTTCCCAACATTCAGTCATTCAACCCCACATTTAAGAATCTTGCATTATCTATATGTCATCATAACTATTATTTTCTTAGTACTAGTAAAATTTATTAAATATTCTATGATAAGTGTCATTACATATAGTCCCCACATGAAAACATATAGTCAATCTTGTCCTATTGCAATATATCTTTAAAAAGTCAATGTGTTGCCGAGGTTAGCACACTTGTAATCCTAGTTGTTCAGAAGGCTGAGTCAGGAGGATTGAGAGTTCAAAGCCAGCTTCAGGAAAAGTGAGGTGCTAAGCAACTCAATGAGACTCTGTCTCTAAATAAAATAGAAAATAGGGCTGGGTATGCAGCTTAGTGGCTGAGTACTCCTAGTTCAATCCCCAGTAACTCCTCTCAAAAAAAAGTCAATGTATTTACACATTACTCATTTAAAATAACATAGTGTACATTAATTGAGTGTTTAGAAGTAACAATATTACTATGGATTTTATACAAAGAGGACTGTCTCTCTTACACAATTATATCAGGCATCTAAATTCACAATATTTAATCCAGTGTGTGTCAGACTTTTGTGGGATTTAAATGGTTATCATCAATCCTTTTCTGGCTTCTTTATAATATACAAATTTTATAAGATTCATCTTGTTCAATCTAAATAATAAACTAGTGGGAGGTGGTGAGGCTGATCACAAATATGCACACCAAAAGTAAGAGAAACAATTGCCGTCCTCCTGATGTGAGAAATTACCAAAAAAAAAAAAAAAAAAAAGAAGAAGGAAAGAAAAGAAAACAAAGCAATGAGAATTACCTTCCCACAGTTTTCAATAAGGAATATTCATATTGGTAGTAATATTTAGTGATGTTTAATGATGTTTAATCATGAATACAGAGACCTATGAGATTTAAAATCTAAACAGAAAGGCTAAAATAAAAAATATGAGTTGCTAAGGATTAATACTTCAGTTATATATAAAATTCACCTATGCAGAATATTGCATTTGTAACATTGCCAAATGAATTGTTATTACAGTTCTATAAAAAGAAACAAGAAATTCAATAAATTTCTGGTATTATGTTTGAGTCATCATAATTCACCCGGCAGCAGTCAATGTCATGATACTTTTTTTTAAAACAAAGAAACTTAATTATGTTTTGGTTTGTGTGTGATACTGGGAATTGAACAGGGGCATCACTGAGCTACATTTCAGCCCACTTTCTATTTTTAGAAACAGGGCATGCTCAGTTGCCAAGCCTGGCCTCAAACATAATACCTCAAAAATAATGCAATCCTTTTCCTCAGCCCCCCAAGTAGCCGAAATTACAATTGTGTACCACCATGCCTGTTGAGATTTAATCATTTAAATAAGTTAAAGTACAAATTCTGAATACTTTTCATGCCATAGAATTAGATACTACTATATCCTCATCAGATTGAATAGTAAATTGAGAATAATTTCTAATTATTTATAGGAGGTCGAAATTCATTTCTCTATTTTAGATTAATGCCTCTTAAAATTGAATATGTTAAACGTTCATTCCCAGGAACATGGAGGTGGTAAAAGATTTGAGAGTTGGGGCCTAGAAGGAGGTCCTTAAGTCACTGGGGCCATGATTTCAAAAGGAACTTAGGCCTTTTTCTGCATCTAAGTCTGCTATTTGGCTCATGATTTAAGCATACAGTTTGTTCCACCAAGTGTTCCCATTATAGTGTGCAGGTTTTTCCAGTTTCACAAAGTGATGGAGAGACCAAAACTTGAACAAGAACTTCTAAAACCTTGAGCAAAAATAAAACTTTTCTTTTTATAAGTAAATTGCCTTGGTATTTTGTTATAATCATGTGAACCTGAACAAGGCACAAGCCTTAGAGAAAATAGTAAAAAATTCAATATGTTTTCTAAATTTCAAGCAGATTATTACCTTTTAATGATATGTTATTTCCCTAATACTAAGATCTGCTTCCCCTGATCAAAATAAGAAAGCAAAACACTCATAAATGGATGGATAAGGAATATTAATACCATTTCTTCCATTAAATGCACTTCAGTAGTTCTTCAACAGAATTAATAAACTGGAAAAACTACTAGCCAGACTGACAAAAACAAAAATTAAGACACACATTGACAACATTGGAAATGAAACAGGATATCAATATTGATCTGCAGCAATTATACATAATAAGGGAATACTACAGAGAATTTTACATTAACAAAGTTGACAATTTAAAAGCAGAACAATCCCCATGACTTAAAAACTAAGAAAACTCAAACAAGATAATTTGTATAACCTGCATTATTACAGAAATTCAGTTCATAGTTAATAAGCTCCCATAAAAGAATGCCCTTGGCACAGGTGATTTCATTGGAGAATTTTTAAAAACTAAGGAATTAGGATCAATCTCCTCCAAAAATGGAAAAAGAATACTCTGCTAATTATATTATGAAGCCAGTATTCCTCTGAGAGGAAAACCCAAGTCAGTATCAAAACAAACAAACAAACAAAAACTGCATATTACTGTTTCTCACAAACTCAGACATAAAAGTCCTCCAGCAAATGTTAACAGATTGAACTCAATAATGCATAAAAAGAACTATGGGCAATGGACAAGCAAGATTTATTATAGGTATGGAAGATTGCTTCAAACTTTAAATAATTAATACAATAAATAAGAAGAAGATAAATCAGATAACCATATAATTGATACAGAAAACCATTTGACAAAACTTAAAGTCGATTCACGGTCAAAGGGAACTTTCTAAAACTCTTAAAGACAATCTATGGAAAAACTACAATTAATATCATACTTTTAAATTTTTTATCAGTTCTAATCAATTACACAGCCAATAGAAAGCTTTTCCATTCATTGTACACAAATGGAACAGAGTTTTGCACTTTTCTGGTTGTACATGAAGCAGAGTCACACCATTTGTGCAATCATATATGTACCTAGGGTAATGAAGTCCTTCTCATTCCACCATCTTTCCTACCCTCATGACCCCTCCTCCCTCCCTTTTGCCCCATCCTGCGTTCCTCCACTCATCCCATGCCCTCTCATCCATATTGGAGTAGAAAAAACATTGACTTCAGAAAAAACATTTGACCCCTGTTTTTGGGAGGATTGGCTTATTTTGCTTAGCATGATAGTCTCCAAATCCATAGTTAAAGGTGAAAGATGGAGTGTATTCTCCTAAGATTGGGAACAAGCACAAAATATCTACTATCATCACTATTATTTAGCAAAGAATTGTGATAAGACAAGTAAAGCAAATTAAAAACATACAGACAAGAAAAAAAGAAAACTCCCTGTTTTTAAATGGCATGCTTGTACATATAGCAAATCCCAAAGAATCTATAAGTAATTATCAGAGATAAGAAGTTACTTCAGCAAAGTATAAAGATATAAAATCATCATGCAAAACTCAATTATATTTCTATACACCAACAATAAACATGCAGAAACCAAATTTAACAATACAATGCCATTAATAATCATTCAAAATAGATAAAAAAATTTCAGTAGAAACTTAGCAAAATAAGTATAGAATGTGTAAGGTAAATTTTTTTCTAAAATGATTATGAAGGAAATTAAAGACCTAAATGAACAGAGAGACATATCAGGTTCATGAATTAGAAGTTTGTAACAAAGATGCAAATTCTCTTCAAATTAATATATAAGCTTAAGGATATTTCTATCTAAACTAGCAAATATTTTTACAGATACTGACAATCTTCTGATATTTATAAGAAAATATACAGGCACTTGAATAGCCAAAACAATCTTAAAAATGGATACAGTGGGAGGAATCACCATTCAATAATTGGCCTTCTATTCAGCTACATTAAGGAGACAGTTTGATATTTGTGGGATAGACATGTATAAATTTAACATAGTAGAAAAATTAGAAATAAAATGAAAGAGATATGCTTATTTGATTTTTTATAATGGTTCATAACAACTCAATGGAAGAAGTGTAGACATTTCAATAAATGTTGCTTTAGCATTTAAACATCTATATGAGGAAAAGAAAACAAATTGACTTAAGTGCACATATTTTTATAATAATTAGCTCATAATGGATTACAATGTTAAGTACAAAATGTAAAACCATTGTTACTTTTAGAAAAAAAATACTTGATAAACTACAGTTTCTAATGCAAGGGAGAATGTTCTCAGGCTTATTCCCAAAAGCACAATCCATTAATAAAAAATTGACACATTGTTTCTCATTAGAATTAAAAACTGCTCTGTGAAAGACTCTGAAAAGAATAAAAAAAAACCAGATAAATACTGGGAAAATACATTTTCAAAGCACATATCCAACAAAAAATTTATCAGCTATATGCAAAGAACTTTTGAGAGTGGCTAAGTGCCTGTAATTCCAGTGATTCTGGAGGCTGAGGCAGGAGGATTGCAAGATCAAGGTCAGCTTCAGAGAACTTGTCTCAAAATAGACGGGGGCATAGTCAGAGGTAGAGTGTTTCTAGGTTCAATATGCAGAAAAAAAATATAATGCATGTTTAGAGAAAGAGCTAGTGCAGAAAGGACTTTTTTCTACAGCCAAAAATGAAACACACACACACACACATTTCATTTATGGCAGATCTTCTGGTAATAAAAATGGCTTTACAGAGAGAAATGAGTGCCTTCTCAAAAATCACTTTTACCTGAAAAATATGGATCAATAGAAGAAAATATCAGACAAGTAATGACAAGTGTTCAATACTGAAAAATGAAAGTAACAAAATTCTTGGAGTAGAACAAAATTATAAAATTCACAAGTCATCTATTGTAGTTATATTTAACCTCCAACATATAATGTAAAGAAAGTAGAATCATCTTGTAACTATATAGTTATTTGCCAATAATAGATAATCATTTAGCTCTTTCTCCAAACATGCATTATATTTTTAAAAACATAATCATTGTTAATGCATGTTGTCTTAAATTTTTCAAATAAAATATAGCTATGAAAAAGGTAGCTGTTCAGAAGTTGAGCTCATAGTTCCACATATTGTGGTCTATCTGTGAATTATAGCAATAGTATCTAGGAGGAAATGTTGTTTTGTAGAGTTTAGTTACATACACCCAAAAGCTACAATGTTTTTAGAAAATTCATATTTCCAAATTAGCTTCATTGTATGTTTATAATTTTGTTGACTAAAAATAAATTGTATAGTATTTACTTTAGCTATCATTCTAACAACATAATAAAAAAAAACAAATGTGTGATAGATGAAATACATCATTATGAATGAAATGATACTGCCAAGTAGATGTGGAAGACACAGGGAGGGTTAAAAGAAACTACTCACTCAGATGTGAGCCAGATGGAATCCCTAAGCTTTAATTCAAAAATCCCATGCCCTTGAGTTCATGATAGTCTTTCCACATTGATCACAGAGGGCCTTCCTTCCTACCAACAAAAGAATTCTAAACTTTGAATGAGATGTTTGAAGTAAGCGCTTCCAATGGGTGAGAGCTCTTGCATCCAAACTGCCTAAGCTCCTCAGCCTGGACAGCTGGACAGCTGCCTTTGTGAGGAGAGTTCTTTCCTAATAATTAACAGAAAGGGCTGCAATCAAGTCAGGAAACCTCTCGCAGCTCCTGTGTCACTGAAAGGGCACTTTGGCACAGTTTTCCTTAGTAGACTAATGAAATGGGAATTTGTAGGTTATGAGATCAGCACTACCTTAAGTGGATTCTGCATTGTTTGGTTTACAAAAGTAGTTTTATTAGCTTTTTCTCCTAGCTATTTCTAGCTAAAGTTGCATGATAAGATTAGGGTAGTGGGAAAGCACTATGCTTAAAGGACCTTTGTAGGTGGAGATACTTGTTAAATTCTTTGATTTTTCAAATAGATTGAACATGAAATATAACCTTTTTGCCTAATAAAAGCTTTGTTGATGCAAATGTCTACTTTTAGGAATTTCTCAAGCAGGTTTAGCATGAGCAAAACTGTGAATAGAAAACTTTTGTTTTCAGTGGCTTCCATCTCTTCTTTCAATGCCCTAGTTTGCCTTTTCCCAAGCCCCGTCAACCCACCCACCAAGAAATCAAAGCCTTCTTGTTGCCTTCCAGCTGTCCAGGTTTTCTCATGGTCCAGTCTCCTAAGTGTCCTCTTCTCACTAAACAATTTGTATTTGGATATTTCACTCCTCCAATTACCTCTACAAGCAATTTCATTTGTTCTATGTCCTCTTTCTTCCTGATCTAATAATCTCTACTAATTAATCTGATAAATTTATTTGATTACTACATGGTACTATGATGGGTAGCAAGCAAAATAATTATAATTGAACAAAGCTTTTATAGTGGTTAAATATTTCAACCACAAATGATTTAAATAGAAACAAACTTTTGGGGAAGATAGTTTGCAGAAAGTAAGTTCATCAGTGTCCTTTAATTTAGGAAAGTAAATAGCTGCCTAAATACTAAAATACTCCCACTAATCATTTAACACTGTGGTATTTCCAACACCATTTGGTTTCCAAGGCAAAGACTGTCTTCAAAGCCACAATTTGTTTTAATTTACATGGTCCATAAATCAAATTATTATTCATCAAGGAAGAAAATAAACAAGATATTTATAAGAACAAGACAGATTTATGGAATATAAAGATGATCAAAAAGGGTAATCCCTGGCTCTCCCAAATAATACTAATACTATTTGAGAAATTATAAAGTCTGTCCATATACATAATTTAATTTGATCATCAAAAAAAGTCTAAGACATATACATGCATAAAAATTCATATAGTAACCTTTAATTATATAATTTTATGTTTGTGCATCAATTAAAACAAATGAAATTTTAAAACAAATGAAAAGGCTTATAATTTTGTAATGAGAAAATAAGGTTAAGAGACATTATGAGCTTGTTCAGGACTATTTTTATTTCTATTGACATTGCAATTTATACTAGGTGGGAAGTAAATAAAATGAAGTAAAGATAATAATTGTAAAAGCTACTTAAACAAGAATGCAGTGAGACAGTTGGACAAATCACTGATGGGAGAAAATAACTGATCAAGGATAGAGGTTAAAATCAAAGATGTTTCAAGACTTTCTTCTAACAAAGGCCAATTTGCATGTAAAAATGCATTATATTTTAAATGACAAACTGGGATAGAAGATAATTTTCTAATGCAATGTAATGATACATGAATCATAAAATAAAATGCAAAACTGATTATATAGGTTGAATATTTAAAGAAAGGAGAGACATGGGAGCTCTGCTGCACTGAAAATGTATAGATAGATCATTTTTGTTGAAAATCATGGCTAAGGGGTACCTGAAATTTTTATACAGTTTATATTAGAGTATCTCAATAAAATATATGCTTGGTTTTAATAATACTGGTACACTGTTAATATTTGAAATATTCAAACTTAAGTAATCATAATAACTCTTTCTAGCCCGACTTACTATTATAGATTATATTGCAGTGCTTTGTTCCACAATCTGAAGACAGTAATCACTCAAAGTCTTTGCCCACTATACGCTGTAAAACAGTACTACAATCACATCCCTTAAAAACTTCATCACTCATACATACTGTGAAATGACCTTACAATGTATTCTTTCTATTACATTTCACCTACACCAGAATTTCACTTCTTCAACTCATGCTCATCTCAGACTTGTCTTGATCTCTTCCCAAGACCTTTCACCAGAACCCAATTCAGAGGCTTATCTGATCTCTGCAAAGGACAGGAGAATAACAATTGTCAATTGGGAAGAAAAGCCTTGAATATATGTATTCCTATTTTGTCAGACCCCACCTAACTTCAGCTTACATCTGACACAAGGCAACTATATTTTTGATAAGTTCATAGCATCAGGCACATAGAGTTGGGGGCTGGTAAGGAATGAGCCAATATAGCATGGTATAGTTAGAAGTAGTTGAACTTTGATCCCACTACTTTCAAATAAATAAGTTTCCTCTCTAAGCCTCAGTTGTACTTTCTGTAAATAAAAAAATAAAAACTCTATTTCTTGGAGTTATTTACTTATTTTTAGAAATAAATATAGTAAAATTGCCCAAAATTTTCCTTTGGAGTACAATTGTACGAATGTTAACACATTTATAGATGTATAATCACTGTCACAATTATAATAAAGAACAATTACTTCACCTTAGCAAATTTCCTGAGGGTTTACTTTTGTGGTGAAGGTTTTTAAGTAGAATACAAAATTATTACATCTTTCCAGAAAGATCTACACATGCAGGGATTTTTAACTAGGGACAATTTTACTTCCCCCAAGGAATACCTGCCAAAGTATGATTTTTTGTTTTCAATTTTATACCTAGGAGAAGTGCTTTAAAGTACAAACCTTCACAGCAAAATTTTGGCCCATGATTATTAGTAACACTTTTGTCCCAATTATAACCTCTGACAACCACTGAACAGTTCTCCATCTCTAGAAGAAACTACATATGTTTTTTTAAAATTTATTTTCTGCATATTTGCCACAAATTATCAGTAAAAATATATCTTGGTCTGGAGATATTCTTCAGGATTTTTAACTATACATTATTCATTACATATAAGATTATTTTTGTTAGTTTTGGTAGTTTAAGACTTTTAAGAATTAGCATAGTTCATGTAAGTTGATAATTTATTTACAAAGAGATACTCATTGTTATGCTTTCAATATTACAACTTTTCATAGTTATATATCCTATTTTATACCTGATATTGGTGATTTATATTGTTTCTCCCTTTTATTCTCCAGTTGTGATAAAAGTGTATCATTTTATTGATCTTTTCTAAGAGCCATCTTTTGGTTTCATTCATTTTCTCTCTTTTTATTTTTATTTTCTACTTTATTTGCTCCTGATCTTAACTGTTTTTCTACCTTATTTTTTGGAGAGTGGTGGAGTTGGCATTTTTGTTTTGTTTTTAGTCTACTGACATGTAATATTAAACTGTTTGAGACATTTATTTTTTCTATCATACTACTTGAATACCATACATTTCCTTTTGAACACTGTTTTAGCCACATTCTATAATCAAACATGAAAACATAATACAATAAAATGATGTACCATAGAACATAATCTCAGAAGTAACAAAGAGGAAGTTTTGAGAATTGGTAGAGAGATCTAAATGAAGTACCATAAGTAACACAATAATATAATAGACATTCTGAAGAAATGATAGAGCATATGAAGGTTAAGTGCTAAGGAATATTACCAGTCATTCTTGATTCTACAGTATCAATATGTATCTAAAATTTAATATAAAATGAGATTGAAAAGCATTTTAGAGAAAAAATACAAAATTCCTCTGTAAAAGAACTGGTACATTCTATAATTTAAGTAGCAGAAAATTGAATCCAAAAAGAAATGTAAGATAAAACAAATTAGAGTGAAACTTCATAAGATGGTATAAGGTACCCTTTCAACAAACTCCCAGCAAAGAAAAAAAAAATTGTAGCAACAATTTATTTAAGAATAATCATTTAAAATCTATATAATTGCTTTAGAGGCATACAGCCTATAAAAAAGCATCTATTAAAGAAAATCCTCTAAAAATATCAGGGATAATAGTGGAATGAAGACCCCTAAAATCACTTTCCTTTATAAAATATCTAGTATGATTGGAAAAATATGTATTCATAATCAACTTTTCAAAGATTGCGTATTCATATAAAATAGCTAAACCTTTGTAAGAACAGTGAGGTTTATTTTGTTTTAGTTTTCTCTACTCATATCTCTTACTTTTTCCCTCCACAGTAGTTTCCCATATACATTATGTTTGTTTGTTTGTTTGTTTGTGTGTGTTTGATTTTGTTTGGTATCTGGGATTGATCTCGGGGGCACTCAGCCATTGAGACACATCGTCAGCCCTATTTTGTATTTTATTTAGAGACAGGGTCTCACTGAGTTGCTAAGTGCTTTGCTGTTGCTGAGGCAGGCTTTGAACTCACGATCCTCCTGCCTCAGTCTCCTGAACCGCTGGGATTACAGGCATGTGCCATCATGCTCAGCAAGAGGTATAATTTTAATCCAAAGATACAAATAGGCTTGAAGAAAAAGGATAGAAACTGATATGCATTATAAGCAGCATTCAAAGGATAGTACAACTAGTTATTTTAATATCCAAAATGAGCTTTGATACACAAGTTATTTTTAGATTAATGAAAGACATTGTACAATCATAAAAGGTCAATTCACTGATTATGTAGGTATTAAAAATGCACATGTGCACATGTCATTGACTGCATTGTGTTCTTCCAATTGTGCATATGTGAAAGTCCTAAATTCAAATGCTTGCATATAAAGCTATATTTAGAGGTATGTTTTTCAAAGAGGTAATACAAGTAAAATGTCGTTAAAGTGAGCCCTAATTCCATACAACCAGTGTCTTACAAGAGTAAATTTAGACTAAGAAACAGACAGTGGGATACTAATATGAAAACACCAGAAGAAAATGGTCATCTATAAGACAAGGAAAAGGCCTGGAATCAGTTCTTCTCTCAAGGCCTTTAGGAAGAAGCAACAATAAAATTGCCTTAATTTCAAAAATCTAGGCTTTATGACTATTATAATTTTGTGGTGTTTAAACCACATAACCTGTAGCATTATGTTAATAGCAACCTTAGTAAACATGCAAACCTAACAACAGAGATTCAAAATATATAAAGTAAATGTAGTTAGATTTGATGAAAGAAATAGAAAATTCAACAGTAGTTGTAGACATTAATATTCAGCTTTCAATTATAAATAGAACTAGGCAGAAGATCATCAAGGAAATAGAATTGAAAACCACCAGAAAGCAATCATATTTTCCAGACAACTATAGAACACTCCTCCTAAAAGAGTAGATTATACATTATTTTTAAGTACTTATGGAACATATTGCAGATATTATACAATGACTAAAAGATTCCAAATCAAATTGATTGAATACATACAAAGATATTCTACAAACAAATTGAAGTAAAATTATATATTAAAAAAGTACTATTTGGGAAAATCATAAATATCTTGAAAATAAGCAATGCACTCCTAAATTACCAATGGACCAAAGAAGAATTCAAAAGGGAAATGATATAATATGCTAAAACAAATTAAAAGGTAGACAGAAATACAAAATCATAGGATTCAGATAAAATTGTAATTTAAATAAAATGTAAGGATAATTTCGAAAATCAATAGCTTATATTTCAAAAGAAAAAATACATAGGAAAATACTACATATTTTATCTTACAATAGTGAAAAGAGTACTAAACCCAAAGGAAGCAAAAGGAAATAAATAATGGACACTAAAATATAAATAAATGGAACAAAGACTGAAAATATATAAGAAATGAATAAAATCAAATATTAGTTCTGTAATATGATTAATAAACAGATTATTATTTAACTGAACTAAGAATACAAAAAGAAAATGAATTTGCTAAAATCTGAAAAAAAAAAGACTGGGAATCACTCCCAACATTTTAATTAAGTACTATGAACAACAGTTAGATAGAATTTAGGGAAGAGAAAAATCCCTACAAACAAATAAAAGATTCTGAAACTGAACCTATAGAACACAGAATATTAAGTAGACCTACAACAGATAAAAAGATTGAAATGTTTATCTAACACTAGAGATTAAGGCTGAGATGCCTTCACTGGAAATTCTATGAAATGTTGAAATAATAACACTAATACTTCACTAGCTCTTTAAAATATAGATAATGAAAAAATACATTTTAGCTCTTTCTTTGAGACAAGTATTACTCTAATATGAAATCCAGAGAAAGATCACAGAACATATACTAATATATTTTATGAATATGAATGCAAATATCTGCAAGAAAATATTAGCAAGTTATTAATACCATATGAAAATATTAAATAGCATTACCAAGTGATATACATTTTCAAGCATAATAATTATTATATTAAATCATACCAATAGAATAAAGGACAATATCTGTATTCTTATGTTAGAGATTAAAAAAAGGGCATTTGTCACCATGCCACACTCTAATAATTCTCAACATGCTCTGTTAGAAGGGAATTATTACAAATTGATTATTGGCATGAAGGGAAATCCAACAGCCAGCATAATACTTTACAATTGATAAACTTAAATCAGGCATTAGAAAAAGATATATGTTCTACTCACATGTGTTCCACATTTTATTGGATGCCCTAACCAGTTAGTTAGGAAAATGAAATAAAATGTTTCATATTAGAAAGAAAAGTAAAATTACTTGTTTGAAAATGACATGCTATCATATGTAAACAGTCATAGATATTACAAAATTTTAGCATTGCTAGATTATTCAGTTTTCAGGATACAAAATAAACACATTAAAACACATTAAATCTGGACCACGGCTTCACACAATACTGTGAAGGTCAGTGACAGGTACATCATCACCAAGGCAGCATCACAGATGCCTGATGCCCAGCACTGTTACCACCACTGCCTAAAACCACAGAATCATGGCACATCCATGTATATTCACATTCCAAACAACACTTCTGCAGCTGTTCTACATGCATTGCTTATCAGATACTGCCTCCTTCAACAGGAATATGCATGTGAGCCCCTACATGGCATCAAGAGGCATTTCAACAGTCAAGTCTTTCCTCATGGGAGAAAAACAAATCAAGAGAACTCCAGTCCCTTGTCACTGAAGACTCAAACAATTCTTGATAATACTGCAGACAACCAGGGTCTTGGCCACTAAAGATATCAGCAATTTCGATGTTCTCAACTTAAATTACCTGTTACAAAAAACTAAAAGCTGTTTTATTAAAGCCTCATGGTAAGGACAATGAAAAACATATAGTGTGCACTAAAAGCTAATAGAAGCATACCAATAAAGATAATCTAATCACAAAAGGAAGACAGCAAAGAAAAATGGAAAAAAAAATATCAACAAAACAATGAGGAAACATTTAACAAAATTACAATACTGTCTTTACCTATCGATAATTATCTTGAATATAAATGGATTGATATTCCAATCAAAAGAGATAGACTGGTTGAATAGTTTAAAAGATAAAAGACCCAACTTTATGCAGGTTTAGGGATACCCAAACACTAAAAGTCAAGGAATGGAAAAAGATAAAACATGAATAGTAAGGTAGCTATTCTTCATTAGACTACATGTTCAAAACTTTAAAAAAAGACAAGGTCTTTATATAATGATAAAGGGGTTAACTTATCAGGAGGATATAACAATTATATATATAATTGTTTATTATATACTATATTATTACATATAATTATATATATACATATATATATATATATTGTTTGTTTTTTGTTTCACTGTGACCTGTGTTTTAGTGTTCCAAAGAATACATTTAACATTTATTCTGAAGGCTTGAGAAAAATGAAAATTTTGGTCAAATTTTGGTACTATTAAAGAATGTTTGACAATGGATAAAAATTATTATCAGATTTTTACATGAGTACTTCTTTTTTATGTTTTTTGAAAATTAGATGCAACATTAGGTGAATGTTTGCATTAGATGCAAAATTAGATGAAATTAGGATTCATTTTGACTTAATTATAAAAGCATAGAATACAATTTTGTCTGAGTCCCCACAACTTCCACTTGCCCACTTATTCTCCCCTCCTGCACTCATCTGTTCCATATACTCTAATGATTTTTCTGATATTTAATTTAGGTTTTTTGTTGTTGTTATTATTAGAGACTTGTGCAAATACATAATGGTGAGATTCACTGTGATATTTTCATATATGTACATAATAAAATTAGGTCAGGTTAATTCCACTGTTCTTCACCTATCCTTTCACTTCTACCTCCCTTTCAATCCCCTATTTTATAGACTTTTCTTCTATGTTGGTGGAATCTCACCTTCTCTCTCTCCCTCCTTCCTCCCCTCTCTCCTTCACCTCTTTTATCCCTTTTTTGACTAGTTGTGCATATCAGAGAAAACAATCAACCTTTAACTTTCTGAGTGTGGCTTATTCCACTTAATGTGATAGTGTCCAGTTCCATCCATTTACCAGAAAATTTCATGAAGTCATTCCTCTTCATGGCTGAGTAATACTCCATTGTGTATATATACTACATTTTATTTGTGCATTCACCTATTTAGGAGCACCTAATTTGTTTCTATTGCTTGGTTACCCTGAATTTTGCTGCTATAAATATTGACATGTCTGTACCTTTATAGTATGCTGATTTTAGAACTTTTGGATACATAATAAGAAGTGGGATAGCTTGGTCATATGGTGGTTTCATGCTAGATTTTGAGAAATTTCCACACTGTTTTCCAGAATAGTTGCTAATTTGAAGACCCATCAATAATGTATGAGTGTATATTTTTTTTCCTTCCACATGATCATCAACAATTGTAATCTTTATTTTTTGCATTCTTGAGAGTTGCTATTCTGACTGTTGTGAGATGAAGTCTCAATGTAATTTTAATTTGTATTTCCCTAATTGTTGCACAGGTTGAAATTTATTATATATTTTTGGCCATTTGTATTTATTGGATATAAGATATAGGAAATATCTATTGAGTTCTTTTTTTCACTTATTAACTGGGTTAAATGATTTTGTGGTGTTTGAGTTCTTTATGTATTCTGGAAATGAATGCCCCATCTCAAGAGCAAGTGACAAAGACCTTCTTCCATTCTTTAGGCTCTCTTGTCATTCTCTTGTTTCCTGTGCTGTCAAGAAGCTTTTTAATTTGGTACTGTCTCATGTATTGGTTTTGGGTATTATTTCTTGCATTTGAGCATTCTTGTTCAGGAAGTTGATTCCTATGCCAAAATATTGGAGTGTTGGGTAAACATTTTCCTCTAACTGTTGCATAGTTTCTAGTCTAACTCCTGGGTCTTTGATCCATTATAATTTGAATTCTGTGCAGAGTGAGAGAAAGGAATCTAGTTTTATTCTGTATATGGATTTCCACTGTTCTTAGCAGCATTTGTTGACAAGGCTATCTTTTCTCCAACATTTTTTGGCTCCTTTGTGTATTATCAGATAACTATATTTATGTGCATCCCTCTTTATGACTTCTATTCTGGTGCCTTGGTCTTCACATCTGCTTTGGTGCCAGTAACATGCTGTTTTTGTTGCTATAGTTCCATAATGTGATTTGTGTTCTGGTATTGTGATGCCTGCAACATCATTCATTTTGCTCAGGATTGCTTTGGCTATTGTGGGTCTCTTTTTTCCAAATAATTTTTTTCCAAATGAATTTTAGAAATTTTGATGGAGATTGCATTGCATAAATATATTACTTTTGGTAATATGGTCATTTTTATAATATCAATATTGCCTATCCAAAAACATGGGAGGTCTTTTCATTTTCCAAGATCATCTTTAATGTTTTCTTCATAATTCCATAGTTTTTATTGTAGAAGCCCTTCATGTCCTTTGTTATATTAATTCTTAAGGGTTTTTTTTTGAGGTTATTGTGAATGGGACACTTCCTAATTTATTTTTTAGCAGATTCATTATTGGAACATAAGAAAGCAATTGATTTATGTATATTGATCTTATATCTTGAAACATTATTAAATTTGTTTATTAGCTGTAGTAGTATTCTGTGGAGTTCTTTGGGTCTTCTAAATATAGCAGCTTGTTGTTAGCAAATAGAGATTATTTGAGCTCTTCTTTTCCTGTTTCCCCCTAATTTTCTCCTCTTGCCTGATTACTCTAAATAGAGTTTCCAGGTCTTTGTTGAACAGGAGGGGTGAGAGTAGGCATTCTTTTCTTATCCCTGTTCTTAGAGGAAATGCTTTCACCTTTTCTCCATTCATCACGATGTGTGCTTGGGTTTGTCATGTATACCTTTTATAATATTGAGGTAAATTCCTTTAATCCCTATTTACCTAGTGTTTTAAACAAGAATCTGTGTTGGACTTTGTCAAATGCTTTTTCTGCACTTATTGAGATAATCATGGGATTTTTGTCCTTAATTCTGTTTATGTGGTGAATTACATTTGCTGATTTGTGTATGTTGAATCAGTCTTGAATCTCTGAAATGAAATTCATTTAATCACAGTACCCTATATTTTTTTTTCCTCTTTTTTTAAATATTTTTTTAATTATAGGCGGACACAATGTCTTTATTTTATTGCCTTGTATGTGGTGCTGAGGATCGAACCCAGGGCCTCACACATACAAGGCAAGCGCTTCCCCGCTGAGCTACAATCCCAGCCCAGTACCCTATATTTTTAATGTGTTGTTGTATGTGGTTGGCCAATATTGCATTAAGATTTTTTACAACTATGTTCAACAAAGGTATTGGCCTGAAATTTTCTTTCCTTGACACGCTTATTCAGGTTTTCTATCAGGGCGATACTAGCTTCATAAAAGGAATTTGACATTGTTTCCTTCTTTTCTCTTTCATGGAATAGTATGAGGAAGATTGGCATTAGTTCTTTTTTATAGGTCTGATAGATCTCAACTGAGAAGCCATTCTGTCCCGGGCTTTTATAAGTTGGAAGGCTTTTGATAGATGCTACAATTTCATTACTTGATATTGTTTAGGATTTTTACATACATATGATTAAACTTGGGTATGTCATATGTCCCTAGAAGTATCTTAATATCTTAACGAATTTCTAGCTCATTGGAATATAAATTTTCAAAACAATTTGTGATGATCCTCTGTATTTTAGTAATATCTGTGGTGTTATGTCCTTTTTCATTTCTAATTCTGTTTATTTGAGTCTTATCTGCTTTTATTTTGGTTAATATGGCAAAGGGCTTATCAATATGTTGATCTTTTCAAATAAGCAACTCTTGGTTTCAATAGTTTTTGCATTATTTTTTATTGTCAATTTCATTAATTCTGACTCTAATTTTAAATATTTATTTTATTCTACTGAATTTGATGTAGGTTTGTTTTTATTTTTCTAGGGTCTTGTAGTTGAATGTTAAGTTTTTTATTTGGTACTTTTCTAATATATGTTTAATATATAAATTCAGTACTGAAACTTTCATCTTAAAACTGCATTGATACTGTCACAGATAATTTGATATGTTGTATCTCTGTTCTCATTTGTTTGTAAGAATATCTTTTACTCTTACTTCATCTTATATTCATTAATAATTCAAAAGTGCATTATTTAATCTCTAGGTATTAGAGTGGTTTCTTTTTTATCTTGTCATTTATTTCTAATTTCACTCCATTATGATTTTATAGAATGAAAGGAATTACTTCTATTTTTTTTTTGTATTTGCTAAATTTGCTTTGCGACTTAAAAGATAATCTGTTTTAGGAAATTTCCGTTCACTGAAGAGAAGAAGGTGAATTCAAATTTCAACGGATGAAATATTCTCTACATGTGTGATTTGGTTAACAGTATTTTTTAGGTCTGAAGTATCTTTATTTAGTTTATATATGGATAATATATCTAGTCATTGGAGTGTTCAGTTAAGTCACTCAATATTATTATATTGTGGTCTATTTAATTCTTAATATTGAGAAGAGTTTTTTTATGTACATGTATGCACTATTTTTGGGAATACATATTTGTAATCATTATACCTTATTGTTGGATGATTCCTTTAACCAGTATAAAATGATCTTTGTTCTGATTAATTTTGCGTAAATCCAATTTATCTGATATGAGAATATTAGTTATTAAATATAATACACTTGCTATAATATTATGTGAGAGTTGTAAATAATGATACACATAAAGGTAAAAAGGACAAAAATTTGAACAATTTGTATGGTGGGTACTTGAGGTGGTAACAGACAATATGAGAGGGAAAATTGGGGGTAAAAGAAGGAAGTATAAACTAGGACTATAAAAACAGAGAAAATGATTACAATTAATACTTTAAACTTTGGAAGAAATAAATTCAGTAGTTTAAAGGTGCAATATTGGCTATTAGGGTAACAATTTACAATCAAGATAAAAAGTAACATGTATGATTAAAGTTGACACTGGAAATATTTATTGTAAACCATGTCAATGTGATGAAAATTCTTGTTGAATCCTTCTTTGGATTTCATTAAGATTTGAGACATTTAGATAATGTCCATCATACCTTGATTTTGAATTCCTCCAGAAGTATCAGGGCAGAAGAGTCACTCCCCTAGTTGTTATGGATTTACTAGATGGCTCTGGCTGGTCAACTCAAGAGCCTATGGTTGACTGACTGGAAGATGTGGTACTGTGCTTGTCAGTTATTTCTATGATGTGTAGGAATTCAGAATGCAAGGCTCTGGGCTGTGACTGTGATTGCTGTAGTTCACCATGTATCCACTCCCCTCTATAGGATCCTTTTCAAGGTAGTGTAGAATCTGGTGGCTGTCTATAATCATATGTCCTGTGGTTGTGGATTCTCCAAGGGTGATCTTTGGTGTAGAAATATTTCTTCTCTTCTCTTCAGTCAATGAAATACTTTCCTTAATACTGAGAAAAAAGGAATCAGGTAATTCACTTGGGTTCTAACTTTCACTACCCTAGTTTGTGAACAGCAGGCACAGATTGTCTCTACTAATTGTGACCAAGGTATAGTCCATTCAGAATCCAAACAGTTCCCTATCACTCAGTAGTTGTGGCTGAGAGTCAGGCACTCCTCAATATATTTCTTGTTGGGATGCCCCTTCTTAGTTTGACAGAATTAATTGTGCTTGCTTGTGTCACTATTCCAATTCCCAGAAAGACAGGTTCAGTCAATTCTGGTCCCCTGAAGTCTCTTGTAATTAAGGAGAGGCATTTGACCACCCAGGAGAATAAACAAGAAAATCCCCATCAGGATAGTACTACTGATATGATGTTTCTTAGAAGTAATTCTAGAAATTACCCTGATGAGAGTTTCACTTTAGATATGTTATCCAGAACATTTAAGCCCACAGTTTCCCCAATTACATTTGGAAGTACTCTCAGGCCTGGCTGTAAAAGGCTGCTTTGGCAATTTCAACAAAGTGAGCTATGGGAAATAGTGGCTCCAACTAGTGCCCTGACAAAAATGGATTCCCCCTATAG
>CM053417.1:62722092-62784830 GCA_028644305.1 Xerus rutilus
TTGTAGTTCCTTGTTTACATGGGAGAGTCCTAAAAAACAAAGGCCTCGATGCCTGCCCAGAGAAACTGAACTCAAATTATGTAAACAATGGTTGCTAGAAAATAGGGCTCGGGGAAAGTTCAGAGAATGATATTTTAATGATGTATGTAATAGTTAACCTGCAGCTTTGGGCAATTCTGGACATGAGCAGAAGCCATTGACCACATGTGCGTCAACAGCTATGCTTTTAAGTATACTTACCACAGTGATCTATTAGTCTTATGCTACTCTCATAGTTAAAAATACCTTTGTTAGCTTCATCTTGTTTTTTTGGGAATACAATAGGAAGCTTAGTGATCTCTAGTTTGATATTAATCTTAATAACAGGACATGAAGATCATTATAATTACAGTCTCTAGTTAAGATTTAAAAATCCTTTGATGCTGATGTAGTTATCTGGGACAATTATAGATGACCACTCTGTGTTTATTAATAACTCATGATGAATTATAACCCCCTTTTCTTTTCTTTTAATCAATGGCTGTAAATCACTATAAATAAAGTGCTGGTCTGAACTTAGACGGACACAGCTGCACCAAACCTGGTCTCTGTGTCTCATTGGTGCTATTTTTGCCGACACCACTCATCCCACCATAGGACCTGACACCCTGCAGAGGCTGGCCCCCATAGTATGTAAATTACCTCTTTTTGAATCTATTTTATAAACAGAAGAAATGTGTGCAAGTATATCTTCAGTGGTAAAGTGCTTGCCTAACATGAACAAGACCATTAGTTCAATCCCAAGAACTAGGAAAAAAGGAAAAAAAAAAACATGAAAAGCTGTAAGAAAATCAATTCTTTAGGCTGAAATAGTAGCTCAGTGGCAGAGAGCTTGCCTAGCATGTTGATCCTCAGCACCACATAAAAATAAATAAGTGAAATAACAGTATTGTGTAAAAAAATCTTTTAAAAAATCAATTCTTTAATATTTGTCTAACTGTATAATAACTTTGACCATTTAAATAGCAGTAATTGTTACAGTATATTTTATGGTAAAGAAATATTAAATTGACTCTAACTATAACAAGGGAGAATGCAAGGGGAAATATCAGAATAAAGTATAAAAATTACTTATACAGTAAATTAGAGGATTTGACACTTGATTAGTTTGAGTTTTCTTAAGCAAAACTTTCATGTTGAGGGGCTGGGGCTATAGCTCAGCGGTAGAGCGCTTGCCTAGAATGCGTGAGGCACTGGGTTCGGTCCTCAGCACCACATATAAATAATAAATGAATAAAATAAAGATCCATCAATGACTACAAAAATATTTAAAAAAAACTTTCATGTTGAGCTCTAAGTTATTTACTAAAATTAAAATCTCCAATGAAAAATTTTCAAACTTGTACCAAAAAAAGAACATAAAGGGCTGAGATTGCAGTTCAGTGGTAGAGCTCTTGCCTAGCATATGTGAGGCAATGTGTTCGATTCTCAGCACCACATATAAATAAATAGCCCATCAACAACTAAAAAAATATAGTTAAAAAAAGCATTAAGAGGAATTATTCAATACAGTAATAGAAAAGGAGAAGATAGGGGGAAAGGACTGGAGAAATCTATATCCAAACTGCCCGGTTTCAAATCATGCCATAATTACTTTCTAGCTATTACCCATGGGCAATTTACATGTCTTATTTATATTTTTAGATTTCTTGTCTATAATCTGAGGAAAATATAGCAATACATAATAAATTTTGTGTTGTAATTAAATTAGGAGAAAACAGGAAAGTGCCTACCAAGAGCTTTGTTTGGTGGGAAACATTTCAATTAACAAGAATAATTAGGATCTACTTTTATTACTTAAATGTTTATTTTGCATGGACAGAAACATGAACTTTCTTTTTTGAATTACATATACTCTATACTCTCCTTTCTCTCCCTCACTCTGTTTCCAATCCATACATATATGTATTTACTCATGCACAACCTCTCCCAACAGACATGGAGCTATGCTTCACATTACCTCCAAAAGAAAAAAAAAAGTAAATCTAATTTAGAAACACCAAATTACAATTCAGTATTACAACATAGGAATAGAGCAGAATAAGATTTAATGCATATGCATATGCATTATATATGTGCAATATATGTACCATATATTCACGATTCAATTTAGTATTCCTCAATTATGTGCTATATTTTCTCTTTAATGAAAGAAATTTCACTTGTATTTAAAAAAAGAATGGAGAAGTAAAGAAATTTTAATGTATTACTATAACCATATTAAAATACAGAATAGGTGCACACAATATGCATTTGAGGGTGAGAATCCTAGAAGAAGATAATATTCACAATATACTTTGCCTAATCACATTTAACTCCTGCCCTTTCTGAAATATATTGTTTGCAATAAACTTCTTTGATGGTCAGAATATACAATATGTATTCAAAGTAGGATTTGGCCTTTAAGTAAAATGCTACATAATCAATACATTTTAACTTTTTGAACAAATGTTCTGTATTATTGATATCACTGTTCTACATCTTCAGATTTAGGGAAAGTATTTTTAAAGGTATGAAATCAGGGAAAAATGTGGAGTTGACAAGAAAAAAAGGAATGAGAATTTAAATGACAATGCAGTTATTTGCTTCCCCTAATCTAGGGGGAAGGTGGTACTACCAACTATTATTCTCTTGCAGAAAACTTGATCTTACCCTTTCTCCCATTAATCTATGTATTCTTTGGTACAGAGCTATAGTAAGCTGTTTATATTATCAAATCTATCTGTTTTAGTCACCATTTTTACTGCTAAGGCCAAAAGACCTGACAAGAGCAATTCGAGGAGGAAAAGTTTATTTTGGGGCTCATGGTCTCAGCGGTCTCAGTCCATAGAAAACCAGATCCACTACTCATTCTTCTGGGCTCAAGATGAGGAAGAACCTCATGGCAAAAAAAAAGTATATCAGGGGAAAGTGGCTCAGGACTTTATATGTAAGGAGAGAGAGGGAGAGAGAGGGAGAGAGAATGAGAGAGAGAGGGAGGGAAAGAGGGAGGGAGAAAGAGAAAGAGAGTGAGCACATGTTCAGCTCAAGGACAAAATATATACCCCAAAGGCATGTCCCCAGAGGTACATCTCCACTAACCACCACTTACCTGACCATAGTCACCACCCAGTTAATTTCTACTAGGGGGTTAATGTACTGAATGAATTAATGCTCTCATTTCACCTCTAATCCTTCTTGCATTCTCTCAAATATGAGCTCTTGAATGAGACCTAATATCTAACCCATAACATTCCACCCTGGCCCACCAAAGATCATGCCTATCTCACAATTTAATGGAAATTTAGTCCATTTTCAAGAGTCCCTATAGTCTCAACGTTACAAGATTGCCAAAAATTCAAGTCTAAAGTCTCCTTTAAGACTCAAGGAAAACTCTGTGTGAGGCCCTGTAAAAATCAATGCAAGTGGCATATATCCTGAATAAAATGCATGCAGGAAATATTTTATATATGTATAGTACATTTTTATCCATTTATATGTTGATGGTTATTTGTTTTTTCAACCTTTTGACTATAGTGCACAATTCTGCTATAGAATATTGGTATTCAAATGCATTTTGTATTCTCTCTTGTCAATTCTTTTAAGAATATAAGCAGAAGTTAAATTTCTGGATAATATTGTGATAGTGTTAATGTTTTTTTGAGGAATCGTTGGCATGTTTTCCACAGGTGGTATGCCATTTCACATTCCTTCCAAAAGCATACAAGGTTTACAATTTCTCCACATCCTTACCAACACTTGTTATTTTTGTTTGTTTATTTTCCTAATAGTCATCCTAATTATTGTGAAGTCTTGTTTCATAGTTTTTACTTGCATTTCCCTAATCACTAATGGTCCTGATATATTTTTTATGTGTTCATTGACCATGTATATATTTTCCCTGGAAAATGTATATTCAAGTCGTTTTCCAATATTTAATTGGGTTGTTTGTTTTTTGTTATTGACCAATGGGAATTTTTATTTAAGCTAGTGTTTAATCCTTCATTAGACAGATAATTAGCAAATATATTCTCCCATTTTATGTATTGCCTTTTCACTCAGTAAAATTTGTTTTGGAAGGTAAGTATTTATTGGTGTGTTATTGATGTGTACATTCTCCACAGATCATACTAAGGAGTCTGTAGGTGAAGTTTTATTTGTGCATAGTGGGAAGAGACATGGATAAGGTCAAAAGAGAGGAAGGAAAACAAAAGTAACAGAAAAATATAGACTACAGGTACTAGGACATTAAACTGAAAAAAAAAAAAGAAAAAGAAAAAGCTGTAAGCAACAACATGAACTGTACAAGTATTACAAAGACTCATGTGAAAGAAACAAAAATCTTCAAAGCTTTCCACAGTGACTACAGATCCAGTTTTGTGTACAACATCAAACATTCTCTTTTCACATAAACATTCCCTGTGTTCTCTTCTGGGCCCTCTGTCATCTGCTTATGGTGTCTTCTCTGAGTGACAGGAGTGGGGACAGAAATGAAGGTACAAAAGGAGGGCCAAGGGTCAGTGCCTTGGAGGCAGACTTACAAGGAGGAAGAGACTGCATATATGGACATACTTTCAAAGGCGTAGTGAACAATAAAAGCTATAGTAAACGAACAACAAATAGTTAAACAATTTCACATACAAACCACAGGCTAGTTGCTGTGGAAGAACTGGATTTAGAAGGAAAGCAGCAGTGGACATACCCATCTATATGCATTAGGCTTACTGAAAGACTTTTGTACACAAATATTTTCAACCTCAATGAAGTACAGTCATCTATTTTTTCATTTGTTGCCCCACATTTCCTTTCTTCCCCCCCAAAACAAATAATGCATTTGGGTTTATTCTAGTTAATCAACAAGATTGAATTATATTCAGTTATATATAATTGTTACATTCTTACTAAGTTGTGTTGTTCCATTATGATTTAAAACACCATTACCTAACCCAACATAAAATTATCACATGCATCTCTAATAACTTAATGAAAATATGTTCAAGTATTTGAACTCATTCTAAATTTAAATTTATATCAAACAGATATTCATGGAGTGACATAAGTTTAATAAAATATGAAACTTTTTGTTATATACCAGAAGTCTGATAAGCATTAAGTTAGAAAACAAAATAAGACAATAAATTTCTTGATCCTACCAATGAGGACAACATTTTTCCAGAAACAGGAATAAATTATCTGCTATAGCTGACAGCAATACAAAAACAGAAAACAAAATAGTAAATTAAAATAACTAATTCAAGTAATTTTGTTAACTATAGCACTGAACATGATTGAATATATTTAGCAATGTATCTCAAATAGAGTTGATCACTTTTTAGATATATAACAGGCAGAGCACTTCTACATCAGGCATTTTTTTTTCTGTGGAGAAAGTGGCTTTTTTAGGTAAGAAGAATAAAACTCCACCACTATTATCTGATAAATATTTTGTTTGTTCTTCATTATGTTTTTATTGTTCATTATTGTATATGCAGAATTTCATACAATGTCCAACATGAGGAACTCAAAAATTATTTAAACAAATGCACAAATAACTAGGCTACATTGGAAATAATTTTAACTTCATTAAGTATATCAAGAGCTCATGGAATCCGTCAAATTTGGGTTGAAATCAATTTGGTTCAAGTACATTGTATTCAGCAAACAAAGTAATTTTTTTACTATAAGTCTAGGTATTGGTTAATATAATTTGTAGTCCAGTGTAGGCCAACAAGAATTATCCATGAAATGTGTCTTATTGTACAAATTTACTTAAAATTTAGAGTCCCTCACTCTATAAAGGAAAGTGTAAATACCCATACTTCATGAAAGAAGGGTGAAGGAGGAGATCTCAAATTTACCAAGTTCTTCTTCAGAAAATATCTACTATTTATCAACTCTTTATGCACTGGACACTTACTGAAACATTTAATATGTATTATCTTATTTAATAATCACAATCTCATCCTTATTTTGCACACACTTTTAAAAATATTTTTGGTTGTAGATGGACACAATACCTTTATTTTATTTATTTATTTTTATGTGGTGCTGAGGACCAAACCCAGTGCCTTACACGTGCTACGCAAGCGCTTTACAAATGAGCTACAGTCCCAGCCTCTGTACACAACTTTCGTTTACTCAATATTGTAACTAGGGTACTTAAGATTAGTGGCTCTGAATAAATTGCACATCATCTTATAGTCACAACAAAGAGCATGGATATGAATGCAGATCTGTTTGAACTCATGTTCTTAAGCACTGCATTGCATTCTACCAGAGAAAGTATTTATGTGTGTGTGTTGGGAGAAGATATTTTATGTATGTATTTGTGACAGGAATAGTGTTAGAAAAACATAATTTAAAAACCTCAGAGAAGTCAAGTGAGGTGGCACACACCAGTAATTCCAGCAGTTTACGAAGTTGAACCAGGAACATTGCAAGTTCAAGACCAGCCTGGGAAAATTAGTGAGACGCTGTCACAAAAACAACACCAAAAATAATTTTTAAGAAGGGCTCATTGGTAAAGACCCCTTAGTTTGAACCCCCATAATTGGGATAAAAAGGCAGAGAAAGGCATTTAGGAATAAAAATGTAAGATTAATAGAAAGTTTATATTCCACTGAAACTCTCTACTTCCAAACAATTGTACCTCACCATATATTTTCTTTTTTCTATAGCATTTTAGCTCTTCAAATATATTATATATTTTTCTTATTTTGTTCCCATGGAATGGAAGCTGTATGAAAGGAGACCTCTTTGTGTTTTTGTTGTTGTTGTTTTGTTTTTGTTTTGCTTTTTAGTTGAAGTATCACAAAACTCAAGAAAAATATCTAATATAGAGTCCAAAAACAATAAATATATTTAAATTAAGTAAACAATAAAAAATGAAATATATAAGACACTAAATTTATGAAAGATGTTTAATCTCATTCAAAATAAGAGAATGATAGCAGGGTGTAGTAGTGCAAGCCTGTAATCCCAGCACTTAGGGAGGCTGAGACAGGAGAATCGCGAGTTCAAAGCCAGCCTCAGCAACGGCCAGGCGCTAAGCAACTCAGTGAGACCCTGTCTCTACATAACACACAAAATAGGGTTGGGGATGTGGCTCAGTGGTGAAGGTCCCCTGAGTTCAATCTCCAGTACCAAAAAAAATTAAAAAATAAAAAATAAGAGAATGACATTTATATCACAAAAATGCAACTATCACCCGTTAGTTAAGCAAAGATGAAAATTTTAATGTAATTTTTTTCAGGATATGGCAAAAAACATACTCTAACACACTTTTGTTTGGAGAGTAATTTAGTATGTCCTCAATAATGGACAACTTAGCGATACTTACTAAAATATAAAATATGCATATGTTTTGAAATACACGTTTTGTTCCAGGAATTCTATCTGCCAAACACAAGGATAATTTATAATATCATTTATGTCCATGTTATATGTAATAGCAAATGTATAGAAACAATCTTAAGTGTCCCTTAGAAAACTGATCAAATATACAATGGCTCATCTAAATCAGTGTAATGGAATATAATGCAAGCCACTTATTTAATTCAAAAAATTTCTAGCAATCATATTATAAAAATAAAAAGAAACAAGTAAAATAAAATTTAATGTTTTATTAACTAAATATAAAACATTATTTCATCATGTAAGCAACATAGAAATATTGAACTAAGAACTTTTGAAATCCAGTGTAGTTTATAATTATATAAAAACTCAGCTCATAGAAGTCTTACTGTAGTTACTCAATAGCCACATGTCTAGTGATTACCACAATGGATAGCGTACTTCTCTGTAAAGGACATTATAGACATATTTTTGAAAACAATGTGTTATTTTTTTCATTATCCAAGACACATTTTTAAATGGAAACAAGGAACAGAATATGAAGATTTCTACTATTTGTAAAAAAACAATGTGCTTGTGTTTTTTTCTTAAATATGCCTAGATTATTCCCCCCTAAAGGCACAGGATAACTGTGGCTGCCCTGGAGTGGAAGATCTAGGTGGTGCATAATAGAGGATGGGAAGTAGAAAGAAAACTTTTCACTCTATTATTTCTTAAGCCATTTAAATTTGAATCATGTGAATATATTACCAATTAGAATAAAAGGCAGAAGCAAGAATTGCTTCTCTACCTCTTTTAAAAAATCTTATAAATCAAGATTTCAAATAGATACATAGGTCTAAAATATTATTACATTTATTAAATTCTAAGTAAATCTAAGGATAGGAAAGCCATAATTATTGAAGAAAATCTAGGCTGTTTGAAGTGTACTTTTGGCCTTGTTGCACTCTAACAAAAATTTTGCTCTGTCAGAGATAGCAAACTATATAGACATAGGGTCTAACCCAATATGTGCACTTTATGCTAATATGGTTAATATGGTCTATTGTTTCAGGAAGCTCTGTTTCCATAAACAGGTCAATCCCAGAATAGAAAAGGTATGGAGTGCTTGCTGGTTGCATAGCAATTGAGATAATGTATGCAAAAGCACTGTGTGCTATGCAAATGTAAGGTATTATTATTATAATCATCATTATCAAGTGGTGGAACTGAGACCTCTTACTCTATCAAGTTATTCCTTCTTGTCTCTGTTCCTGTTCATTCTCCTAGGAATAAGGTTTTGATTCTGTTATTATTTGGTTTTGTTATGCTTTTAATAGGTTTTAACAGATATTCAAATAACCTTTAGTAAAGAAATACCATTACTTTGGGCAAATGAGGATAATGCTTTTTTTGTGTGTATGTTTTCAAGTATGGAGTAGATTGGAGTTTTTACACCATTCTCATTATGCACACAACGATACTGGTGCTTTGTTAGGGGAGCTTAGAGTAAACTGAATGGACAAGAATTTGTTTAATACACCAGAATGCCTCATGCTTACACATAAGTGCATGTTTTGAAAGAGTCACTTAGTTTATACACTGCTAGCTACTTCTTGTTTAAACATCAGAATGATTTGTGGAGTATCTGATCACACAGGGAAAGGCATAGTATTTCAGTTGGTCATATGATTTTAATGTAGTACCAATTATTTTTTTCATCGGGGCAATTTAATTAAGTAGTGGGAAATATTCAGAATTGCCTGTTAAATATTTGGTAGATGTTAATAAATAAATGATTTAACATCTTAGGAATACTCACATCCTTACCTCAGTTTTATCCTTCCTAATTTATTATAATATTGTGCTTTTGATGTTTCTATCAGCATATTTTCATTCCATTCCTTTGAGGAAATTGCTACTTCATATTATATCTTCCTTTTTTTTTCTTTTTTTTCCTGAAGATACTATTCTATTAGTTGAAGAATAATGCTGCCTACTAGAATGTGAAAATAGGTTCATTCAATTAATGAGCTGGAAACAGGGAGACATTCCATAGTAAATGAGGTTTACATATGATAATGTTGGACTTGTTGTATAAGGGATTGCTTCCTTTCAAGTCTCTGAAAGAAGTAAATTTTGCTTTTGTAGAATCTTTACAATGACAAGAGAAATGAATGCCACAAACCATACAAAAATAATATGAGTTCATAAAAATTCTAATGAACAAAAATTGTTTTCATTTTATTAAAAAAACAGACTAGTACTAAATAATAAACATCTCAAAATCCAACAAAAGAAAATTATGAATAAATAAGTTCTGATTCAGCAGGGATGGTATAATTATAACCATTTATAATTTATCTAACTATAAAAATAAATAAGTGGTAAGACATTAAAAATATGAACATATAACACATTGCATTATTTTAAGCAATGTGTTTACATTGTGGTTTTTGACTATTTTCTGTTAAAGAAATATCAGTTTCTTAGGTCAGTGAAACTGCAATAAAATCATCATCTAAAGATAATTAACTTACTACTTTCAGTTAACTTTAGTAAGATTCTTAGGTCAAGCATGATCAATTCATAATTACAAACAATTATTTGTTGGTTTTGATGTTATGGCTCAGGAATTACTAGACAAAAATAGGTAGTTAGTAGGAATTTGACCGGATAAGTTAAAACTTCATTTTATAGCTTGTCTCAGGGTACTGAAGTGGTAATAAACATTAAAAAGTATTTAAAGTTTCTGACTTAAAATATCTTTACAGGTTTGTTGTCTTACCACTCTCACATCTTAAAATCTATGTTTAATTTACCATTATTAATTCTTACTTTACAACAAAAGCAAAAAATGGTGTGATGTATAAATTGCAGAATTCCAAATATAGCATAGTTGATGGTTTTCAAAAATAAAATTATTGGTAACAATTAAAAATGTGAAGAGAGGTCTGGGATTGTGGCTCAGTGGTAGAGCACTTGTCTCGCATGTGGGAGGCACTGGGTTCGATCTTCAGCACCACATATATATAAATTAATAAATAAAGATCAATCAACAACTAAAAAAATTTTTTAAAATGTGAAGAGATAACTTAGAGGATAGGAGAAAACCTTTGTTAGCTATACTTCTGACAGAAGATAAACATCCAAAATATATAAAGAACTCAAAAATCTAAAACCAAAAATAAATAAGACAAATAACTCAATTCACAAATGGGAAAAAGAACTAATGGAACTATTTTCAAATGAAGAAATATAAATGTCCAACAAATACATGTAAAAATTTTCAACATCTCGAGGCTGGGGTTGTGACTCAGTTGTAGAGCGTTTGCCTACCATATATGATGCATGAGTTCAATCCTTAGCACCACATAAGCTAAATAAAAAATAACGATATTGTGTCCATCTACAACTAAATATATTTAAATTTTTTTCAGCATCTTTAGCATTATGAAAAATGCAAATCTAACTACACTGAGATATCATCTCACTTTAGTCAGAATGACAATCTTCAAGAATACAAACTAATAAATGCTAGAGTAGATGTGGATAAAATTACCAGGGAGATGGAGGAGAGAGAATGGGAAATTTTGGAATAATATTGGCCAAATTATATAGTTACATTGTATCTATATATGAATATATAACAACAAGCTGGAGCATTATGTACAATTATAATGCACCAAGAGAAAATGAGATAAAAAATAAAATTGTTCTCCTGAGAAAAAGAATATTATTGTACTTGTCTATTTGCTTTGAAATGCAAGAAAAAAAACTTTTGATTTTTTTAAAATATAAGAAATCTTTAAATATAGATTTTCTACAGTGTCTTCAAGGTGAGTATATTTTCCTGTATGACTTTATACTATGGGAATTCCAAAATGCAAGGAGTCCTTGTAGTCTACAAAGTGTTACTAATTGTGGAAGGGGAATTTCTGAAAGGAGCACATCTAGGAATCAGCATTTCCTGTGTGTCTCTTATATTCCTTGAAGACTGGGAACCACAGCTTAATGATGCTAATATATGAAATGCAAATAAGCAAAGTTTGATTAATCTACCAAGTTATAAAGACCTGTTAAGAAAGCACTTTTTCAGGCAATTTTTCTTTATGTTGTCTTCTCACAGGATAGTGGACTATGATTATATTTTCCCTCAAAGGAATGTAAATGAAAAAATACTCCAAACCTAGGATCATTTGCTAATGATCCTATTGCTTCACATTTGATATAATTATATCACAGTTACAAAAATTGCCTAGATACTACACACACACACACTCACACACACATACACAAAATCACACACACACACAAAACTGAAGGTTGCCATTATCAATTAGAAAACAACTGTAAATTACAGCTATCTTAGAAGGGCCACAAAACTTTCTTGTTCTAATGTTTTCATAATTTACTACTTGTTTCATAACTACCTCAATTTTATCTTTCTGAGCAATTTTATGTAGATATTGACTGCTAGTAAAAGCTCTATCTTTTTTTATATGGATATTTGAAGTATAAACACTACTTTTATCTGTTTTCTCCTGAAAATCCATAGTGCAACATGCTGGATAATTTATAAATAGAAAAAAGTATTCATCATACTTCTGTAGACTAGGAAGACCAATATCAAGGCACTCAATCTGATGCAGGTCTTCCTTCTGCATAAAAATATGGTGCAGGGCATCACATGAAGAGAGCATGGAAATGTGCAAATTAGGATCTCTCTTCTTATAAAGCCAATAATACCATTATGTGGGCCTGTCCTCCATTAGCTCATATAACCTTAATTACCTCACAAAGATTCTACTCCCAAATACTATCAGTATATTAGTTTGTTTATTAAGTTTCCAATGCATGAACTTTGGATGAATCATTTGAACTATATCAACAACTGTTGAAAATTCATTGATCACTTTCAGCCATTTAGATTCACAATTACTTAGCTGGATCAGTATCTTGCCGCAACTCCTAAATATCTTAGAAAATAATAGGAAAAGTAATATAACTATTGAGCATTATAGGAAATTAAGTACATAAATGATACAAAAATAGCCATGATTATAAATACACAAAATACCCAACCTATTGTCTTCCTCAACCTCCTTTGAGATTTCATAATATCATCTAGAAAAATTACAAAACTTATTTGTGGTAGGCATAATAATGACCCCTTCAATACGTTAAGGCTCTAATCCTCAACCTGTGAATAAGTTGGTTCATACGAAAAAATGAACATTGCAGATGTAATTAAATTATAAATATTCAGAAAGAAATATTTTTTTGTGATCAGCTGAATGGATTCAATTGAATAAGGTAACACTTAATGATGAATATACACATATATATGCTTATATATGTTTTTTTTTACTGTCCTCAGTGGGTAATGATATGGAAAATAAAGAATGGTAAGAAAGATGCAACTTTGTTTCTTTTGAAAATACAGGACTGATGGCATGAGAAAACAATGAACAAAACATTGTGAAATATAACTAAATCACTAATTAGAGAGATGGTAATTGCAAATACCTACATTATAAAATAAGTATCAAATCTATAACCTAGTGTTTAACCTTCAGAAACTAGAGAAAAGAAAGGAAAATAAACCTAAAGCAAGAAGAGGAAAGATAAAATCAAGAACAGAAGGAAAATAATTTGAAGAAATGCTATCAACTAGATGAAAAAATTTTAAGCCTCAGACCTCATACATTGAATTAACAATTTAACAGAAATCCATAGATAAAAATAGCCCCATGAGAGCTCCAATGTGTAACGGAGAAGTTAAAGCATGATGGTGAAACACAAAATTTCATAACAATGAAAAAATTAATAATAATTACATTTTACCATGTCACCCATTCACAAGCTGGCACATTTATTGCTGAGAAAAACCTCTTTGACCCACAAAGTGAGCATAACATTTTCCCAATTCTTTGGGACACCACTTTGGAGGACAGCTTCTGCGTTACCTTCATCTAGTATCCTGAGAGAATCAGTAAGACTAGACCACATGTAAACAGATGAAAGGAAAAAAAAATAGATGTTTACTCATGACAACTGTTGTGCCAGTCTCAACAATCTGTCCATGAACACTGCCATTCTGTCAAATATGTGCCCCAAAAGCCAGTATTTCCAAGCACACATCAAAACAAACAGCATGTGAATCTCAGAAGGAGACTCAAACACAATTCTGAGAATTTAAATAGCCATGAGACTACTTCAGGAGTGAGCAAGAAAATGGAGTTTTGTACTTATTGTCCTGGTATATCAGTACGCTGCTTAGAAAAAATGGCATGGGAAATTTTCAGCATGGACTAAAGCTGAGCAACGTAGGAAGAAGGTGCAAAATTCTAACATATACCCTTCAGGTGGGAGAGAGAATAAAGAAGGTTCCATCAATGCCCAGTACATAAGGATACTACTGTAGGTGAAATAAATAGGTGGATTTCAGAAACCAAAATGATTGTAAAAAAATAATAGATAAAAGACAATCCCCAAACTTTTCCTCTAGGAGGGAACAAGATAAGTGCAATAAGCTCATCCATGGAAAAATTTTGAGAGAGCTTCCAGAATATCTATCTATGCTGACTTATGAAGATCTTTTCATGTTGAAGCCAGCATATATAGAGTGGAAGAGATGTATCTCTCTCCAAAAGCATAGACATTAAATAAGGCCATAAGAATCATGAATAACAAAAAAAAAATGCGGAATCACCAAAGGAACAAAATAAACTGTTAGTGAAAAATGACAAAGAAAAGAATATCTATAAGATGTCTGGTAAAGAATTAAACATTTTCATATTAAAGAGGTTTAGTGACAAGAGCACAATAAATCAAAGCAACAAGACACTCATAAACTAAAGGAAATCAGAGAAAGAATACATGAAGTTAAACAAAGGAGTACAAAATGTAAAAAAAAATAGAATTTATGGCATTGAAAAACTTAATGAATAAATTGTAAAACCTCATACATCAACAGAAGAAAGAAAATAAAGCAGAAAAATAGGAACTATAAGAGAGAGAATTTGAAATGATCTAGTAACAGAACAAATAAAAAAGGAATGAAAAAATATAGTGAAGAAAGCCTATGGAGCTTATGGAAGTCCTCAAATGAGGACATGAAGAAGGAGGAGGAGAAGGAGGAGGAGGAGGGGGAGAGGGAAAGAAGGAAGGGAAGGAGGAGAAGAAGAGGAAAAGCATGAAGAAGAGAAAGAAGATGAAGATAAAATGATAATTAGGAGGAAAAGGAGGAGGAGAAGAAGAAAAAGAAAGGAACAGAAAGTCCACTTGAAGAAACAATGACTTAAAATGTCTCAATTTTAATGATGTACCTGGATACCTAGCTCCATAAAGTTTGAAATTCTCCCAATATTTATCTTCCATACAATTTTACATATCAAGCTGGGTGCTGTGGCACATGTTTGTAATCCCAGCAGCTAGGGAGTCTAAGAAAGGAGGAACACAAGTTCCAAACCAGTCTTAGCAATATAGTGAGGTCCTAAGCATTTTAGCAAGACCTTGTCTCCAAATTAAAGAAAAAATAAAATAGCCGGGCGTGGTGGCTCAAGCCTGTAATCCCAGCACTTAGGGAGGCTGAGACAGGAGAATCGCGAGTTCAAAGCCAGCCTCAGCAATGGTGAGGTGCTAAGCAACTCAGTGAGACCCTGTCTCTACATAAAAACACCAAATAGGGCTGGGAATGTGGCTCAGGGGTCGAGTGCCCCCGAGTTCAATCCCCAGTACCCAAAAAAATTAAAAAATACATAAATAAAAATTAAAAATAAATAAAAATAAAAAGGATTGGAGATGTGACTCAGTGGTTAAGTGCTTCTGGGTTCAATACTTGATACAAAAATTTACATATTTTAAATAAATTATGAAAAGTAAAATTAAAAGAAAACATTATTTATGTATTTATTTGTGTATCAGTACTGGGGATTGAACACAGGAGCATTTTACTACTGAATTAAATCACCAGTTATTTTCTATTGTTTTAAATTATTAGGCCTCTCAGCCTGCCAAGTTGCTGAGATTACATTTATAATCAGCATGCCTGGCAAAAGACAAAATTTTAAAAACAGCAAATGATACTGATGTAGCACATACACATTAACCTCCACAGAAGAATTGGCAGAAAGCTTGCAGACCTGAAGAAAATGGAATTATATACATATACAAAGAACCTACAGAAACATCCAGCCAATTAAAAATAATACACATGGAAAAGTGTCCATCAAAGATGAAGAAAAGACTAAGACTTTCTGAGACAAAAACTGAAATAGTTTATCATCACTGAACATGACTTATAAAAATGATGAAGTTAGAGCTTCAACTTGATATGAAAAGAATATTAAATAGCCACAGAGAAACATGAAATCATAAATCTCATTGTTAAAATTAAAATGTAGCCAATTAGAGAATAATGCAAATGATGTAGTTTTGTAATGACAGTTCATTAATAAATTTAAAACTAGTATAGAATTTAAAGGCAAAGTTATTAAAAATAAATTTAACCACAGAAATGATGAACACACAATACTAAAATAACTGAATTCTAACATCAGAAACACAAAGTGTGGCAGTGTAAAATTATAAGATTTTGCATGTTATGGTTTAGATATGGGGTGTCCCCCAAAAGCACATGTATATGACAGTACAAGAATAGAGGTGAATTGATTGGGTTTTGATAGCCTTAGCCTAATAATAGTATCAATTCAATGAAATGAATTAACTTGCAGACAGGTAGTGTGTGGTTGAGGAGGTGGGTTACTGAGGGTGTGTGCCTTTGGGGCATACTTTGTCCTTTTTGAACAGAGAGCTCTCTCTCTCTCTCTCTCTCTCTCTCTCTCTCTCTCTTCCCTTCCTGATTGCCTTGGGTTTGAAAATTTGATTTTTTAAAAATGTCTATACAACCCAATAAAATTGACAGATTTAATTACATTCATAAAACAATTACAATGAGAATTTTCAAAGAATTTAGTGGAGGAAAAGTTTATTTTGGGCTCACAATTTCATACGTTTCAGTACATAGACATCTGGCTACAGTGCTCTGGGTCCAAGATAAGGCAGAATATTATTGCCCAAGGGTGTGGTGATGGAAATCACTCCAGCACAGGGCAGGAAGAAGCAGAAAGTGACTAAGCTCTGCTTATTGGGTTCCAGATATATATCACAAAGCCACACCCACAATGTTCCATCTTCTCCAAACATAACCTACCTGCCTATGTTACTTCCCATCTTATCCCTATCATGAGATTAATGCATCAATTAGGTTAGAACTCTCATAACTCAATTATTTCATCTCTAACATTTCTTGCATTTCCTTACACAAGTGCTTTTGGGGGAACACCATCTATCAAAATCAGAGGACTGACTTCACAATATATTACAAATTGATTTAGTCAGATTTTTCATTGCTGTGACTAAAGGACACGACCAAAACAACTGTAGAGGAAGAAAGGTTTATTTCAGGACTCACGGTTTCAGAGGTTTCAGTCCATAAACAGCAGCCTCCATTCCTCTTGGCTAGAATTAGGCAGCATATTGTTATGCCCAAATTCATGAGTCCGCCAAAGACTACCAGGAGTCCAATTCCGATGCAATCACAAGAGGGTCTGTAATTACAAGCTCAAGCAGGGGCTGCACAGGGAAGTATGGCCCCGAGTCTAGGGGAGAGGGGATTTTTATGGGTTACAACAGCAAGCTGGGAATTACATGCCTTGGCGTTACACGATTGGGTAAGGAAAGCACATGTAAGGGAATTCCAGTCTTGTCATCATATGATTGGGTATAAGGTAAGTGTGGTTAGCTGACCTTTAAGCTGATAGGTTTGGCTACTATAGGGCCATCCTTTTTTTGTTTTTAATTGGCTGACCCCTTTTTGAGGAACAACTTGCTGGTGCCAGAGAACAGTTTGTGGTTTTTTCAGGAACTGGGTGGGGGCTAGACCATGAGAACAGAGGCCCTAAGTAAAATGGCGTTGGTTTTGTCTCTTCAATATCATGGAGGAAGAGTGTGGCAGAGGGAAACAGCTTACATGATGATCAGGAAATAGAGATACTCCACTCGACAAATACAAACTATATACCTCATAGCCATGCCCCCAGTGAACCACATCCTCCAGGCACAACCCACTTGCCTCCAGTTACCATCCAGTTGATCACATCAGGGATTAATTTACTGATTAGCTTAAGGGTACAGCCCAATCATTTCTCCTCCAACCCTTCTTTCATTGTCTCACACATGAGCTCTTAGGGGATACCACATCTAAACCATAATGCAAATGCTACAGTAGTGAAAACACTATAGTAATGACATCAAAGCAGATAAGTAGATCAATGTGACAAAATATAAATCTAATATATAAACACATGAATTTTCTGTTGACTAATTTTCAGCAAAGTATCCATGAACACAAAATGGGAATAGAAAAGTATTAAATAAATATGTTAGGAAAATGAATGTTGGGAAAAAGAATGAAATTGTTGCCTTATCTTAGATCATATTAAAAATACTTACAATAGATTAAATATCAAAATAAGATCTGAAACTCTAAACTATAGGAAAAATAACAAGGGGAACTTAAATATATTATTATGGGAAATGGTTTTTTTTGGATAGGACACTGAAAGCACCAAATATTCCATGAAATAGAAAAGGAGAGAACACTCCTAAACATATTCTATGAAGTCAGTATCACCAGAAACCAAAATGAGGTAAGGACACTTCAAGGAAAGAAGACTATACATCAATCCTCTTAATGAGCATACATACAAAAATCCTTTAAAAATATTCAAAAATTGAATTCAACACATGAAAAGATTATATTCCAGCAACAGGGAGGCTGACGCAGGAGGATTACAAGTTCAAAGTCAGATTTAGGAATTTAGTGAGGCCCTAAACAACTTAGTGAGACCCTGTTCCACAATCAAAAATAAAATGGGCTTGGGGATGTAGCTCATTGATTAAGCACCACAGGGTTATACCCTGGGTACTCCCCAAAAATGATTATAACCAATGATGAAGTTGATTTCATTCCAGAGGTATGAAGTTGGTTAAATATACACAGATCAATAAATGTAGTGTAACTCATGAATACAGCCAAACAGAAAAATCACATGACAATTTAAACATATGCAGAAAATGTCTTTGATAAAATTTATGCCCCATCATGATAAAAATCCTGAAAAATCTAGGGTTATATGGAACTTGCCTCAACATAATAAAGGCTATTTATGATAAACACAAAGCCAAAATAATACTGAGTGGGGGAAAACTGAAAGAATTTCCTCAAAAATTAGGAGTAAGACAAACATGTCCACTGTTATGACTCTTATTCAATATAGTACTTGAAACTCTATCCAGATCAATTAGGCAGAAGAAGGAACAAAAAGTGATACAAATAGGAAAGGAAGAAATTAAATCATAAATGTTTACAGATGATATGGTCCAATATTAGAAGTATTCTACAGAAGAATTCCAGAGTTGAATAACCAAACTGAGGAAAGTAGTATAAAAAAAATCAAAAGTAAAACAAAAAGCAACAGGTTTTCTATACACTAATAATTAATCAGCGGAGAAAAAATTAGAAAAATAATACTATTCACAATCTCCTCAAAAAAGAATACCTAGCATTATTTAATAAATATACAAATAAACAAATATATAAATAAGCAAATATATTTATATATTTTTATTAGTGTATTATATTTATACATAACAGGGTGGATCATTATAAAATAATTTTATATACATAGAACATAATTTGCTCCATTAATCCCTCAGTGCTTACAATTTTCTTCCTCTGCTCCTTCCTCCTATTCCCCATCCTCTATGGCTCTTCCTTTTAATTAGTTATTGTTTTTTAATTGGTGCCTTATAGATATAAATTAAGATGGAAATCCTTGTGGTATATTCACATATGTAGATAGAATAATTAGGTCAATTTCATTCCACATTTCCTGTTTTCACATTTATCCTCTCTCCCACTCATTCCCCTTTCTCAATTCCATTGATCTCTCTTAGATTTTGGTGAGATCCCCCTTTCTTTTCTTTCTTTACTCTAGTTTCCTCATATGAGAGAAAACATTTGAATCTGGTTTATTTCATTTAGAAGCATGTTATTTCATTCAATTGGCATCAAATTAGATAAATATTTTCTTCTTTGTGAGTGAGTCAAAATTCATTGTGTATATATATCACATTTTCTTCAGCCATTCATATATTGAGGGATGTCTAGGCTCATTTCATAACTGAGCTATTGTGAATTGTGATGATATAATGATTGGTGTGGATGTCTTACTATAGTAGAGTGATTTTAGTCATGATTTCAACATATTTCTCACCAATTGATAGGTCATCCAGACATAAACTAAGTCTTCAAACTAAAAAAAAAGTATTAATAAAATGAACCACACAGACATGATTTGTTAGAATATTCCATCCATCAACAACTGAGTTAACTTCCTTCACAACGGTTAATGTAACATTCCCTAAAATATAACACGTTTTAGGACAAAAATAAAGTGTTAGAAAATACAAAAAATAAGATAATTCCTTGCATCTTATCAAGTCATAATGCAATGAAATTAGAAATAAATAACAAGATAAAAGCAGAAATTATGTTAATATCTGGATAGTAAATAACACACTTTTAATGAGGATAGAAAAATCGGGTGAGCAATATAAAAATTCTAAAAACAAATGAGAACAGTTATAAAATACTAAAATCCCTGGGAAAGTACGAAGGCAGTTCTAAAATAAAATTTTAAAGCATTGAGTACCTACATTAAAATATAGAAACATTAACAAACAAAAAGATCCTGCCAGGCTTGGTAGTGCTTGCCTGTAATCTTAGTGGTTCAGGAGACTGAGGCAGGAGGATTCTGAGTTCAAAGCCAGCCTTGGCATCCATGAGGCACTAATCAACTCAGTGAGACCCTGTCTCTAATAATATACAAAATAGGGCTGGGGATGTGGCTCAGTGGTTGAATACCCTTCAGTTCAATCACTAGTACCCTCCCAAAAAAGATCCTAAATAAACTAATGTTATACCTCAAGGACCTAGAAAAAGAATGACAAACTCCAAAATCAGTAGAAGACAGTAAATGATTAAGATCAGAGCCAAAGTCAATGAAAGTGAGAATAAAAACTACAAAGGATCAACACAACAAAGAGTTGGTCCTTTGAGATGATAAAAGATTGATAAACCAACCCTTAGTCAAACTATCTAAAATAAAGAGAACTCAAATCAACAAAATTAGAGATGAAAAAGGAGATGCCCCCACAGATACTATGAATTCAGAGAATCAATATAAATTATTTTGAAAATTTATATTCCAATAAAAAGGAGAACCTAAAAGATGTTGACAAATTTATAAATATTTAGACAAATTTATAGATATATATGACCTGCCCAAATTTAACCAGGAAGTTATAGAAAACCTAAGCAGATCAGTATTAAGCAATGAGGTTGAAGCAGCAATTAAAAGCCCTCCAATAACGAAAAAACAAGAAAAACCCGACTCTATGTAGCCTTAGCCATACTCTACCAAACTTTAAAAGAAGAACTAATGCCAATCTTCCTCAAATCATTCAATAAAATATAAAAGGAAATCATATTCCAAAATTTATTCTATAAAGTCGGTATCCAAAACCTACATACCAAATTCATAAATAATATATTAGAAAACTACATTTAAAAACTCATAAAAAAGGGCTGAGATCATAGCTCAGTGTTAGAGCACTTGCCTTGCATGTGTGAGGCACTGGGTTCAATCCTCAGCACCAACTAAAAATAAAGAAAGAAAGATATTGTGTCCATCTACATCAATAAAAAATATTTTAAAAACTCACAAAAAGATAGTATACAATGCTCAATTGGGTTCTATCACATTGATGCAAGGTTGGTTCTACATATACAATCAGTAAATATAATTCACTACATAAATATAATTAATGGCACTTACTATGTGATCTTCTCAATAGAGGCCTTGACCAAATCTAGCACCCATTCATATTAAAAATGCTGGAGAAACTAGGGATAGAAGGAACTTTCCTCAGCTTCTCTAACAGACACACAATTAGTCAAAGCAATATTTATAGGAATGTTTTGTTAGGGTTTTAACATCTATGAATGTAATATGAAAATATTATAGCACCAAAATTGGAAGGTAAAATACAAGATTACTATTTTTATGCTCATTGGATTAGGTTGTATAAATATGAAGTAAATTCTGATAATCTACATATGGTAAGACCTCAACCAACAAATACAAAAATGACTCAAATAAAGTGAAAAATTAATTGGCTACACAATAAAATCAAAAGACAAGAATTATCATAATAGATCACAAAACATATCCTAATATTTTTTTCTACAAGAGACACATTAGATTTAAACATAAAAGTGAGTTGAAAGTAAAATGTCAAAAAATATATATTATAAAAACATTCATAAGGAAGCTGAAGTGTCTATACTAATATCAGAGAAAGTACATTTAAAAAATTATAGGAAAAATTAACAACATTTTATAATGCTAAACTATTCCACCTATCAGGAAAAAAAAACATTTTCAAGCAGGTGTGTACCAAATAACAGCAGCAAATATGAGTAGCAAAAAATAAAAATATAGAAAATTTGCAATCAAAACATATTGGGAAATTTCAATACTTATTTATATATATTTATTCTTTCAACAATATATATTTATTCTTTCAACAATGGTCACAAAAGCTAAGTGGAACATCTACAAGGAAACATAAGGCTTGAAAAACATTGTAAATCAATGGTGCCTCCCAATATTCAGAAAACTCCACTCTAAAATAATAGCATATACTGGGCACAGTGACACAGGCCTGTAATCCCAGTGGCTCAGGATGATGATACAGAAAGATCATGAGTTCAAAACCAACCTCAGCAATGGCAAAATGCTAAACAACTCAGTGAAACTGTCTTTAAATAAAATACAAAATAAGGCTAGAGATGTGGCTCAGTGGTTGAGTGCCCCTGAGTTCAATAAACAAACAAACAAACAAATAAATAAATAATATTCTTTTTTTTCCCTGAGATCATATGAAATATTCAGTATGACAAACATGCTAAAACATAACACAAGCCTTTGTAAGTTTCAAAATATGAAATGGTACAAAGTGCATTCTCCAACAATTAAATAAATTTATTGAATTGCAAATTAATAGCAAGGATATTAGGAAACATAAAATATGGGAAGATTAAATAATATGCTTCAAATAATGTAACTAATAATTCAATAAGGGGAATTAGAAACTATTTTAGATCAATGAAAACCAAGGCACAAAATACCAAATTTATGGAATGTAGGTATAAATGGGGTTTAAAGGAAAAGTTATTCTTTTAAATGCTTACTTAACAAACCATGATATCACATCTATAGCTTAGCCATCCACATGTTGATTCTAGATATTGAATGGAAGTCTAAGGTTAGCATATGTCTAGCAATAAATCCATACAAATCAGAGGAGAAAATCAGATATACTAAGATGCAAAATTAGCTGGGAATTTGAAATGATTAAAGATGCCAATACAACTACCCAATTAAAGTTACAGAAAGTATGATTAATAACAAAGAAAACAAAGAGCTGTAAAAGAATTATAATTTGAGTATACCTACTTCACTATGCAGTGAATGATTTTTGTGTAATTTATTAATCTATATGTTCTTTAGTGATTTTCTTCTTTTATAAGTATCCCTATGGAAAAAGGCTACAAGATCCAATATTTGTTACTGATAAGAATGAAAACATTTGGAGTATTGACAAATACAAAATAAAAATTTTATAAGGTAAAAATTCAAAGATAAAATGCATTAAAATTGTAAGGATGATGATCATATTTTCATCTTACAAAGTAAAAAATACTATATAATACCAATATAATAAAATATATTTAAATTAAAATTTAATAAATATGAAGACTATTATATTAAGTAAAGTAAACCAGGCATAAAAAGAGTAATCCTGCTAATGTCAGTGTTTAAGTCAGCTTTTTCATCACTGTAACGAAAAGATCTGAGAAGAACAACACAGAGGAGAAAAAAATTTTTTTGTCTCATGGTAATAGAGGTCTCAGTCCATAGACAGCTGACTCTATATCTCTGATCCTAAAGTGAGGCAGAACATCATAGTAGAAGGGCATGATGGAGAAAAGCAGTTGAGGAGAGAGAGAGGAGAGAGGAGAGAAAGAGAGAGAGTGAGCACTCTGTTCACCAAGTATAGAATATAAATACCAAAGTCACACGCCCGGGTACCTACTTCTTCCTGCAACACCCTACCTGCCTGCAATTACCACCCAGTGAATACCAGTGGTTTAACCCACTAATAAGGTTATACCACCTTTAATCTAATCATTTCAACTCTCAAAATTCTTGCATTTTCTCACACATGAGTATTTGGGGGACACCCTGTAACAAAACTATAACAGCCAGGCACAGAAAAAAAATATTACATGATCTCATTCATATATAGAATCTAAAACAGTGATCTCATATAATTTGAAAGTAAAATTGTATTTACCACAGGCTGCAAAATATAACAGAGAGGGATGCAGAAAGGATGATGAACATATACTAAGTTATAATTAGGGGTATAAAATACTGGTATGTCATTTCATAGCAGAGTGACTCTAGAAAATGATAACATACTGTATAGTTACAAAAATGCTATATGAAAAGATTTTGATAAATTTTATCCTAAACTAATGAAAAATGATAGAGGATATAAAAATGTTTAACCTGACTGAGGAAATGGATATGTTTAAATAGAGTTAAATATTATTCAATATACCCATGCTTAGAATCATCATGCTACCCCATTAATATGTACAAATTTCTTGTTATGTATTATGTTTTCTTGTTATGTATTATGTTAAAATCCAAAATAAAAACACCAAAACAATTTAATGAATCTAATAAATCTTAACCAATAGAAAAATTTATAATTTTATATTAGAAGATAGAGAAATGATGACATTTTTATCAGGTATTTAAGAGAAAAGAATAGTGGTGATAAAAATACAAATTCAGATATACTTAATTGTATTATTCCATGACACTGAAGATGTTTTATTAAATATTTGGAAAAATAGATATTTACAAGATCTAGAAGGCTTTTTTTTCATTATATTGGGGTCGATGGCAGAATATGCTGAGGCTATGAAAATTTGATTTTTAAAACCATAATTCTGTGTTAATTTCACAAATTATTTTTTCTTTTTATTTCATAGGTGTATTGTAACTATAAACAATAGTTGGATTCATTGCTCTGTATCTGTTTATTCACACAACATAGTTTGATTTATTTGATATATTAAAGTAAATACAACTTTTAAAATTCTAAAATTAACAACTAAAAATAGGCTTTGCACTGAACTTGTGGAATCTATCACATAGACTTAAAATATCAGTTGTGTTTTACTCAATTATTTATTCAAATACATATGTTAATCCCTACTATTTGCCTGCCACTAATTTATGAATCCTATTTAATTGATGAAGAAAAACAAAACAAAACGAAATAAAACCTAAAAGTCTAAATATGCATCAATTAAACATTATTGGTTTTTTTTCAAGTTATGGATTGCTATCCAACTAATAAAGTGTATAAACATATTGTACTCTTCATTGGTTTGGGAAGCACATCAGTGCTAAACTGTTGTCAACTATATAATACAGCAGCATATAATTGACAAATGAAAACATGCACACATAGACACACATAAACATTTATTTCTGTTGTCAATAAGAAAATCAATTGATTGTGAAAAATCCACAGAGGAAGTTTATAAAGACAGCTAAAACATGTTGGTAGCAATGTTATTTTGTATGTGTAAAATATTTAGAGCTTTCAAGAGTCTAATATTTTATTTCAAGAATGTCTTATTGTATTTGAAGTTAAAAGAGACTTTGCTGACATCCTTTTTTGGTGCTGATATTTTGGTATTTAAAAAATCTCATTTAAATTTCTAATTTCAATTGAAATGTGCAATAAAGTTCGATTAATGTTTCAATTGTATTGAATACAGAACACAATTAAATCAGTATAACATAGAGCATAATATGCCCCACATACAATATAATCAACTTAGTAGGCTGCACAGTTTTATACCCTATGGATTTGATATCATTTAATTTATTTATTCTTACATTGTATCAGAAATAAAATTTGGTCTTCCAAGAGTTTATTGGAAATGATTTTGTAACATGGAAAATATTTTTCCCATGTGGTCTTTTACCTCACTATTCTTTCACATATTTTGATATAGAATGATTTTTTTTCTTTGCTAACATTTTGTTATATTTTGTGGACAAAGGCATTTGGTTATTGACACTTTTTACACATGATTTTTATTCTAGCACTTGAAACTATTATTTTAAATAAGATTCATTTAGAAGACTTTTCTTAAATTATTTAATTTTCTTTCATGTCTTCACTTACAAAGAACTCCTTGGCAATGTTTACTTTTATTACTTAATGACTTAAAAATGATAATAAGACTCTATACATTGGGCTTCTTCCAGGATGTCATGTAAAAACTCAAAGAATTAAAGTGATTATGTGGATATGTCACATTCCAAATTCTCTGCTCTCAAATATTTGATTATTTTTCAAAAAACAAAACCAAATTAGTTTAATTTTAAATATTATGGTTAGCAGCATAACTTTTTCTTTCATTTACTATAGGTAGATAATTTTTATGTCATACAATTCATACTTTCTAAAAACACATTTTTACTCTGTGAAAAATGTAGGGATATGCCTGTACTTTGGTTCACATTTACCCAAGGTATTTATAGACATATGAATAGTTAAGTAGGACATGAACATATAAATAATCATGTCTGTTCTCTTCTCATGTACACCTTTTTTCATCATGAAAGTTCAGAGTTTCTGTTATTAATTGTATTGAAGATTTATTTCAGTTATTCCACACCATTTACTATTAATCTATCTAGCATGGTCTATATCACCATTACTGCTGATTTTCAAAAATACTTAAGCAGAAGAGAATTAAAAAAAAATGTCATTCTACAATTTACACATTTTTGTATCACCCACTTACTAGTGACATACATAAGTGTTTCCTCTGAACAGATTTAATTTTTAATTTTCCTGAATCAGTGTTAACCAGGAAAAAGGTAATTGTTGTCAAGAGTATTCAAACTGTCAGAATATCCTTCAATCTAAAAGCTGTTAGAATCTGAGCAAAAGTAATTACTGAAACTCTATTCAACTGTAATAATAACCTGCCACTGATGACAGCAATTACTGTGAAAGTGTAATAGAAATCAAAGGAGCATTTTTCTCTGACAAGTACATTTCTAACTAAGGTTTACATTGGCTGAATAGTGTTGACAATGATGATGTGCTGTATCACTCTTAATCACGGTTGGCATGATATTACAGTTTGAACTATTCACTGTTAGAAAGAGACTAATTGCTTGTTTCATTTGACACTGTCCAGGCTCTCTGTATATAGAAATATATATTTTAGATGAATAGAGGTTAAGTGTTATGCTTCCTTGTCTGTTTTACATCCCTTTTAAGTGAAGGTTTTAAGTATATTTTACCTTAAATAAAAGAAATAAATTGGAGTTAGGCTGAACTGCCAAGGCAAACTTCTAAGATTTTTCAAAGTTTTGGATAACCTACAATTAGGTCAAATTATGGGTGGTACTTCTGTCAATTTGAACCTTCAGCAGTGGTCATCTTACTATGGTCGTTTTTGGACATGCACCCTACTATGATTTGAAATAACATCACAAAGATCCTCATATAAGGGATTTGCTGATATTTTCACTATTTTCTTAAATGAATCTGAAAGTAAAATGTTGGTAATTGCCTTTTTTATGAAAAAGTGAAATAGATATGAAATAATTTTTAAAAAGAAACCGAATTCTATTTCATAGAAGAAACAAAAAGGGTGTAAAAATTGAAGGGGACTCAACAAAAATTAATATTTAAGAATTATCCTGTTCAATTGAATTGAGTTTTTGCCAATTGTTGGTTTTTAAGAGATCCGTACTTCAATTTGCCCTTCATATATATCTATATATATATATATATATATATATATATATATATATTTTAACCAATGAACAAATCACTAGCAAAGTTGTAGGATAAAAACAAAAGGAAGAGTTAACAGGGAAAAATCATATGACTGCCTCTCTTAGTGTCCAGGATGCCAATTAATATTTTAGTTAAAGACATGTACTCTAGGGTTTGAGACTAGGATCATTTTTTAAGGAAAATTAAAGGCAAACTGTTTGAACTACTGCATATTTATATTTACTTTGTTCTAGACTTCACTCTTCAATAATCTGCTCAATTATTTGCAATTCTTGCTAATAATTTAATCAGGAAAACTTACTCAAATGACTCAGGTATCTCTTGTATGTGAAATTATGTACTATAGGTTAGAGACTACCAGGAAAAGTGAATATGCATCCTCTGCAGATTCAAACAGTACATAAATTGTCTTATGAACAATTATGTGGAAAATGTTATGGGGATACACACATTTATTCTAATAATGTTACCTTCTGTGCCTTCACGCATTATGAATTTGTTACTGAAGTCTTGGTCCTTATCCATGATGCCAATTCAATAATGAGGCCGTGGTTTTGCGAAAAAGGACACAGAAGTTTTATCACTTTGCTAGCAAAGGAAAAACATAGAGGGCTCCTGTGAGAGGGTATGATTCTATCTATCTGGGAGAAGACAGAGATTTTAAGGCAGCGATTCATTCCAGGTGTTCCCTATATGCTTGTGTGTGTGTGTGTGCATGAGCATGCACGCATGCACGGTGATGGTAGAGTTGTAATTCATTTGTTAATTTGGTAGATAGCCATTTCTTAGATCTTCTGGAGCCATCCGTGAAGTCTGAATTACTTGGTTCCTGTGGTGGGTGTATGATCCAAGACAGATTACTGGCCATAGATGGGAAAAAGTTAATGGTATCCCTACCTCACCAGGTTGGGAAGGGGCAAAGGCAGAAGAGGAAAAGAAAACATAATCATTTTAAAATAAGCCTCAGTGGCAGAGCAGCAAGGACTATATTCAAAGCAGATTAAGCATAATAAACCTTTGATAAAATTAATATTTTAATTGATTTTAGACCTCTAGTTTTCCAAAGAGCAAAATCTAATAAAATATAAAGGTACATTATGATTTATTTACACCTTTAATAGAACTACATAAGGGACAATAACTGTTCTCTCTTTCTTCAGTTTTAGGTTAATATATATACATATATATATATATACACATATATATATAACACATTAAATAATTTTCTAAATTACAAAGCAGTCGAAAGTTTTAATGAAACATTATGATTTTACCCTTGGGAAATCTGGAATTATGATCTGAGAGTAAATAATTTGTCTACGCATTTCTGGAAGATACTAGTTATCACATCCTGACACAAACAGGGTTTTTTAATCATGAATTTAAAATAAAGATCAATGTTAAACCATACATGAAGAAAATATGTGTAAATTATACTTTAATACTCATAAATTGTCATATATAGTAATGATATGCTGGAACACCCATGTGAATCCATGCCTGCTGCTCAGAAATTATTGATTGACCATAGAAGACTGAGTTTAGGCAGGACAAAAAGACTCACTCAGCATTCCCTCCCTTATCCATCATGCTTCAATTTGTTTAAATCTTTTTTAAGGATAGATAACTTATTTGGACAAACAATGCCTAGCTAACACTTTTTTTATATATTTCACTCCATTTAACTGTAGCATCTGCTATATCCTTAAATTTAGAATATTCAATGAACACAATTCACATGTGTGCCTCTTGTAAGAAGAAAATTGTGATGTATTAGTCAAAAAAGATACATTTGCCAATTCAGTTTTAAACTGTTAAACATTTTTTTCAGCTTTTCCCACAAATTACCAAACAGAAATGACTAGGCTTATGCTTTAGTGTATTTTTATGTGTCTTTAAAGGAAAGATTCTTGGAAGGATTTGAAATCTGATCTAATTTTACAGTGTGTCAGTAAGTGAATGCCATTCAAAGATTCCCCAATTAGGTGTATACTAAGAAAAGGAAAATAAAATAAATAAACTAATTAAGTCTGAGGCTCTCAAAAACAGATTGTTCAGTTAGCTGGTTAGTTTATTGTGCTTATATTTTGCTACTCTATTGAAATGTATCATTGTTAATTTTGCTCATTCAATCCCATCCCATGGATGGTGCACAGCATGTATTTATTATTATGATAAGTCAAGCATATGACCATGTGTTCAAATTACTTTGGTTTTTCTATTCCTTAGATACAAGCCAATTTTGCCAAATTACAAAAGAAAGTATTTTTTTATAACCTTAATTATTGAATTTAAGACTGAGATTACTGGAGGCATAGATATACTGGGTACTTCGAAGGACAGGCCATTTTCAAAAGAGGATAGCATAGTTCTTTATGTGGAAAGCCTGAGAATCCATGAAGAATGAAAACTTCTCCACAGATAACAGAAGAAACTTGACTGGCCTGGACCCATGGCAGTGGAAAGCCTGTAATCCCAGTGGCTCAGGAGGTTGAGGCAGGAAAATTTCAAGTTCAAAGCTACCCTCAGCAATAGAGCAAGGTTCTGGTAATTTAGCAAGACCCTGTATCAAAATAAAAATAAAAAACAAACAAACAAACAAACAAACAAACAAACAAATAAATAAATAAATAAATAAAAAGGGCTGGCGATGTGGCTCAGTTTTTAAGCACTCCTGAATTCAATCCCTAGTACCAAAAAAAAAAAATCAACTCAAATGTAGTTTTAAAAGTTTTATCATGTTCCATATACTTCAATGCAAGAAAAAGGAAGATAGGAGTAAAATCTTAAAAAAGATTGATATATTCAATCTTTCCTGAAAAATATCTCAAAATCTGATTGGTAATCATATGAATCAGAACCTTCTGTGGCACTTGTTCAGAACTGGAGGTTTCATCGTTAGAGGTTGTAGTTTCTTCTGTTATGGGGACAGTGATTGAGCAGGGCTATGCTGAAACACTGAGCCACATCTCCATCCCTTTCTTTATATTTTATTTATAGACAGGATCCTCCTAAATTTCTTAGGGCCTCGCTAAATTGCTCAAATTAGAACTCAAAATCCTCCTGCTTCAGCCTCCTCAGTTACTGGAAATACAGGTATGTGTCTCCCCACCCTGCTATAGCTTTATTCTTTTAATTTATAAATACAATTAATTTTGGTAGTTCTAGAATCATAGTCTAGATTTGAAAAATTTTTATTTAAATCAAATATATCTAGTGATTTAATCAATAGTAAATAATTTTGTAAAGACAATTGAACAATACTGCAAAATACTTCTTAAAATGACTTAACAAATTAATGAATAAAATATTAGTTCAAATTTACTGTATCTGGTTACAAATTATTATCTATTTCAGTAGTGTTCAAATTTTCTTTTTGAATGCACATTCCTAGGCACCATTTAGGCCAAATTCAGATTTCTGTATGTGGTCTGGGAATCTGGATTTTTGATATGTATGCGGAGTGATTGTGATACACACAATCTATGAAAAATATCGCTTTAAGAAATAACAGCCAGAAAAAAAAAAAAAAGAAATAACAGCCAGGCGTGGTGGTGCATACCTGTAATTCCAGTGGCTAGGGAGACTTGAGGCAGGATAATCTGAATTTCAAAGCCAGTGTCAGCAATTTAGCAAGGTCCTGAGCAACTCAATGAGACCCTGTCTCTGAATAAGATACAAAAAAGGGCTGGGGATGTGGCTCAGTTGTTAAGTGCCCCTGAGTTTAATCTCCAGTACCAAAAACAAAACAAAAACAAAAACAAAAAAAACAACAACAAAAACAAAGAACTAACACTCTGGTATGTCCCAGAACATTTATAATCCTTACTTGTAAACCTCTTGGAAAGAAATAAAAATAGTCTTAGACCCCTGGAATAATTCTATATTCTGACAGATATGGGCACAGAGATGCATACATTTTCTTAGCATTACTTTATAAATATCTCTTTTATTATTGGGAGATTTAGACTCATAATACAAAATACTTAGCAAACTACCTTCATAATACAATGTAAAGCTCACCAAGAGATCTCTAACCAAAATACTTCCTCTTCTACACTCTTAAATAGTGGTAATGCCTAGAAGTCCACCATTAGAAAAGTATTCTGTATAGATTGAAGGCTTTTCAATTAATTCAAATAATAAACTTTTACTTTATAATTTGTATTTGTTTTAATTAGTTATACGTAACAGTAGAATGCATTTATACACTTTGATATATCATACATAAATAGAGTAAATTTCTCATTTTTCTGATTGTACATATTGTAGAATCACATTGGTCATGCAGTCATATATGTACATAAGATAATAATGTCTGTTTCATTCTACCATCAAATAACAACTTTTTTTTTTTTTTTTTTTTTGGTACTGAGGATTGAACTCAGGGGCACTCGACCACTAGGCCACATCCTCAGCCCTATTTTTTTTGTGTTTTATGTAGAGACAGGGTCTCACTGAGTTGCTTAGTGCCTCGCCGTTGCTGAGGCTGGCTTTGAACTCGCGATTCTCCTGTCTCAGCCTCCCTAAGTGCTGGGATTACAAGTGTGAGCCACCACGCCCAGCTAAATAACGACTTTTAATTGAGTGCATATGATGTGCCAGAAATTGTTTGGACTCAGATAATCCACCAGTGTTCTATACTGAAGTACAAAGATATCTATGTGAACACATTTGTAATCTGTATTACATAGAAGGGAAGGATAAGAACTAATAATTATTAAGCACTTGTGCTTCACAATTACTTCAAAATAATTTACAAATAGTATTAAGTCTCCCATAAATCTTTCTTGTGGCCACTACTATTATGACCATTTTATAGATGAAGAAACACAGTACAGGAATGGTAACTTTTCAAAAATCACACACAACTACTGAAAGGAAGAGCTAGGATTCAAATCAAAGTTTTCTGTCATTCCAGCTTTATGCTTGTAATCACTGTTGTATATGGATATATTCTTTTTTTTTTACCAGGTGTTACCATCTAGGGGTGCTGGGTTCATTGTTTCCCTTCAGCAAAGATTAAAGAACAGGCCAGAGAGATAACAAGCAAGAGGTAGGTTTATTGCAATAGAGAGACAGACTTCTCCAAAGAGGAGCCCCAGAGCTGGGAATACAGTCGGGGAGTTTTAGCCTACTCTTTTTTTCTTCTCTGGAATATCCTCCTCTCCTTATCTCCTCACCTGTCCATGTGCTCCTCACTATTATTGATGATAGGCCCCTCTCTTCACATGTCTATTTTACTTTTTCTATTGGATCCCCCACTTGGAAATATCTGCCTGATTGTCCCCCACTTGTGTCCATGAACACTTTCTTTAAGAAAGTTGACTTCATCAGAAAATGCTCTCTGTACTCCTTTGTTCTTGCCCTGCCCCCAACCTCCTCACTCATCATCTTGCCCTGACTATCTAAGGCCGTCTACATCTGCCTCATAGGGATTGAAACCTGGGGGTGCTTAGCCACTGAGCCAAATCCCCAGCCTATTTTATTCTATTTTATTTATTTATTTATTTATCTATTTATTTATTTATTTATTTTTTAGGCAGGGTCTCACCAAGTTGCTTATGGCCTTGCCAATTTGCTGAGGCTGTCTTTGAATTTGTCATCTTCCTTCCTTAACAGTCTGAGCTGCTGACATTAAAGGTTGCACTACCACACCTGGCTCAACTATTCTTTCTCTGAAGATAAGAATATGTTCCTAAGGAAATAGGATGCATAAATTGGAAGTTATGATTAAGTCTGATACGTTAAAAAATGAATACACAAATATGAGAAGTAGAAAGCAATCTAATCCAAATTTAGCCTTCTTCATCACCTTGCTGATGGTAAGTGAAGTCAAAACAGGATGTCACATCTTTACATCACAATCAAATGAATGATATCCTAGATTTATGTGGCACTTTACAATTTATAAAGACCTTTCATATTTTGTTTCGGTTGAGAATCATTATTCTGTGAAGTACACAGAATTGACATAATCATCTATATTCTTCAAATAAAGAAACCGAGACACAAAAAGTATAAATGTCAAACCTACAAAGACAGTTTTGATACTTTTTTTTAGACTTTACCCTTGACATTTGTAAATCCCTGGGATATTTACTCTAATTTCAGCCCTAGTTAGGTATGAAAAACTAAAAGAAGATTGGTGGAAAAAGGAATACTAAAAGTGCTGATTTTCTCTGAGCTTTCTCAATAAGCCATAACAGGGAAGCAAGTGAGAAAGATTAGATCAGGCATGTGGTACAACATGAGGGCATAACCATTCCTTAGATGCTACAAACAGTAGCTCAGTCTCAAGCTTCACTGGGAATTTATGTAAAATATTCTCATATTTTCATTTTTATAGCACTTTCATGAATGTCTTATTTTCTCCCAGTTTGCTGAGAAGAATATTTAAAAATGAAAAATGATTCATGCTTCATTAGTTCTGTTCCCTTACCTGAGAACATAAAAGTGAAAACTATGGGGAACTTACAAATCTACATAGCTCAAGAAGGGCTAAGGATGGAAAGACAGTGATAATTTCACTTTCACAGAGAGGGAAAAAAGAACCTGTTCACATTTTGAAAATAGTGACGTGAAATTATTCTAAGATTCCTCTTGGACTCAATTCTCTTGGAACTTTGCCTGCTATAAAGAAAAGGCCATGTAGGAAATGAATAAGATGTGCCAATCTCCAAGAGATAAAGGTTCCTGAATAAATAGGGAGGTATTCAAATTAACAACTAATACTTCTAAACCAAATTGCATAAAATTAGTCCAGGCAATGCCAACTTTAGTGTTACTCACATACTGATGAAATACACTTCCTAAAAGCTTCAATATATGCAGGGATTAACAATCATGATTTCAAAACTTCTTTTGAATATGTTTTAAATGTGGCACAATTGGAATATATAAAAAGAAAAAAAATGTATGACTGCACTTAGTAATATAATTCTCCTCAGGTATAAGGGGAGACTTCAAACAACTTCCCAATTTGTCATTTTCCCACATTCTATTTTTCAATGAAATATATTCAAACTATAACTCTCAAATGGAAACCATGCCTAATTGATACATAAACAAACCAATATGTGTTTATTAAATAGTACTACTGGCCTAGCCTTACATACATCTTAGTGGTAGTGCTGCAACACAAAGTATCATTCATATTTTTCTCTTATGTTGAGGCCATTAGAGAAAAACTATTTTTTAAAAGTGCCACTTATTTCAAACTGTGAAAAATGTCTGAATATATAACACTATAGCACAGATCATTACTTAAAAGTACTAAGATCTCCAGAAAACACAGTATTATAATGTTAAATATATGACCATATCAGAAAAAAAGAGAATTCTTGGGGGAACTGACTTATACCATATAAATTCCTGTAGAAGTAATCACACTATGTGCAAAGGAAAAATATTTTTGCATAATTTTGCATGTTGTACAATCCTTAGTCACTAGAAAAGGATTCCAGAGAAGACTTGTCACCATTACAGATAAATCCTAGGCATGCAGTAGAAAAACTCACTGTGGTCTCCAAAATTATTGTTTGTATTGGGCAAGGTGGTTAGCAAAAGTTCTAGAGGATAGGCATCAGAAGGAATGATAAGACACAAAGAAGTGTAATTTATAATTATTATTATTAACATAATTTCATTTTTATCCATCATCTCAATTTGTATATTCTGCAATAGAAATCTTACTGGAAATAGATAATTAGTCACCAGGTCCTAATGATGTGTTTTGGTAGTACCTGCCATATCTGTCTGTTATTCACCATTTTCATTGCTCTCATTCAGGGCCCCTTCAAATTGGACGTGGATGATTCAAAGCAACTGTTAACTGTTTTCTTCTATGATTTCCATTGCTCTTATCCAATTAACATATTTTAATTAAGCAAGCTTAAATTACTTTTCACTACATTGAATATGAAGTAAAAATTACTTAAACTAGCATCTTAAATGACTTAGACAACTTTTAGTCTTACCTTTTCAGTATTATCTCCAACAATTTTTGTAAATACACAATCTATTTAGATTTTTCTTCAGTCACTTCTTCCTATTTACCAAACCTATTTTCTAATGTTTTTCCTCTTTTGTTGTTTCTATAATATCTGACATTGTTCCTCACGTAATACAGGAAACTATTTTTTCCCCTTGTATATGCACTGTTCAGGGATACCTGTATTAGTAAACATTCATCACTGTAACCAAAATACCTGGAAAGAACACTTAGAGCAGAAACTTTATTTGGGCTCATAGTTTTAGAGGTTCACTGTGTGAACAGATGACTCCATTGCTCTGGGCCCAAGATTACATGGAGTATTATGACAGAAGGGCATGGCAGAGGAAAGCTGCTTACTACATGGTAGTCAAGAAGCAGAAGGGGGTTTCCCAAAGATATCAAATGAAATCTCAAAGTGCAAGCCTTCAGTGACTTACCTTCAGTCATGTCCAACCAGCCCACAGTTTCCATGTAGCATGGCACAACGTGGTAGCAATACATCAAATGAATTAATGTACTGATCAGTTTGTGATTCATAATCTAATCCTTTTTACCTTTTGCATTAGCTTCTCACTTGATCATTTCCATAAACATTAGAAAATGTTCCAGTCTTCTTTATAAAAATAAATAAAGTAGGAGCTGGGATTTGTAGCTCAGTGGTAGAGTGCTTACCTAGCACGTGTGGTGCACTGGGTTTGATTCTCAGTACCATATATGAATAAATATAATAAAAGATCCATTGACAACTAAAAATATTTACAAATAAGTAAATAAATAAAATATATGCTAGATATTATTCTGAGGATATGACAGTCCACCTTCATTAGGCATCAATGATATTGAATAAAATAGCTTATATCAGGCATTGTTTTGCTCACAGAACCACTTGGCCAACCACACAGCTTTGCCATTGGCCTGCAGGACCCAGAACCTGGCCCTGATTTATAAGACTCAGGCCAGCTTGGCCCCTTGGATGTGACCAGATGCTTCACCACCTGCACACAAACCAGCTTCTCTGGCATGCCATTTTGCCTCCAAGTACCACATCCGGGTCCACCCACACCAATCTACCAAGAAGGGAAATTGGGAAGTCTTAAACTCCGACATTCAATTCAGTGAGTAACACAACAAAAAGGAAGGATGCAGCAACACACAGCCCATACTCCCACATTTAGTTTATACCTCAACAAGAAATGAAAAGAAAATCAGATTGGCACAGACACTGAATACATATGCTCATTGACTGTACTCTCCACCATAGTACATATGACTCCTTAATTTATTAAAATTTTACCAATATTTTTGTTGTCATTTGTTTGTTATGGTTGTAGTTCTGGTTTGCTTTTTGTTTTTGCTTTTATATATTGAATTTTTATTTACTTTGAATGTGTATTGATTGATTCAAGGACTCCTGGACATATTTATATTTGTTCCCCTCTCCTCATTTCTAGGCTCCTTTGTTATTTTCTTTTTTTATCTTTCTTTTTTAAAGTTGTTATTTTCCCATGCTATGTATTTTGAGGATTGGGGTTTTTGATTTGCACATTTGGATTTTTTATATCATCTTTGCCAATATTCTATATCCTTTGTCTCCCTCTTTTGTTTTTCTGTTTCTGATACCCAAATTCAATTATCTCTCTCCTCCTTTATATTTTTCTATTTCTTCTCCTTTGATATTAACAACATATCCTAAGTTACAAATGTATTTGCCTTATTCAGCCTTTGAAATTGCAAATGCTTTTACAACCTCCTATCTACCTTGTTCTCTCATATTCAACTCTAACCTTAACACTTCTTAATACTAATTGAGGTATAAAAAAATCTATGCCTTCTGCCAATGTCATAGTAATAAATGATGCAGTGTCCACAAGTATGTCAACTAAAATGCATTAATAAAATATGGCAGAAATGATTAATATGCTGGAAGTCACAGAAAACAACTATTGCTTGATTTTCAGCCAGACAAAATGTGTGATTGTTTCCTGTTTTTTTTAAACATTTTTTAGTTGTTGATGAACCTTCATTTTTATTTATTTATATGTGGTACTGGGGATTGAACCCAGTACCTCATACATGCCAAGCAAGAGCTCTACCACTGAACCACAACCCCAGCCCTATTTACTGTTTATAGTAATGGAAATTGCTGATGCTATTATCTCTTCATATGGTACCAATTAACACTTAATATTTAAATAAGAAATAAGGACCTAGTCTACAGGTATAGATTGTTTACATACATTATCATTACCATTGGGATCCCCCTAATTTGTGAGACAGTAGTAACATAGAAGGACTTTATAAACTTCTAAGGTAGAAACTCTAAAGTATCACATCCATCCAGATAGATGGGTAGACACACAATCAATATAAAAAAGCAAGGGAACAAACTATCTCAAATAACACAGAATACTTAAACAATAGATTACACTGACACCAAAGTGGGAGAAATGTCAAAAATGGAATTCAAAGTATTCATGGTTAAACTAATCTATGAGGTAAAAAATGACATAAGAAATGAAGTCAGAGAGAAAATACAAGAAATTAAAGATCATTCAAAAAGGAGATAGAAGGGGCTGGGGCTGTAGCACAGTAGTAGAGCTCTTGCCTAGCATGTGTGAGGCACTGGGTTTCCTCCATATAAATAATAAATGAATAAAGATCCATCAACAACTAAAAATATTTTTAAAAAAGGAGATAGAAGAAGAATCAGTCAGAAATCCTTGAAATGAAGGAATCCATAAACCAAATCATAAATTCATTGGAAATCATCACCAAAATACTAGATCACTTGGAAGGCAGAGTTTCAGTCAATGAAGAAAAAAGCATATAATCTAGAAAATAAAGTTGACCAAGGATAAGAGATGTTAAGAGACAATGAACAGAACTTCCAGGCAACATGGGATAACATGAAATGACCAAACTTAAGGTTTATTGGGAAAGATGAAGGCTCAGAGTTACAAACCAAAGGAATGCACAATCTTTTCATAGAAATAATATCAGAAAATTTCCCAAACCTACATTAGAAAGAATTGGACATATCTTTCCTTTCCTTATGCATGAATGCATGACCAGTGTAACTACACATCATATACAACCACAATAATGGATGCTAATTGAAACAAGTTATACTTATTCTATGAATACGTAATATGTCAAAATACACTCTACTGCCTTGTATATCTAAAAAGAATAAATAAGTTAAAAAACCAGAATGGAATAGAAAAACAAATACATGAGGCTTACAGGACACCAAAGATACAAAATTACAACAGACTCACACTAAGGCATATTATTATGAATATACCTAACATAGAGAATAAGGATAGAATTGAAAGGCTGGCAAAGAAAAATGATTTGCCATATTTAGAGTGAAACCCATCCAAATCTCAGCTCATTTATCAACCCAGACCCTCAAAGCTAGTTCTTGGAATAATATATACCAAGCTCTGAAAGATAAAAAAGGATGCAAGCCAAGAATACTATACCATGAAAAAATTAGCTTCGAATTTGATGATGAAATAAAAATCTTCCAGGATAAACCAAAGTTAAATGAATTCACAACTAGAATGCATGCATTACAAAACATATTCAGTAAAATATTTCATAAAGAATAAATAAAAAATAAAAGTAAAAACCAGCAAAGTGAGTAACTACAGTAGAAAAATGATCAAAAGAGGAACTAATTCAAATTCAAAACCAGAAATAAATCAAAATGTCAGATAATAAAAAAATATTTCTCAATAACATTGAATGCAAACAACCTAAACTCATCAATCAAAAACATAGAGTGGCAGACTGGATTAAATAACAAACAATATACTCTCTCCAAGAGACATATCAGAGCAAAGATTTCCAAAGACTAAAGGTAGAAGGATGGGAAAAATCATATCATTCTCATGGATCATATAAACAAGCAGGAGTTTCTATACTCATAACAGATAAAGCAAACTTCGAGTCAAAGTTAATTAGAAAGGACCAAGAATGACATTTCATACTGCTTAAGGGATTTATACATGAATATGATATAACATTCATAAATATTTATGCCCCAAACAGTGGAGCACCTACATATATCAAACAAACCCTTCTTAATTTCAAGAATCTAACAGACCACAACACAATGATACTTGGTGACTTTCACACATCTCTCTCATCATTGATAAATCTTCCAAATAAAAACTAAATAAAGAAGCTATAGAACTAATCAATGCAATTTATTATTTAGACTTAACAGACATATATAGAGTATTTCAAAAATCAAGGACTGAATATGATTTCTTCTCAGAAGCACAAAGATTGTTCTCTGCAATAGACCATTTTGTAGGCCAAAAAGCATTTCTTAGCAAATACATACAAAATATAGAGCTAATATCTTGCATTCTATCAGTTCATAGTAGAATAAAACTAGAAATCAACCAAAATAAATAAAAAATAGAAGCTATTTTAATATCTGGATACTAAATGATATGCTATTAAATGACCAATACATAAAACAAGAACTTAGAGATGAATTAAAAAATATACCTAGATGTAATTGACAATTGTGACACAACTTATGAATATCTCTGGGAAATAGTGAAGGCAGTTACAAGAGAAAAGTTCACTGCATTGAGCACATTCTTTAAAAGAATAGAGACACCAAATAAATGAACTAACATGACATCCCTAAGCCCTAGAAAAAGAAGAACATGTCAACACCCAAAGAAGTAGAAGACAGAAAATAATTAAAATCAGAGCCAAAATCAACATAATTTTTAAAAATTAAAAAAGAGATAAAGTTTTTTCTTTGAAATTATATGAAATTGATAATGCCTTAGCCAGGCTAATGAAGAAAAAGAGAGAAAACTCAAATTATTAAAATTTGTGATCAAAAAGAAAATATTTCCACAGACAATATTGAAATTTAGGGGATAATATAAAACAATTTTGAAAGTGTACACTCTACTAACAGAAAATCTTTAAGACATTGACAAAATTCTAGAGACATATGACCTACCCAAATTAATACAAGAGGACATAGAACATTTACACAGATTAATTTCAAGCAATGAAATCAAAGACACCATCAAAAGCCTACAAACAACAAAAAGTCAATGGTCAGATAAATTCTCAGCCAAGTTGTAACAGGTCATAAGAGAAGATTTTACTCCAATCCTCCTCAAATTATTCCATGAAATAGAAAAGTAGTGAACCCTTCCGAATTCATCATATGAAGATAGTATCACACTAACACCAAAAGTGGACAAAGACACATGAAGAAAAAAAAACGAACCAAACTTTAGACCAATATCCCTGGTGAACATATGAACATAGATGGAAACATTCTCAATAAAGTTCTGGCAAATTGAACATAAAAACACATTAAAAAGATAATGAACCATAATCAAGTGGAGTTCATCACAGGTAAAAAAATTAATTCAACATACAGAAATCAATAATCTTAAATCATCACATCAATAGCCTTAAAAGGCTATTATGTGGGGGCTGGGATTGTGGCTCAGCAGTAGAGTGCTTGCCTCGCATGCGTGAGGCCCTGGGTTCGATCCTCAGCACCACATACAAAGCAATAAAATAAAGACATTGTGTCCATCCACAACTAAAAAAAAAAATTTTTAAAAGGCTATCATGTGATTATTTTAATAGATGCACAAAAAGCAGTTGACAAAACACATCCTCCATTTATGTTCAAAACACTCAAAAAACTAGGTATAATGGGAATATACCTCAACATTGTAAAAGCTATCTGTACTAAACCCAAGGCCAATATCATTCATTTATTTGGAGAAAAGATAGCCTATTCAACAAATGGTGCTGGGAAAACCAGAAATCCATATGTAATAGATGAAATTGAAACCCTATACAACAAAACTCACCTCAAAGTAGATTAAGGACCTAGGCATAAGACTACAGACCCAGTACCTAATGGAAGAAAATGTAGGCACAACTCTCCAACATGTCATTTTAGGAATCAACTTACTCAATGAGATTCCTAAAGCCCAAGAAGTAAAATTGAGAATCAATAAATATGATACCATCATACTTAGAAGCTTTTTCAGAGACAAGGAAACAAGCAAGAGTGTGAGCTTATAGAATGTGAGAAAATATTTAGCATCAGAACTCAGAGCATTAATCTCCAGAATATATGAAGAATTCAATAAATACAACAGAAAAAAGCAAATAACCCAATCAATAAATAGACCAAGGAACTGAACAGGCACTTCAAAGAAGAAAAAAAATATGTAAAGTTGGTTCAAATATAGAAATCAAAAAACATAATTCATCACATCGAAAAACTTAAAGACAAGAATCAAATAATCCTCTCAACAGATGCAGAAAAAGATTTGACAAAATACAGCACAATTTCATGTTCAAAACAAGAGAAAATCTAGGGATAGTAAGAAAATATCTCAACATTATAAAAGTTATCTGTGCTAAACTCAAGGCCAATATAATTCTATATGGAGAAAAATTGAAAACATTCCCTCTAAAAATTGGAACAAGACAAGGAAGCCCTCTATCATCACATCTATGCAACATAGTTGAGGAAATTCTAGCCAGATCAATTGGGCATATGAAAGAAATTAAAGGGATATGAATAGGAAAAGAAGAAATCAAACTATCCCTGTGTAAAGATGACATGATTCTATATTTAGGAGATACAACTAGAACTAATAAATGAATTCAGCATAGTAGCAGAATATAAAATGAACATCCATGAATTAAAGGCTTTACTATACATCAATGATGAATCCACTGATAGAAAAATTAGGAAAACTATCCCATTCATAATAGCCTCAAAAATGAAATAAAATACTTGGGAATTAATCTAACAGAAGAGGTGAAAAAGCTCTACAATGTAAACAACAGAACACTAAAGAAATAAAATTGAAGAAGACCTTAGAATTTGGAAAGATCTGTCATGTTCTTGGGTAGGCAGAATTGATATTATCAAAATATCCATAGTAACAAAAGTGTTATATTGATTTAATGAAGTTTCTATTAAAATGCCAATAACATTGCTCATAGAACTAGAAAAAGCAGTCATAACATTCATTTGGAAAATAAGAGACCTGGAATAGTCAAAGAATCCTTAGCAAGAAAATTGAAGCAAGAGGCATCCCAATATCAGAACTTAATACTACAGAGTCACTGGAAGAAAAACAGCATAGTATTGTCACCAAAACAGACACATAGACCAATGATACAGAACAGAATACACAGAGAAAAAACCCACGTAAATACAATTATTTTATAGAAGCCAAAGGCACTGAAAACATTCATTGGAGAAGAGAGAGCTTATTCAACAAATGGTACTTGGAAAACTGGAAATCTATACATAGCAAAATGAATTTAAACCCCTATCTCTCACCCTGCATAAAACTCAATTTGAAGTAGATCAAAGATATAGGCAGTAGAACAGAGACTTTATGACTAATACTAGAAAAAGTAGGCTCAGATCTTCACCATATTGACTTAGGATCTGACTTCCTTAACAAGATTCCTAAAGTGCAAGAAGTAAAATCAACAATCAATAAATGGCATGGATTCAAACTAAAAAAGCTTCTTCTCAGCAAGGGAAACAATCAATAATGTGAATAGAGGGCCTACAGAATGGGAGACAATCATTACCACATGCACCTCAGATAGAGCATTAATCTCCAGGATATATAAAGAACTCAAAAATACTCAACACCAAAGGAAAAAAAATAGCCCAGTCAATAAATGGGCTAAGGAACTGAACAGAAACTTCTCAGAAAAAGAAATAAAATCAGTGAACAAATATGTGAAAAAATGTTCAACATATCTAGCAATTAGAGAATCACAAATCAAAACTACTCTAAGATTTCATCTCATTCCAGTCAGAATGACAATTATCAAGAATACATTCAACAATAAATTTTAGGTGAGGATGTGGAGAAAAATGTACACTCATGCATTCCTGGTCAGACTGCAAATTAGTGCAACTGTTATGGAAAACAATATAGATATTCCTCAGAAAACTTAGAATGGAACCTCCACGTGACCCAGCTATTCCACTCCTCAGTTTATTCCTAAAAGATTTTAAATCAGCATACTACAGTGATGTAGCCACATCAATGTTTATATCAGTCCAATTCACAAACTATGGAACCAACCTAGATGCCCTTCAACAGATGAGTGGATAAATAAAATGTGGTATATATACAAAAAATAATAGCCATAAAGAATAATAATATTATGGTATTTGCAGGTAAATGGACGGAGCTGTAGAATAGCATGTCAAGTGAAATAAGCCAATCCCAGAAAACAAAAGGCTGAATGTTTTCTCTGATGTGTGGATGCTAATTCACAATAAGGAGGGTATTGGAAGTACAGAGGTACTTTTGATTAGGCAGATTGGAGCAAATGGAGGGGAGGGGTAGTGAGGGTATAAAGCATAGTAGAATGAATCAGACATTATTACCCTATGCACATATATGATTACATGACCAGTGTGATTCTATATCCTGTAAAACCAGAAGAATGAGAAGATACACTCCATTTATGTATGTTTTTTAAAATATTTTTATTAGTTGTTGAAAGATCTTTATTTTATTTGTTTATTTATATGTGGTGCTATGAATTGAACCCAGTGCCTCACACATGCCAGGCAAGCACTCTACCACTGAGCTATGACCTCAGTCCATTTATGTATGTTTAATGTGTCAAATGTATTCTATTGTCATATATTGGTAATTAGAACAAATTAGAAAAAGAAATATTAATGGTCCAAATTATACAAAAAGTTCACATCTCTAGCAATTATAGAAATGCAAATTAAAACTACACTTATATTCCATTTCACTCTAATCAGAATGGCAATTATTAAGAATAAAGGAACAATAAATAATGGTAAGGATGTGGGAAAAAGAGATTCACTCATACATTACTGGTGGGACTGAAAATTGGCATAACAATTCTGAAAATTAGTATGAAGATTGCCTGGAAATCTTGGAATGGAACCACCATTTGATCCAGCAATCCCATTCCTGGTGTATACCCAGAAGTCTAAAATTGCACACTTCAGTGACACATCCCCATCAGTGTTTCTAGCAGATCAATTCACAATAGGCAAGCTATGGAACAAACCTAGATGCTATTCAACAGATGAATGGATAATGAAAATGTCGTATATATACACAATACAATATTAGTTAGTCATAAAAAGTAATAAAATTCTGACATTTTCTGGTAAATGGATGAAACTGGAGAATATCATGCTAAGTGAAGTAAGCCAGTCCCCAAAAAATCAAAGGTGAAATTTTCACCCTGACACATGGATACTACCCCATAACAAAAGAGGTTAGGGAGAAGCATATAAGTTCATTTGATTAGAAAAAGGAGGATGAAGGGAAGACATGAGGGATGGGAATAGGAGAGACAACAGTAGAAAGTATTAGACATAAATTTCCTTTGCTCATGTATGGATATAAAACCATATAACTCCACATTATGTACAACCATAAGAATGAAACCCTAATTGTAATAAGTTACACTCCATGTATGTATAATATGTCAAAATACACCCTACTTTCATGTATATCTAAAAACAACTAATGAAAAATGGCTGAGGTCACTACTGGTCGGCACTCAAGTTTTCTCCAACTTATGGTGTCAACAGGCCCTAGGGAGAAGTTGAACATAGTCACCAATATAAAATATTAAATATAAAATGTGCTATAGATATGAATGGACAGTTTATCAAAGATAATATATGGGTGGTAAAGAAGCACACTAGGAAAGTGAAATTTTAAAAGAACACTAATATTTCACTATCTATCATAATGGTTATTTTTTAAAGGTGTTAACCAATTGGGGAAAATGGCCAACAAGTATATGAGAAGATGCTCAATATCATTAATCATCAGTGAAATGTAAGCCAAAACCACAATGAAATAAAATCATTTTACACTTGCTAGGATGGCTATCATCTAGAAGACAAGAGATCACAAATATTGGCAAAAGTATGGGTAAATATACACTTTTGATGGGATTGTGAGTTATTCTAGCCATTATGGAAAACAGCAAGAATGTTCCTCAAAAATTTTAGAAAAATTCTATCATGTTAACCTTTTCTGGATACATACCCCAAATAAATAATATCAGCACTCTTAACAGACATCTGTACTTCCATGTTTTTTGCATCATTATCAGTAATAACCAAGCTATGTAAAAAAGCTAAGGGTCTGTCAATAGATGGATGGCTAAATAAAGAAATTGTGGTATATAAACCCATACAATGTAATATCGATTAGCCTTTAGAAGTAAAGCAGATTCTTTTACTTGCAAGGACATCAGTAAAACTGGAGAACATTTTTGTAAGTGGAGTAAATCAAACAGAAAAAGAAGTACTGTACAAACTCCCTCGTATAGGTAATCTTAAAACAACCACAAAAAGGAAGTCAAATACAGAGATATTAGAAGAGTAGATGCTAGAGATAGAGATAAAGGGAAAAATGTGACACTGGTCAAAATATATGAAGTTTCAGATATGTAGGATGAATATGTGTATAAATCTGATGTACAGCATAACGATTATAGTTAATACTATGATGCTGTGTAATTAAAATTGCTAAGAGGGTATATTTTAGGCACTCTTACCACAAAGTAAAGATAATTCTGTGAGATGAATCATTAAATTGTTCTTCTGGTTTTGTTTTTTTTTTTGGTACCAGGGACTGAACTCAGGGGCATTCAACCACTAAGCCACATCCCTAGCACCATTTTGTGTTTTATGTAGACACAGGGTCTCACTGAGTTGCTTAGTGCCTCGCCGTTGCTAAGGCTGGCTTTGAACTCGTGATTTTCCTATCTCAACCTCCCAAAGTGCTGGGATTACAGGCATGAGCCACTATGCCTGGCTTAAATTGTTCTTCTGTAGTAATCATTTCACTATATGTGTAACAAATCAGCATTTGGTAAAATACAAAAATATTAAATTAAAAATTAAAGAATGTCAAAACCAAATGCTGATGAGGATGTGGAGAAACTGAATCACTCACATATTTCTGAAGGAACGTGAACAGATGCAAACAGTCTGGGAAACAGTTTTGTAATTCTCTATAAAACTAAACATACAACTGTCTTCCAACTTGAAATTGTACTGTTTGGCATTTTCTCCAGAGAAATGAAAACTTATATTCAAGCAAAATCTGTACACAAGTGTACACATCATGTTTACTTGCAATAGCCAAAATTGAAAACAGCTTAGATATTCTTCAAGAGTTAAGTGGTCAAAAGTGTAGAATATTATTTGGAAATTAAATACAAAAGAGTGTTAATACAATGAAACAGATGAAACTCTGGGAAATTATGCTGAGTAAAAAGGCAATATCAGGAGGTTTCTTACTCTATGATTTACCTTATGTATAAATTCTCGAACAAAATTATAGAAATGGAGGACAGAATAGCTATACAGAGATGTCAGGATGTGGGATGGAGAAAAAATGAGTTTGGCTATGACAGCATAGTAGAAGGGAGGTTTGTGATGACCACAATTTTCTGCATTTTGACTATACCAATGTCAATATTCTAATTGTGTTTTACAGTTTCAAGACAGAATCACAAGGGAAGGAACTTTATAAGGTTTATATGGATTCTTCTGGTATCCTTTGCAACTGCATGTGGATTAACAATTATCTCCAAATAAAGAGAATTATTTAAAATATTTTTGTGTATATCTTTCTTCATTTACACCTCTCTCACTAGTTATTCTCCTTTCTCCTTCTCTTTTCAATTTTTTATTGTATTGTCTGTATTTTCAGTCTCAATTTTCTCATATCCCTTTATATACTCCATTAACTGATATGGCATCTACAACCATTATGCTATAATGCAATTCTCTCCATGTTGCTTAATCCAGTATTTTCTTTTTAACTCACAACCTCAACTCTCAACAATAACTTACATTGTTCCTTCTGTGAAACACACTCTACATTAACATTGACTATACTATACTGTTTTATATTTCTTCCTAACTTATGGTTATTCCGTTTACTTGTTCATATTGCTTTACCAGTTCCTGTGCTGCACATTAAATGTTAGAATTCCTGAAATTCAGAATCAAGTCATCTTATCTTCTTACACTATACATGCTTTCTAGACAATCTTGTCAATGGTAAATATTTAACATTTTCAGTAACATCATTATATCTAGATAGGAGGGAGTCTTCGATTCAGAGGTCTTGCACATCACAGATGAATATGGAAATTATTAAATGTCTATACTTAAATCTTCTGTTAAGATTTATTTATAACTTTTAAATATGTACACAAACCTTCATTTTACTTTTTCCCTGGGTCTTGACTATCTTGAAATTATTGTTTAGTCTGCCTTCTCTGAGCTTGACACTCATAAATCCAACTACCCATTCAAACTCTGCACCTGAATGTCTTAAAGCCAGCATGCCAAATACAAGATTTGCAATCTTTCATCCCAATTCTGATTCTTTTTTTCAGTTTTTCCAATGTATTTGTATGCTATCCACATCCATTCTGATTCTGACACTGAAAACTCTAGGATTTATCTTTCATTAATCTCTTCCATTATCCCTATGGCCAATATATGGCAAGTAGTTTAGATGTTAGATCTGAAATACATTTTGAATAATTTTATTTCATTCTAACTTCACACTACCACTCCAATGGATGGAGTCTAGTCCAAGAATCCATCATTTATTTTTTTGCTTGAGTGCTTACAGTAACACGCATGATCTTCCCACACCTATTCTCGCCTCTTTGAAGTCTGCTCTTCACATTCCAGACAAACTGATACTTTCAAAACAAAATATGTGTTTCATGTTACCCGACCTCCACATTTAGTGGTTCAATGGGTTCTTGTTGACTTCAAAATAAAGATCCAACATTTTAATGTGCCCAAGCTTCTAAGAAGTTCCTTCCTACCCAGCCTTTCTAGCTTTATCTCAAAACATATTGCCCCTCTTATTTTTCAGTATGTCAAGCTTCTTAATAATCTAGACACATTTCTTTCTACTCCTGTGGCTATATCTTCTAAACTAACACCCTTTCATACATACTCTTTTTTTTAAAATATTTATTTTTTAGTTGTAGGCAGACAGAATATCTTTATTTTATTCTTATGTGGTGCTGAGGATCGAACCCAGTGCCTCATGCATGCTAGGCAAGCATGTGGCCACTGTGCCATAACCCCAGCCCCCATACATACTCTTAATTTAGTTATTTCCTGTCCATCCTCAGTTACAATGGTCATAGTAAGAGGAAAATATTTTTTTAATATTTTTAGTTGTTGATGGACCTTTATTTTATTTATTTATATGTGCTGCTGAGAATCGAACCCAGTGTCTCATGCATGATAGGCAAGTGCTCTACCACCAAGCCACAACCCCAGCCCAAGAGGAAAATATTTTAATGAAGAACTATATATGTTTCCAAGCAAGGAAAGCTCTATATAATGAATCAAAAACATGACTTACCAGAAGTTGGATGCAATGAGAATATAAACACTATGAGACCTTTTTTTGGAGTTAATTCTGATCTATTCATAGTTTTATACTTAAACTTTACTTTTAGGCTTTTGATCCATTTTGAGTTGATAATTTTTGTGCCTTGAGTAAAGAGAAAGGATCCAACATTCTTTTTACTTCCATGTGAATGTACAATTTCCTAAAAACTTTTGTTGAAAAAACATTTCATTCTCTATTGAACAATCTTCACAACTTCATCAAAGGTTATTTTTTTTAATGTTTTACATATAGGTGAGAGTTAAATTCAGGCCCTATATTTTCCTCAAATGATTCACACATCTATCTTTATGCCAGCAACACACTCCTTAGAATATTTTGGACTTGCAGTAAGTTTTAAAATAAGGAAGCACAAGATATCTACATGTATATTTATCATACACAATTTTTAGGATGTAGTTGGTTCATTGCAATAGCATATAAATTTAAGCATGAATTTTTAAAATATTTTTTGCAAAACTAATGCCATTGGGGTTTTAAAAACAGTTATATTTAATTCATAGAAAGATTTGAGTACACCAACATTTTGGTAAAATAAAGTCTTCCAATCTATGAATATGAGATGTTTATACATTTGTGTAATTTTTAAAGTTTTATCCTATTTTTTGTAGTTTTCAATGTATATTTTATCTCCTTGCTTAAGTATAATCTTTAGTATTTTATTCATGTTGATACTCTCATAAATCAATTGATTTTTTTTTTTGTACCAGGGATTGAACTCAGGGAAACTGGAACACTGAGCCACATTCCCAGCCCTATTTTGTGTTTTGCTTAGAGACAGGGTCTCACTTAGTTGCTTAGCACCTCGCCATTGCTGAGGCTGGCTTTGAAGTCACGATTCTCCTGTCTCAGCCTCCCAATGTGTCAATTGATTTTTTGTTTTCCTCTTCAGATTATTTATTGCAAGTGTATGGAAATGAAAGTAATTTTTTTGCATATTGACATGTATCCTACTAATTTGTTGAATTCATTTATTAGTTCAAAGTTTTGTATGAAATCTAGGGTTTTTTGTTGTTTTTACTGCAGTAAGACATGCAAAACAATATTCAACCACTTAATTTTTTAAGTGTAAATTATAGTATTGTTAACTATTGGTACAATGTTGTATAACAGTTCTTTAGAAATTATTCATTTTATATAACTGACATTTCACACACATGGAATAGCAACTCTACATTTTTCCATTTACAAGCTCCTGTCAAGGCAGGACTTACTGTTTCTTGTATTTTAGATAACTGCCATTCTGACTGGGATGAGATGAAATCTTAGAGTAGTTTTGATTTACATTTCTCTAATTGATAGAGATGTTGAACATTGCTTCATATATTTGTTAACTGGTTGCATATCTTCTCCTGAGAAGTATCTATTCAGTTCCTTAGCCCACTTATTGATTGGGTTGTTTGTTTTTTTGTGTGTTAAGTTTTTTGATTTCTTTGTATATCCTGGAGATTATTGCTCTTTCAGATGGGCGTATGGCAAGAATTTATTCCCAGAATGTAGGCTCTCTGTTCACTTCATTGATTGTTTATTTTGCTGAGAAGATGCTTTTTAGTTTGAATCCATCGCATTTATTGATTCTTGATTTTACTTCTTGCACTATAGGAGTTTTGTTAATTAAATATGGTCCTAATCTATCATGATGAAGAATTGGGCCTACTTTTTCTTTTATTAGGTGTAGGGTCTCTGGTCTAATTCCCCGGTCCTTGCTCCACTTGAAGTGGAGTTTTGTGCATGGTGAGAGATAGGGGTTTAGTTTCATTTTGCTGCATATGGATTTCCAGTTTTCCCAGCACCATTTGTTGAAGAGGTCATTTTTTCTCCAATGTACGTGTTTGACACTTTTGTCTAATATAAAATAGCTGTATTTAAGTGGGTTTGTCTCTGTGACTTCTATTCTTTACTGTTGGTCTACATGTTTATTTTGGTGCCAGTACCATGCCATTTTTGTTACTATAGCCTTGTAGTATAGTTTAAGGTCTAGTATTGTGATGCCTCCTGCTTACTCTTATTGATAAGGATTGCTTTGGCTATTCTGGGTCTCTTGTTCTTCCAAATATATTTCATGATTGCCTCTTATATTTCCATAAGGGATGATTTTGGGATTTTAATTGGAGTCACATTGAATCTATATAGCACTTTGGGTAGGATGGCCATTTTGACAATATTGATTCTGCCTATCCAAGCCCATGGGAGATTTCCCCATCTTCAAAGGTCTTGTTCAATTTCTTTCTTTAGTGTCCTAAAGTTTTCATTGTAGAGGTCTTTCACCTTCTTTGTAAAATTGATTCCCAAATATTTTATTTTTTTTGGCTATTGTGACTAGAGTAGTTTTTCTAATTTGTCTTTCAGAGGATTCATCACTTATGTATAGAAATGCAATTGATTTATGAGTGTTGACTTTGTATTGTGCTACTTTGATGAATTCGTTTATTAATTCTAGAAGTTTTCTGGTGGAATTTTTTTGGCTCCTCTAATACAGAATCATGTTGTTGGCAAATAATGATAGTTTGAGTTCTTCTTTTCTTATTTCTACCCTTTTAATTTCTTTTGTCTGTCAAATTGCTCTGGCTAGAGTTTCAAGGACTATGATGAATAAGAATGGTGAAAGAGGGCATCCTTGTCTTGTTCCAGTTATTAGAGAAAATGCTTCCAGTTTTTCTATATTTAGGATGATGTTGGCCTTAGGTTTAGCATAAATGGATTTAACAATGTTGTGGTATGTTCCTACAATCCCTAGTTTTTCTAATGTTTTAAACATGAAAGCTTTCTGTATTTTGTCAAATGCTTTCTCTGCATTAATTGATAAAATCATATGATTCTTATCTTTAAGTCTATTGATGTGATGCATTGTGTTACTTGATTTTCATGTTGAACCAATGTTGCATCCCTGGAAGGATCCTCACTCTATCATGGTGCACTATTTTTAAAATATGTTTTTGTATGCAATTTGCCAAAATTTTATTGAGAATTTTTGTATCTATGTTCATCATGGATATTGGTCTAAAATTTTTGTTTTTTCATGTCTCTGTCTGGTTTTGTTATCAGGGTTATACTAGCCTTGTAGAATGAGTTTGGAAGGGTTCCCTCCTTTTCTCTTTCATGGAATAATTTGGGAAGTATTGGAGATAGTTCTTCTTTGTAGGTCTTGTAAACTCAGCTGAGAATCCATCTGGTCCAGGGCTTTTCTTGGTTGGCAGGCTTTTGAAGGAATCTTCTATTTCCTTGCTTGTAATTGATCTGTTTAAGTCATGAATGTCCTCCTGGTTCAGATTGGGTAGGTCATATGCCTCTAGAAATTTGTCGGTGTTTTCAGGGTTTTCTACCTTAGTGGAGTATAAATTTTCAAAATAGTTTCTAATTACCCTCTGTATTTCAGCAGGGTCTGCTGTAACATTTCCTTTAACATCATAAATTTTAGTAATTTTTTTCTCTCTTTCCTTATTTTCATAAGGTGGCTTGGGGTTTGTCAATTTTATTTATTTTTTTAAAGAACCAACTTTTTGTTTTGTCAATTTTTTGAATTGTTTTCTTTGTTTCAATTTTATTGATTTCAGCCCTGATTCTAATTATGTCCTGTATTCTACTTCTTTTGGTATTGGTTTGCTCCTCTTTCTCTAGGGCTTTGAGATGTAGTGTCAAGTCATTGATTGCTTGACTTTTTCTTCTTTGAAAAAATGAGTTTAATGCAATGAACTTTCCTCTTAGCACTGCCTTCATAGTGTCCCAGAGATTCTGATATGTTGCAACAGGGTCCTCATTTACCTCTAAGAATTTTTATCTCCTTCCTGATGTCTTCTGTTACTCATACATCATTCAATAGCATATTATTGAGTCTTCAGGTGTTGGAAGAGCTTCTTTTTCTTAAACTGTCATTAATTTATAATTTCATTCCATTATGGTCAGATAGAATACAGGGTAGTATCTCTACTACTTTGTATTTTCTAATACTAGCTTTCTGGCACAGCATATGATCTATTTTGGAGGACTCATGTGCTGCTGAGAAAAAAATGTATTTGTTGAAAGATGGAATATTCTCTGTATGTCTATTAAGCCTAGATTATTGATTGTTCTATTGAGTTTTGTAGATTATTTGTTTAATTTTTATTTGGAAGATCTAACCAGTGATGAGAGAGGTGTGTTAAAATCACCCAGTACTATTCTGTTGTGGTCTATTTGATTCTTGAAGTTGAGAAGGGTTTATTTGACATACATACATGGCTGCCCCATTGTTTGGGCATAGATATTTATGATTGTTATGTCTTGTTGATGTATGATTCTCTTAAGCAGTATAAAATGACCTTCTTTATTCCTTTTCATTAACTTTTGTTTGAAGTCTACTTTATCTGATATGAGGATATAAAGCCATTTCTTTATGTAGTCCATGTGAGTGGTACATTTTTCCATTCTTTTATCTTCAATCTGTGAGTGTCTCTTTCTATGAGATGAGTCTCTTGGAACCAGAATATCGTTGGGTCTTTTTTTTTTTAACCCAATCTTCCACTCTTCATCTTTTAACTGCTGAGTTTAAGACATTGACATTCAGTGTTATTATTGGGGCATGGTTTGTATTCCCAGGCATTTTGGTTCATTTTTAGTTTTTAAGTTGACTCATTTTCTCCTTTGATTGGAGTTTTCTTTGGTATAGTTCTTTCCTTTGCAGGTTTTCATTGTTGTTTTTCATTTCCTCCTCATGGAATATTTTTAAAAGAATGTTCTTTAGTGCAGCCCCTCTTGCTGTAAATTCTTTTAATTTTTGTGTATATCGGAAGGTTTTTATTTCATATCAAATATAAAACTTAATTTTGCTGCATGTAAGATTCTTGGTTGGCATACACTGTCTTTCAGAGCTTGGTATATATTGTTCTAAGCTCTTCTAGATTTAAGTGTCTAGGTTGAGAAGTCTGCAGAGATCCTAATTGGCTTCCCCCTATATGTAATCTGATTCCTTTTTGTTGTGGCTTTTAAGATTCTCTCCTTATTCTGAATACTAGGCATTTTCATTATGATGTGCATTGGTGTAGATATGTTGTGATTTTGTACATTTGGTGTCCTATAAGCCTGTATTTGATTATTCAATTTGTTCTTCATGTTTGGAATATTTTCTGATATTATTTTATTAAATAGATTGTTCATTCCTTTGATTTGAAATTCTATGCCTTCATCTATCCCAATAATTCTAAAATTTGGTCTTTTTATGTTATCCCATAATTCTTGGATGCTCTGTTCATGGTTTCTTACTGTCTTGGCTGTGTGGTAAACTCTATTTTTGAGATTATATATTTTGTCTTCATTGTCTGAGGTTCTCTTTTTCAAGTGATCTAATCTGTTGGTGATGCTTTCTATTGAGTTTTTAATTTGGTTTATTATTTCTTCATTTGAAGGATTTCTGTTTGGTTCTTTTTCAGAATCTCTATCTCCCAATTGAAGTAATCTTTTGTTTCCTGTATTTGCCTATCCAGCTCTTCATCAAAATGATCTTTTGCTTTCTGGGCTTGCTCTCTTATATCATTCTTTAAATCAGAGAATATTTTAATTATGTACATCCTGAACTGCTTCTCTGATATTTCTTCTGCTGTGCTGACCATGGATTTTTTTAAAAATATTTTTAGTTATACATGGACACAGTGTCTTTATTTTGTTTCTTTAATTTTATTTTTATGTGGTGCTGAGGATTGAACCCAGTGCCTCACACATGTGAGGCAAGTGCTTTGCCCCTCAGCCACAACCTCAGCTCCTGACCATGGATTTTAAAAATGTAGTATCTTGCTTTGTTTGAGGCAATTTCTTCCCTTGTTTTTTCATGTTGTTTGTGTGTCTTCCCTTCTAGCCCTACAGATCTGAATTGTCACAGTTTTTAGGCTTATAGATTCCCTACAGGTTCCCAATACCTCTCCTTTAATGGGGAGACCAATATGGACATATCTCAATACAAAGAATATATAATTTTAAACCAAGTAGGTTCTAATAGCTCCTAAATACACTGACAGCTTTGTCACAATATATAGAAATTATGAGTTCAATTAGCATGTACTATATAAACAACAGGTGTGCAAATGGTTCTACAATTTCTGCGGGTGGAGTAGAGAGAACCAGGGGTAGAATGTAGGATGAGATTTTAGGGAGGTAGGAAGTGAGGATATAGTTATTAGATCCTAGAAACCATGGAAGAGGAATCCAAAAGAAGTTGGCTATTAATAGAAAGGAGAGAAAGATATTTGGGGAAGACCAGTTTGTAGGAAGAAAATACAATACAACTAGTGAGAAGACATAAACATTTAGAAAAATAAATCATGTAAAGGTGGAAGTTACAAGACTATATAATACAACTGTAGTATACTAATCAGATATCCCAGTCCACAGTAGCCTAATGCATAAAAAATGCTTGGTTTTACAAATGTTGGGGATGTGAGTACAGCAAAGGAGCGAAAGAGAGGAAAAGAAGAAAAGGAAAGGAAAAAAGAAAAAAAAATAAAAGGAATAGAAGGAAAAAATAAAAAAAAAAAAATGTCTCAATGTAAATAAACCAGATTGCTTCCCTTCTCTTCCAGTAAGTGGAGTTGTCTGTTGCTTACTGGTTATCTGCCCACTCAGGTCAAATATGTTGAAGCAAGAGTCTCACAAAGAAGCCATCTTTGTGAGATAGGGTGAAGGGCCAGAGGTGGTGTTGGGTGATGTGTTTGGAGATGCAGCTATGTGGTGTGTTGTGCAGAAGAAAAAAATTGTCTCCAGTTCCTTTCTCATGTTTCCAGGTGTAGGAGAACAAGGAGTTTATGCCCTGGTAGATGGAGATCCACACAAGAGCAGCAGTCAGGGGTCCTGCGCCGAAGCTGGGAGTCCCAAAGGAGCAACAGCTAGGGGTCCTGTTGCGTGTGTGGGCACTGGAGCCAGGGATCCTGTGCAGGAGCAGGTTTTGCATGGGCAATCAGCCTGAGTCCTGTGCTGGAGTGCGCTGCTGGGGTCCTGTGAAAACACTGGGGCCTGGGGACCCTGTGGGCACACAAATGGAGTTTCTGCATGGAGGAAGCTGTCAATTGTTCTCTAAAAACTCACTGAGAAACAGTGTTTTCACCACTTTAAACCCTGAAGAGACTAGGAAATCCGCATCTGTCTAGGCCATCATCCTGGAACCAATCAGCTGATTCCATTTCTCAGGGCTTGATCTGAGGCAGTATGTCATGGCAGCAGAGTGTGGAAGAGAAAAGCAAGTGGGAGCATGGCACTAGGAAGAAGGAGGAGGAGGAGAAGAAGAAGAGAGAGAGACTCAAAGGACAAAATATATACCCCTGAGGCTAGCCCCCAATGATCCACTTTTTCAATTCACACCCTACCTATCTTTGGTTTCCAGTTAATCTTTATAAGAATTCACTTATTGTGTTAAGGCTCTCTTAACCCAATCATTTCAACTATAAAACTTCTCGCATGTCCTCACACACGAACTTTTAGGGGATACCTGATATTTAAACCATAAGATCATCTTCTGATATTTCAGGAGTGCCAATCTTCCCATCCTGTCTTTCTTGTCATTATTTTTCCTTTTTTTCCCTCTGATATATCATTGAAGGCTCTTAGTTGGACTCTTAAATCCTCCTGGAAATATTGTCATTATGAATAATGTTATGCTTGCTTTTTGTGGGCTAGTATCTCCTATATCATTAAATCTTCTGATATGACTCCTTTTGAAATATTCTATTTTAATATTTTTGTTTGTTCTTTTTAGATATACATAACAGTAGAATATATGTTAACATCATATACATATGTTTTTATAACTTGTAATCTAAGGTGACCTATCATGAAGAATGATCTATGTGCAGCTGAGTAAAATATAAATTCTGCTGCTGTTGTATGGAATATTTGTCCACATATGTTAGGTCCATTTCATTTGTAGTGGTAATTTAGTCTGTTATTTACTTACTGGTTTTATGTTGCGCATTGTATCCATCATTGAAACTAGAGTATTAAAGTCTGCCATGCATCATATAATTGTCCATTTACATCTTGTTCTGTCAATGCCTGTTTTATATATTTATGTGCAATAGTTCTGTGTGCCCATAAAATTGTTATATCTTCATGATGAACTGACACTTTTATCATTATATCATGTCCTTGTCTCTTATTACTGTTTTTATGACAATGTCTGTTTTATGAAATATAAACATAGACAACCCTGCTTTCTTTTTACATGGAATATCTTTTTTTTCCATCCACATGTTTCAGGCTGTATGTGTCCTACAATTTACAATGAATCTCTTGTATACAACATATCACTATATTCTCTTTTATAAAGCACTATATATGTATTAATTAGGAAGTTTAGTGTACTTACATTAATTTTCTAGGAGTAAGAACTTATTATTGCCATTTTGTTAACTATGTTCTGTGTGTATTATAGATCTGTCCCTCAAATTTTTTTGTCTTCTTCAGTGTTTTGTCCTTTTTCATATTTATTTTCTCCAGTTCCTTCATTTTTCTTATATTTCTATGAATATTTTTGTAGCTTCTATGAGATTTTTCAAAATTCACCTTACAGTACTATTAAATAATTTTAAGTGGATGATAATGGCATACAATTCCACACTTTTAATCTTCCCTTATGCAGTTGTAGTTGTTAATGTAATTTTCATGTTTATAATGTATATTTATTGACAAATTTTATAGTCATAATTATTTTACTACTTCTCTTTTAACTTGGATAATAAAATTAAAATTAATTTACTCACCACCATTACAGTTTACACTATTGCTTATAAACAAATTTTATAGTATAATATAGTTTTATATTTCTGTTTAACATCATTCATTTTATTTTGAGAAAAATATTTTAATGCTTCTTTTTAAAAAAATTTTCTTTAGAGAAAGCAGAAACAATATTTTTTGTTATGTTCCAAAGGTTTTTAATTCAGCAATATCTGCTTGATATCTTTCTTGTCAGCACATATATATCTGTCTCATTGCTTTCAGAAGTTATGTTTTCAGTGAATAGTGTGTACAGCTTCTGAAAATTTGTTTTTTTCTGTTATGTTTGATAACATATATTAAAATGCAACTTTTGAGAAAAAAAATAAAGTATAAAAAAAAGAAGTTATATGCTATTCCATTATATAGGTAGATCACAATTTAGATATCTAATATCCATTTAAGGTAAAATGGGATATTTCCAGATCTTTGGTTTCTACTATTCCTTTTTTAATTTATTTATTCTACTTAGGTATACATAATAGCAGAATGCATTTTGATTCATTATACACAGATGGAGCACAACTTTTCATTTCTCTGGTTGTACGTGATGTAGAATCACATCATATATGCATTCATATATGAAGCTAGGGCTGTGATATCCATCTCATTCCACCATCTTTACTGTCCCCTTGTCCCCTCCTGCCTCCCTGTCCTTTGACCTAAATCCATCCATTCTTCCCATGTTCTCTCCCTCATTATGGATCAGCAAACACTTATCAGAGAGAACATTTGACATTTGGTTTTTTGGGGGGTATCTGCTTTGCTTAGCATAATATTCCCCAACTCCATCCATTTACCTGCAAATGCCATAATTTTATTCTCTTTTATTGCTGAGTAATATTCCATTGTGTATATATACCACAGTTTCTTTATGCATTTATCTATTGAACGGCATCTAGTTTTGTTTCACAGTTTACCTAAGGTGACTTGAGCTTCTATAAACACTGAAATGGCTGTGTCACTGTAGTATGCTCTTTTTAAATCCTTTGGGTATAGACCCAGGAGGGGGATAGCTGGTGTTTCCATTCCAAATTTTCTAAGAAATCTACTTCTTTCTAGATTGGTTGTAACAATTTGCAGTCCCACCAGAAATGTATGAGTGTGCCTTTTCCCCCACATCCTTGCCAACACTTATTGTTGTTTGTATTCTTGATAATTGACATTCTGACTGGTGTGAGATGAAAGCTTAGAGTTGTTTTGATTTGCATGTCTCTAATTGCTAGACATACTGAATATTTTTTCATATATCTGTTGATTGATTGTGTATCTTCTTCTGAGAAGTGTCTGTTCAGCTCCTTAGTCCATTTATTGATTGGGGTTTTTTTTGGTGTTAAGTTTTTTGAATTCTTTAATATCCTGGAGATTAGTGCTCTATCAGGTATGCGTGGGGAAAAATTTGGTCCCAGAATGTAGGCTCTCTGTTCACTTCATTTATTGTTTATTTTGCTGAGAAGAAGCTTTTTAGTTTGAATCCATCCCATTTATTGATTCTTGATTTTACTTCTTGCACTATAGGAGTTTTGTTAATTAAGTATGGTCCTAATTCGGCAGGATGAAAAATTGGGCCTAGTTTTCTTCTATTAGGTGTAGGGTCTCTAGTCTAATTCCTAGGCCCTTGATTCACTTTGAGTTGAGTTTTGTGCATGGTGAGAGATAGGGGTTTAGTTTCATTTTCCTGCATATGGATTTCCGGTTTCTCTAGCACCATTTGTTGAAGAGGTCATTTTTTCTCCAATGTACATGTTTGGCACTTTTGTCTAATATAAAATAACTGTATTTAAGTGGGTTTGTCTCTTTGTCTTCTATTCTTTACCATTGATCTACATGTCTATTTTCGTAACAGTACCATGCCATTTTTGTTTCTATAGCTTTCTAGTATAGTTTAAAGTCCAATATTGTGATGCCTTCTGCTTACTGTTCTTGCTAAGGATTGCTTTGGTTATTCTGGGTCTCTTATTCTTCCAAATCAATTTCAAGATTGTCTTTTCTATTTCTATAAGGAATGATGTTGGGATTTTAATTGCAATTGCATTGAATCTATATAACACTTTGCGTAGTATGACCATTTTGACAATATTGATTTGCTGATTCTGCCTATCCAAGACCATAGGAGATGTTTCCATCTTCTAAGGTCTTATTCAATTTATTTCTTTAGTGTCCTGTAGTTTTCATTGTAGAGATTTTTCACCTATTTTGTTAAATTGATTCCCAAATATTTTATTTATTCATTCATTTTTTGAGGCTATTGTGACTGGAGTAGTTTTCCTAATTTCTCTTTCAGAGGATTCATCACTGATGTATAGAAATGCAATTGATTTATTAGTGTTGATTTTACATCCTGCTAGTTGGCTGAATTCATTTATTTTTAAGCAGGTTGTTGATGAAGAACTGGGAAGCAGATATATGTGAGAAAGTCTACATCTATTTAATTTTAGAAGTCAGTTTTTCTAGGTGTGTTTTTTTTTTCCGATTGGAATTATCTATTATTTCAACACATTCAGTATATAATTCCACTTCCTTATGGCCTATAGCATTTTCTTATAGAGCCTATTAATATATTTTTTCATGTACTTGACAAGTCTCATTTTCTCTTTTCAAAATGATCTGTTTTTGGATTTGTTCATTAATTTGATTATAATTATAATGAATCTTATGGTACATTTCTCACTTTTGGAAACTGTAAGTCTTTCTGGATCCAGGTACCTATTTCCTTCTACAGATTTGGGAGGTTTTCAGCAATTATTTCTTTGAATAAAATTTCTAGTCATTGCTCCCTTTTTCAGCATCATAATTGATATATACCCATCCCTGTATAATGTGCCATTAGTACCTTAAGCTCTCATTTCCCTTTTTGATTCCTTTTCCTTTTGATCTGACAACATCATCATGTCTATTCATCTGTCTGTATATTTGATGATAGTTCCTTCCATGTGATCTTTTTTAAATTTTTATTTTATTTTTTTAATTATTTTTTTATTTTTATTTTTTATTTGTTTTATTTAGACTTACATGTTAACAGTGCAATTTGATTCATTGTACATAGATAGAGGATAACATATCAATTCTCTAGTTGTAAGTTGTATAGAATCAAAACATATATGCAGTCATACATAAAGTTAGGGCTATGATGACCATCATATTCCACCACATTTGCTGTCCCCATGCCCCCTCCCTCCTTACATCCCTGTGAACAGAGATCCACCATTGTTCCCATATCCTTCTCCACATTATGGATCAGCACCGATTTATCAATAAGTACATTTGGCATTTGGTTTTCTGAGATTGACTTAATTCATTTAGCATGATATTCTCCAACTCCTTCCATTTACCTGAAAATGCCATAATTTTATTCTCTCTTATTGCTGAGTAATATTCCATTGTGTATATATACCACAGTTTCTTTATCTATTCATCTATCGAGGGACATCATGGTTGGTTCCACAGTTTATCTATTGTGAATTGAGCTGCTATAAACTTTGAAGTGGCTGCAGCACTGTAGTATGCTGTTTTTAAGTCTTCTGGGTATAGACTTAGGAGTGGGATAGCAGGCTCAAATGGTGGTTTCATTCCAAGTTTTCTAAGGAATCTGCATACTGCTTTCCAGATTGCTTGTACCAATTTACAGTTCCACCAGAAATGTATGAGTGTGCCTTTTTCCCCACAACCTCGTCAACACTTATTGTTGTTTATATTCTTGATAATTGCAATTCCGACTGGTGTGAGATGAAATCTTAGGGTAGTTTTGATTTGCATTTCTCTGATTGCTAAAGATGTTGAACATTTTTTTTATATGTCTGTTGATAGATCGTACATCTTCTTCTGTGAAGTTTATGTTCAGCTCTTTGGCCCATTTATTGATTGGGTTCTTAGTTTTTTTGTTGTTAAGCTTTTTGAGTTCTTTATATGTCCTGGAGATTAGTGCTCTATAGGATATGTGTGTGCCAAAGATTTGTTCCCAGAATGTCGGCTCTCTGTTCACTTCATTGATTATTTCTTTTGCTGAGAAGAAGCTTTTTAGTTTGAATCCATCCCATTTGTTGATTCTTGATTTTACTTCTTGTGCTATAGGAGTCTTGTTAAGGAAGTATGGTCCTAATCTGACATGATGAAGTTTGGGGCCTATTTTTTCTTCTATTAGGCGTTGGGTCTCTGGTCTGATTCCCAGGTCCTTGATCCACTTTGAGTTGAATTTTGTGCATGGTGAGAGATGGGGGTTTAGTTTCATTTTGCTGCACATGGATTTCCAGTTTTCACAGCACCATTTGTTTAAGAGGCTGTCTTTTCTCCAGTGTATGTGTTTGGCTCCTTTATCTAGTATAAGGTAACTGTATATGTGGGTTCATCTCTGTGTCTTCTATTCTATACCATTGGTCTACATGTCTATTTTGGTGCCAGTACCATGCTCTTTTTGTTACTATAGTTTTGTAGTATAATCTGAGGTCAGGTATTGTGATGCCTCCTGCTTCACTCTTCTTGCTAAGGATAGCTTTGGCTATTCTGGGTCTCTTATTCTTCCAAATGAATTTCATGATTGCCTTTTCTATTTCTATAAGGAATGATTATGGGATTTTAATTGGGATTGCATTGAATCTATATATCACTTTGGGAAGTATGGACATTTTGACAATATTGATTCTGCTTATCCAGGAACATGGGAGATTATTCCATCTTCTAAGGTCTTCTTCAATTTCTTTCTTCAGTGTCTTGTAGAGGTCTTTCACCTCTTTTGTTAAATTGATTCGCAAGTATTTTATTTTTTTTGATGCTATTGTGAATGGGATAGTTTCCCTAATTTCTCTTTCAGGGGGTTTATCACTGATGTATAGAAATGCAATTAATTTGTGGGTGTTGATTTTATATCCTGCTACTTTACTGAATTCATTTATTAGTTCTAAAATTTTTCTGGTAGAATTTTTTGGATCCTCTAAGTATAGAATCATGTCATCCACAAATAATGATAGTTTGATTCTTCTTTTCCAATTCGTATCCCTTTAATTTCTTTCATCTGTCTAATTGCTCTGGCTAGT
>CM053417.1:62785330-62881227 GCA_028644305.1 Xerus rutilus
GTATATGTTGTCTTCATTATCTGAGGTTCTGTCTTCCAGGTGATCTAGTCTGCTGATGATGCTTTCTATTGAGTTTTTTATTTGGTTAATTGTTTCCCTCATTTCAAGAATTTCTGATTGGTTTTTTTCATGATCTCTAGCTCTTTCTTAAAGTAATCTTTTGCTACTTGTAATTGCTCTCTTATCTCTTTGTTAGAATGATCTATGATTGCCTTTATTTTCTCTCCTATTTCTTTGTTGGATTGATCAATTTTTGCCTGTAATTGTTCACTTATGTCATACTTTAGTTCGCTGATCATTTTAATTATGTACATTCTGCATTCTTCCTCTGACATTTCATCAACTGTGCTGTCAATAGATTCTGTTACAGTGGTTTCAAGGTTTATTTGGGGCACTTTCTTCCCTTGTTTTTTCATGTTGTTTGTGTATCTTCCTTTCTTGAAATACCAATCTGAGGTATTGTGGTTTCTATCCTATAATCTTTTATTGACACTCCAGATTACCTGTGTCTCACCTCAGAGGTATTTCTGTTCTCCCAGTGTCCCCAGATGGGCACTACTGTCACTAATATTGGTGGTGGAAGTAGTAGACATACCTCTAGAGGGCAGTAGGTGTGGCTTTGGCTGGGCTCCTGAGGTGGCCCCTGAGGGCTGTTTTGTCCCTCTCTTGCACTCCTGCTGGTGAACAGGAACTCTGGAGTGGAACTAGAGGTGGGCTCAGGTCTCAGGCAGACTCACAAGCTGGAGAGTCTGTGTGTGACCCTTACAGTGAGTATGAGCTCCCATGCGGCTAAAGGTTAGCAGGCTCTGGTCTGCCTTAAACTGGGCACCCTGTCATTCCTTAAGGGTGGTTTTGGGCCTTCTGTCTCGCCTGACCACAGGAACTCTGGAGCGGAACTGAGGCAGACCCAGAGTGCACTAGGGTGGGACCTCTTCACACTGGGGTGTCTGAAGGCCACTCTTACCCTGAGTGTGCCTTCTTCTGTGGCAAGTAGCAATCAGACTCTGGTCAACTCTTAGTTGGACACCTGTGGAATTTCCTGAGGGTGGAACTGGGCCCTCTGTAGCTCCTGCCAGACCCCAGGAACTCTGGAGTAGAACTGCCCTTGGATGGGGCTGCCCTTGGATGGAGCTGCCTGGCGCTGGTGTCTCTGGAGTGACTCTTGCCCTGAATTTGGGCTCCCCAGTGGCTAGAGGTAGCAGACCCTGGTCCCCCTTTGGCTGGACAACCGTGGAGGTTCCTGAGGGTAAGTCGGGGTCCTTTGGGGCTCCTGCTGGTCCACAGGAATTCTGGAGCAGAACTGGGGTGCGCCCAGGCTGCCTTTGGGCAGAGCTGCCTCAAGCTACGGTCTCTGTGGGGACTCTTACCTCTCCCCTGTGGCTAGAGGTAGCAGTCCCTGATCTCCCTTTAGGTGGACACCCATGGAGGTTCCTGAGGGCAGATCAGGGCCCTCTGCGGCTCTTGCTGGTCCACAGGAACTCTGGAGCACAACTGAGGTGGGCCCAGCCCGCCCTTGAGTGGGACTGCCTCTGCTGGTGTCTCTGGAGTGACTCGTTCCCTGAATTTGGCTCCCCAGTGGCTAGAGGTAGCAGTCCCTGGTCTCCCTTTAGCTGGACACTCGTAGAGGTCCCTGTGGGCAGATCTGGGCCCTCTGCGGCTCCTCCTTCCATTTGATCTTATTTACCAATAAACCTAATGAATTTTCATTTCTGTAATTATATTCTTCTGATTCAAGATTTCTTCCTGATATATAAAAAAATCTACTTTTGGCTGAATGCTCACTTTTTTCATCCATTGTTCTTTTGTTGATCTTATCATTTTCATGATTGTTATTTTGAATTCTCTGATAAATAACACAAATATATCTGTTTCATTGATACTAAAATCTGAGTATTTGTCTTCTTCATTTTGGGGTGGAAGTATTTGCCTGTTTCTCACTTTTCCTTGCCTGTTTGCGTTATCAGCTTATTAGAAATACAACTGCTTCTCCCAGTCTTTGTGGACTGTGCTTATACAGGAGAAATCTCTCAATTAACAGAATGAGCACAATATATTGATGATTCGTATACCTTCATTCTCTTCCAACCTTCCATCTATGTTATTAGTGGCACCCAGGTAGACAGTTTGCTAGGTCCTACCAGCATTGATACAAGTATGACAGACACCAATCCCTAAGACTTACTCCATAATTATTTAGATGTGCAGTCCAACTATTTCCCTCCCCAAGAAGAAGCTGATATTTGCAGCTTTCTGCTTTATGAATATGAATGATGGGCAATATTAATTGCAATGTGAAAATTCAAACTATTGTCTTTTTTTCAAAACTTGAGTATCACAGTATTATGGGTCACGTTAGTTTTCAAATATATATGAAGTAGAAGTCAGTATCTTCATCAGCCTCAGAAAAAGTTGAAATATTGGATATGAAGTGTAAATATTTCCACTTCCATGGACAATATTAGCACTGGGGCTTTGTTTTAATCATATAGTAATAATTATGTTCAGATTGATTATAAATTGTTTGTTCATTTTAGTCATACATAACAACTTGCTTAATCATAAAACATGAAATATAATTTATTCTTATTCTCTAGTACTTCCCTTTTCCCTCTCCTCCTCTCCATTTTCTCTTCCATGTACTCTACTGATGTTTCTGCTATTTACTTATATGTTTTTTTAAATTAGTGTCTTATAGATGTACATGATGTTGAAATTCACTGGGGGTATTCATATATGTACATAAGAAATTTAGGGCAGATTCATTACACTGTCTTTCCCAATCTCATCCCTCCTCCCACCTGTTTATTCTTCTTCATCTACTCCACTGATCTTTCTTATGTTTTTATCCCCTACCCAGTTTGTATTAGCTTCCACATATCAGAGAAAACATTTAATCTTTTAGTTTTTTGGGGATTGCCTTATTTCACTTAGCATGATAGTCTCCAGTTCCATCTACTCGCAAATACAAAAATGTAATTATTCTTTATGGCTGAGTAATATTTCATTGTGTATATATACCAAATTTTGTTATCCATTTATATATTGAAGCTCACCTAGTTTGGTTCCATAGCTTGGGTATTTTGAATTGTGCTGCCATAAACATTGATGTGGCTGCATCTCTAGTATGGTGACATTAGAACTTTTTTTCCCATTTATCCCATGCCTGTGGCTTAGATCAGACATCACCACGTTTGCAACACTATAGTATCCTTAAGTCCCTCTGTCTGTTTCCATGTTTCTCATTTCCTCTTTGCCATATTTCATCTTTCATGTTATACAATTCATCTTATAATATTGTCATAACTGTTCAGATATACCCCATATGTTTTATTTTATTTATTCTTTTTTTTTCATACAGGGGATTGAACCCACGGGCACTTAACCACTGAAACTCATGCTCAGCATTTTTTATCTTTTTAAAAAAATTTTTTTTAATTTTTTTGGTACCAGGATTGAACTCAGGAGCACTCGATCACTGAGCCACATCCCCAGCCCTATTTTGTGTTTTATGTAGAGACAGGGTCTCACTGAGTTGCTTAGCACCTCGCCGTTGCTGAGGCTGGCTTTGAACTCGCAATTCTCTTGTCTCAGCCTCCCTAAATGCTGGGATTACAGGCTTGAGCCACCACGCCCGGCTTAAAAAATTTTTAATATAGAACATTTCTAAGTTTCTTCAGGCCTTGCTAAGTTGCTGAGACTTTTTTTAAACTTGCAATTCTCCTGCCTCAACCTCCTGAGGTGCAGGGATTACATGTGTGCACCTCTGTGCCCAGCATGTTTTATTTTTTCTCAGTACTGGTGGTTGAAACCTGAGTGCTTTACACAAACTACATCCCTATTTTTTTTAAATTTTGAGACAAGATCTTGCTACATTGTCCACCCTGGCCTCAAATGTGCACTCCTCTTGTCTCACTCTCCTGAGTCATATGGGTTACAGATGTGCACCATCACACCTGTTCCATATATTACTGTTTAATTTTCAGAAGTTGGAACTCCACATTTGATAAATTAATGAATCATTTTCTCTGCTGTCTTAAACTTATATGGAAATATGTTCTTTTCATATTTACAAATTGTTCTTGACCTGACTTATACTATCTATTCAGATGATAGATTTATTTTTAGTTGTGATTCAATCACATTTCCATTTGATTCTGCTTTGCTCACTTTATTCACATTTGGAAATCCGGTAGCATGTATGGTCTGTATTCCTCTTCTGGCACTTTGAATCAACATGCTTGCAGTGCATACAATTTTTCATTGGTCTTTAATTACCTCAAAATTTCTTGAACGAAAGTACTATATCATATGCCAGTTAGAAATTCCTCTTCCCTTGCCACAGTACAATGTTCAGAGCAAGCTCTTAATATTTTGTTAGTTGACGACTGACTTGAAATCATTAAACAAATGTTGAATGAGTCAATATACTAATTATCCTTACATCCTCTGAACATGCAATAGCATATGTTTATAATATACTTAACACAATGTGGAAAGAGGTTTAAACACTCTTCCCAGTCTACTTTCTTGGCACAAAAAGGAACTTGTAATTACTTCCAGGTACTCCATCATGATTTTCTCCACCAAAAACTGGTGCTAATCCACATATTTTTCAACCTCTTGCTTATTTTTTAGATGAAGAATTTCTAACACTGTCATTTTTAAACCAAGCTGTTTGAAAAGACTTCCAGTTTGACCTAGTTCTTTTTTTTTCTGCTTCCCCTTGAGGTCTGTGTCTGCTTTGTCTGCTTCTGATTGTTTCCATATGCCATATTTTAAACTCTCCTGCATGGAAGTAGTGACCAATTTCCCAAGAGCACATCCTTGTCACCACTTCTGCTATTACTTGCCTAATCCATTTGGAACTCAGCAACAGAGTGGCACACATTGTGATTCAGTCATTTTGTCTTGAAGGATCAAATTTGTTACTTGAAATTTAGAAAAGAAAAAAGATTACTATGAACTGAATTCTGATTCATCTTTTCTGAACTCAGAAAATTTAGTTTCTACTATACATGGTTTCTGACCTTACCTCTAGAACGCATTTCTAGCAACACTAACACTGCACATTTCCCCTTGTTGAATATTCAATTCATTCAGCTCTGTTTAGATAGCTTTGGAGGTATAGCGTATCTTCCCCTTAATGTTACTGCAACTGTCTCTTTCATACTCAGTTCAGATTGGTATGTTTTTAAACAGCTACTAATCAAAATGCTGCAGGATCTGCCTCATTCTTGTGTCTTCACTATTTTTTCTCTGTAAAAGCTAATTCCATAAGCAGTCATCTGCATGCAAGCATATAAAATGGATTTTCACTTCCAGTGGGTGGCAAGGGGCAAACATCTGCCTTACATAGCAGTTTCCTACATAGCAATACATAGTTTTCTATTGTTCCAGCAATTGTTCATGCATATAATAAAGTTACAATGACTAAAGGCCTCCTGTTTTTAATGATGTTCTAGGGAATTATTTTCCTGCCACAGCTTGGATTGCATTTTTGAAGGTTTCAATAAGTAAAATATCTGTGTATAATCCATTATATTAAAACACAATATTGTTTTCCATAACTGGTGTTGTCTTATATGGATAAGTAAAGTCTTCTTTCAGAAGTTAGCAACCTGAAGATGAATGGTTCACTGTATTTATATGCCAAACAAATATTGAAAAAAAATCTAAGCCAATACTTTTATTATATGATCAGGATAATAATCTAAAGACAGTCTAAGATAATGCTCAAATAAATTGACTCATCATATTCCCCAAATATTTGAGTGATAATAAAGTGAAATATAGTTAGTTGTCATTTGTGCAAAAATATTAGATAGATCATGTGTGTTCAAGTCATTGTTAGGACAGGGTACTACAGCATTGAATCTCATATAAAATATGGCTCTCTTGAACTCTACTCTAAAGTTAATTGTTAGAATACTTATTCAAAAGTATATTCTCCTTGGGTCATTTATCTATAAAATAATCCTTATTAAATCACTATTGTATTCAAAATAAAGTTCAAAATATTTCTTCATCTTCTAAGGACCATAATTTTCTTATTATATCATTTCAGTATAACCTTATGTCACACCCACTTTCAAAGCAAGTTATCCTATATAGTAATGAAAATTTCCCCAATCATTCTCTGCTAATGATCATTCCATATATTTATTCCCACTGGAAAGATGTGTGAAATATCTGGCTCAAACACTCAATATTTAAAATATGTGAGTATTTCAAGGTCTAGTTAAAATCCTATTCCTTCTACAAACCTTCCCAGAGTGACTTTTGTCAAAAGTCTATCTGTTCTTATGTTTTATGTTAGTTCAATGTAATTATACCTAATAATAGGGCTCATTTTGACATATTCATATATGCACACATTATAATTTTATCCATTTATTTGCTCCATTTCATTTCCCAGTATTTCCCCTTTCCCTCATCTTTTGATGAATACTTTTTACCATTAAGTTACATAGTACAGCATTTTGTAAGTGATTGGAACTCAACTCATGTTTCTCTAAAACTGCCTTTCTATGAGTTTTGTCTTCTTAAGTGACCTGTAATTTCATAGGGATAATAACTCATCAAGTTTTTTTTCATATATTCCTTAATACACAGCATAGCATTCTGGGCATCTTGCTAGTCCTGAATTAAGTTCTGTTTAATTTAGACCCAAATACAAATCAGTGGTCTCACAAATATGAGTGGTGTAAATATGCAATGGATTTTTATAATTCACCAGTATTCAGATATATCTTTGAGATTATACAATGTTCAATTATATAATAACCTGCTATTATTCAGTTATTTTGAAGGTAAAACAAGTTTTCTACTTGGTTATTCTGCAAATTAATAATAAAATCAGGATAACTGCTTGGTACAGTGGTGCACTTCTGTAATTCCAGCAGCTCAGAAATCTGAGGCAGGAGAATGACAAGTTCAAAGCCAGCCTTAGCTAAAGCAAGGCAATAAGCAATTCAGTGAGACTGATTTTATAAAGAAAATACAAAATAGGGATAGGGATGTGGCTCTGTGCTCCTGAGTTCAATCCCTTGTACCAAGCAAACAAACAAACAAACAAAAAACCAAGATAACCATTATTATTATATTAGACCCAAATTATTCTTTGTTATTGGCACTAGGAATGGTTCTCCTTGGAAGCATTAATGCAAATATTTGAGTCAAAAATTTTACTTAATATTTATATGTATGACATTATTTCCTATATATTTATACAATTTTGTGCTGAACATGAAACAAGAATAAAAATACAAATATCACATAATCTCACTTACATGTTAAAAGTAAAATTCAAAATAGAAATACAGTGACTGGTGATTCCCAATGTATAAGTAAGATGTGGGTAGGAAAGGGAAAAATATTGGTCAAATGGTGAAAAGTTAGGAGAAATAACTTTTTTATCTATTTCATAGCAAGGCAATTATAAATAATAATATATTATAGATTTTAAGAGGACTAAAGGTAAATTTAATTATTTTTAAGTATAAAATAAGTATGTATGGTGATTTATGTGTTAGTCAATAAATATATAAAATTATTACTTACAATGAAAATATTAAAAGCTCAACTGAAATGACTTATATGTATGTTGTAAAAATAAAATGGAAATAATTTGAGGTGATACATACATCAAAGAGGTTGATTGGTTGTGCTGATTATATTTCAATATACATATTTATAGCAAAACCTCAAACTTGGTGTGGTGGTGCATGCCTATAATCCCAGTGGATTGGGAGGCTGAGGCAGGAGAATTGCAAGTCCAAACCCAGTCTCAGCAATTTAGCAAAACCTTAAGCAACTTAGTGAGATCCCATCTCAAAGTAAAAATCAAAAAGGGCTGGGGATGTAACTCAGTAGTTAAACACCCCTGGGTTTATTCAATCCCTAGTAACAAAACAAAGCAATCCTAAAGTTTGTGCCTTAAATATATATCATTTATCTCTTAATCCTTAATAAAACTGGGAAAATAACAGTAAAAAAACACTACAAATATCATAATGTGTACCATAAAAAGTATTATTTGAGCAGTGAATTGATTATAATTTCATTAGTGATGGTTGAAAATAGAATAAGATTTTTTAGCTCATCTAATCTTTCAGGAACATGTTTCAATTTAATATAAGAAATTATTGAAAAAGGAAGATGGTGGTTCAGAGGATAATATAATGTTGCTGCCGAACTCCAAGAGAAAATTATATCATCAATGCTGTAGTTGCAAACTGAGAGGACTTTAGGGTAGTAACTTACAGTTAAATCATGCTGACCCTGTGTGTGGAAGCTAAGGTATGAGAGAACAGGACTATTCAGAAAAGGATTGCCTCACACAAGAAGAGAAATTTATCTTGATGGATGTGCAAGTCTAAGACCTCTGAAAATATATGGAAACACACAAGCAATTTATGACATACAATCCTCCAATGAAGCAATTCATAGACATTAAAAAGGACAAAAATACAAAAATCAACAACAAAAATTGATTGTTGAAATGATTAATGAACTAAAAACAGATCAAAGGAACAAATTAAGAGACCAAATAAAGAAGGTGAAAGACTAGTTTATTAAAGAGATATAGATTATGTAAAACAAACAAACAATAAAATAGAAACTGGGAAATAAAAAACACAATAAGTTAAATTAAAATTCATAAAAATTCACTTGAACATATAATGAACAGATTAGATTACATAAAACAAAATTCATGTTTTAAAAAGAAGGCATATAAACTAGAAAATTAAGGAAAAAACATTTGGAAAATACAAGAAATATGGGACAACATTAAGAAAACAAATTTAAAAGTCACTGCAATTGAATAGGGTATGGAGACACAGGCACATGGCATTAAGTAACATTATAGTGAATGAATGAATAGCAAAAAGCTGGGAATGTAGTTCAGTTGGTATAATGCTTATGTTGCATGCACAAGGCCCTGGGTTCAATCTCCAGCACCAAAAAAAAAAATGAATAGAAGAAAAATTTCTCAACCTTGGGAAGGATATGGACATCCAATATAAGAGGCATATAGATCTCCATGTAGACAAGACCAAATAAGCCTCTATAAGACACATTATAATGAAAATGCCAAAATGAGTGCTTATAAAAAGATTATTAAAAGCTACAAGAGAAAAGCATCAAATTGTATTTAGTCATAAACCAATTCACCTCATTTCTGATTTCCCAGATCAGACTCTAAAATGTAGCAGAGCCTGCAATTAGATAACACAAAATCTAAAATACAACAATTGCCAATCAAGATTGCTATACCCAGTCAAACTACATACAGAATTAAAGGAGAAATAAAAAATATTCTGAGATAAGTATTAACTAAAAGAATCCATGACAATTAAGTCAGCTCTATGGAAAACTCTTAAAGAAGTATTACACACAGAAAAACCTAAAAATAAGCCCCATATTTCTAAAATGCATGAAACTTACTAGATATGCAGTTAAATTAAAAATTTAAGAATAAAGAAAATATACAAAACAAAATTGGCAGGAAGTGATAAACATCTCTTCAAAATAAATCTGAATATAAATCATGCCAACTTCCTAAATAAGGCATATATTGGCAGAGTATATTAAGAAAACACGATCCAATTATATGTTTTGTGTAAGAGACACAATGGCAAAGACTTTCACAAAGTGAAAATAAAAAGATGAAAAATATAGTCCATGAAAATGGAGTTCAAATACAAACAGAACAAAGGGGAACAAAAGGAAGGAAGGAAGGATGGGAATAGCAAAGACAGTAGATAAATCATACATGACTTTCCTATGCTCATTATGAATGCATGAGCAGTGTAACTCCACATGATGTACAACTGCAAGAATGAGAAGATATACTCCATGTATATTTAATATGTCAAAATAAAATCTAGTATCATGTATATCTAAAAATAGCAAATAAAATAAACAATGTTTTTAAAAAGCAGGACTAGTTACAGTCATATAGAGCAAAGTAGATTTCAAGCAAAATTTAATCAATAGAGACAAAGATGGTCACTACATACTGGAAAAGCTAAGATTCAAAGAAGAAGATATAGCAAAAGTAAACATGTATTCCCTAAACATTAGTTCAATAATTGGATAAAACAGACTACTTGACATTGCCTCAGAACCCAATAGAATAATACTGAGTGACAGGCAGATGGCAAATACGTAGTGTGATGCATATATCAAATAAATTGATTAGTTGTGGCAGTTATTTCTCTCTCTATATATATATGTATACACACACACACACACACATACATACATACATACATATATCAAAACCTCTCACCAATAGACAGGTCTTCCAAATCAAATAATAATGATAATAATAAATAAAATACCATATCTGAACTATAGAATACTATAAATCAAATGAACTTAATAGACATCTATAAAATATTTCATCAAATGACAGCTGAATTCACTTTCTTCTCAGAAGCTCATGGTACCGTCTCCAAAATTGATCATATTTTAGATTACAAAGCAAGTCTTTACAAATGGAAAAACGTAGCCAGGCGCGATGGCTCAAGCCTGTAGTCCCAGTACTTAGGGAGGCTGAGATAGGAGAATCATGAGTTCAAAGCCAGCCTTAGCAACAGCAAGGTGCTAAGCAACTCAATGAGACCCTGTCTCTACATAAAACACAAAAAAGGGCTGGGGATGTGGCTGAGTGGTCAAAGTGCCCCTGAGTCAATCCCCGGTACCAAAAAAACCCCAAAACAACAACAACAACAACAACAACAAAACCAAATGGAAAAATGTGGGCTGGGGTTGTGGCTCAGTGGTAGAGTGCTTGCCTAGCATGTGTGAGGCCCTTGGTTTAATCCTCAGCACCACAGAAAAATAATAAAGGTATTGTGTTCGACTACAACTAAAATAAAAACTAAAAAAATAAATAAATGGAAAAACACGATATAATCCCTTGCATTTCATGATAACATAATGAAATAAAATTAGAAATCAACAAAAAATACAGAAACCATGTGAACACAGATTGAACAATACGTTTCTGAACATATAAGAACATAAAAGAAATATGAAGAAATTTAAAATTTTCCAGAATCAAACAAGAATAGCAATAGAGTTCACTACTATCTCTGGGACATGATGGAGGCAGTTTTTTTTTTAAGTTTTAACTATTTTTTATTTTTTCTCTTTAGATATTCATAACAGTAGAGTGTTTTTAATATATTACACATTCATTGTGTATAAAGTCCCATTCTTATGGTTGTACATAATGTAGAGTTATATCTGTCATGTATTCATACACAAACACAGGAACTTATGTCCAATTAATTCTACAGTCTTTCCTAATACAATCCTCCCTTCCTTTCCTTCATTTTCCATTGTCTAATCCAATGTACTTCTATCCCAACCCTACTTATTATGTGTTAGCATCTGGATATCAGACAGAATATTCAGCCATATATATTTGTGATTGGTTTATTTCATATAGCAGGATAGTCTCCAGTTCCATCCACTTACTGGCAATTGCCATAATTTCATTCTTCTTTAAGGCTAAGTAATATTCCATATTACTTATTATTAAATATGTATATATACCACATTTTCTTTATCCATTCTTCTGGTGAAGGGCACCTAGTTTGATTCCACAGCTTTGCTATTATGAATTGAGCTGCTATAAACATTTATGTGGCTGAGTAAATGTAGTATGTTGATTTTAAGTCCTTTCGGTGTATACCAAGGAGTGGAATTACTGGGTAAAATGTTGATTCCATTTCAAGTTTTCTGAGGAATATCCATACTGCTTTTCAGAGTGGTTGAAACAATTTGCAATACCACCAGTAAAGTATGAGTGAGCCATTTCCCCCACATCCTCACCAACATTTATTGTTCCTTGTATTCTTCATAATTGCCATTCTGACTGGAATGAGATGGATGTAGTTTTAATGAGTGTAGTTTTAATTGACATTTCCCTAATTGCTGGAGATGTTGAATATTTTTTCATATATTTGTTGACTGATTTTATTTCTCCTTCTATTCAGTTCCTTTGCCCATTTGTTGATTTTTTTTTTGGTGTTAAAATTTGTGAGTTCTTTATATATCCTGGAGATCTATGTTCTGAGTTGCAAGTGGCAAATATTGTGAAGGCAGTTTTAAGAGAAAATAGTATATCATTCATTGCGTAAGTTAAAAAGAAATGCCAAAGAGGTACAAAATAAAATATCTAATGATACATTTCAATGCCCTAGAAAAGCAGGAACAAACTCAAGCAAAAAACAGTAGAAGACTGAAAAATTAAGAACAGAGCCATAATTAATGGAATGGAGAATTTAAAAAATGCAAAGAACTAATGAAATAAAGTGTTAATTTTTTGAAAAGATTAACATAAGTTTGATAAACCCATAGTCAAGCTAAATAAAAGTAAAAATTAAGACTCAAATCAAAAAATAAGTGTTGAAAAGTATATTTCACCACACACTGCTGAACACAGATGGTTATCAGGGACTATTTCGAAAATTTATATTCAAATAACTTAGAAAATCTAAAAGATATTGGGAAATTTCTAGACATATGTGACCTGAGAAAATTGTATCAACAGGATATAGAAAACTTAAACAGATCAATATCAAGAAACAAAATTTAAACAGTAAAAATGTCTTCCAAAAATATTGCTGGGCATGGTGGTGTATACCTGTAATCCCAGTGGCTTAGGAAGCTGAGACAGGAGGATCGTGAGTTCAAAGCCATCCTCAGCAAAAAGTGAGGCACTAAGCAATTCAGTGAGACTCTGTCTCTAAATAAAATACAAATTAAGGTTGAAGATGTGTTTCAGTGGTCAAGTACCCCTGAGTTCAATCCCTGGTACTAAAAAAAAAAAAGAAAGAAAAATGAAAGAGTTTAGTACTAGATGGATTCTCAGATGAGTTCAACCAAACCTTTATAAAACTAACTAATACCAATATCCCAGAGGTTATTCCCTGAAATTAAAAAATTCTGAACTCTTCCAAATTTGTTCTAGAAATCAGTATCAGTGTGATAACAAAACCATAAAATGACACATGAAATAAAAAATTACAGTCCAATATCCATAATGAATATAGAAACAAAAACCCTTAATTAAATAGCAATCTACGTTAAAAAAAACACTTTAATAACATTTTATACCATGATCAAGTTGATTTTATCCCAAAGATGCAAGGCTGGTTCAACGTATATAAATTGAAAAATAAAATTCATTACATAAATCGAATTAAGGACAAAAATATCTTGATCATCTCAATTGATGCAGAAAAGCCTTCTCAAAATCAAGCATGCATTTATGTTAAAAAACTGAAGAAACTAATGATAAAAATTTACTTCACCATCATACAAGCTATATACAACAAACCCAAAGCCAACATCATAGTGAAAGAAGAAAAACTTAAGAGCTTTTTCTCTAAAATAAGGGAGAATACATGGATGCTTACTTTCTCTGCTCCTACTCAAGAAAGTAATTGAGGGCTGGGATTGTAGCTCAGCGGTAGAGCGCTTGCCTCGCATGCGTGAGGCCCTGGGTTCGATCCTCAGCACCACATACAAAGCAATAAAATAAAGACATTGTGTCCATCTACAATTAAAAAAACATTTAAAAAAAAAAGAAAGTAATTGAAACTCTAGAAAGATTAATCAGGCAAAAGGAAATTAAAAAGATACAAATGGTAAAAGAATTCAAATTATCTCTTTTTAAAGATGTCATGATCATAAATTTAGAGACCATATCTGGAGCTGACAAACAAATATATTAAGCAGCACACAAAATTAGCATAAAAAAGTCAGTAGCTTTCCTACAATCCAAAGATAAACCTGCAGATAAAGGAATAAGGAGAAATACTCCATTCACAATAGCCTCAGAACAACAAAATAAAAATACTTAAGAATTTATTGAAACAAATTAGTAGAAACCTCTACAATAAAATTACAGAACATAGCTCAGTAAGCTGAGGCAGGAGGATCATGAGTTCAAAGCCAGTCTCAGTAACTTAACAAGACCCTAAGCAACTCAAGGAGGCCCTGTATCTAAATAAAATATAAAAAGCATCTGGGGATGTGTTTTAATGATTGAGTGTTCCTGGGTTCAATTCCCTATACAAATACACACACACACACACACACACACACACAAACACACACACTAAATAGTGGAGAAAAGAATTAAAGAAGACCTTAGATTGAAAGACTCCCTCCATTCTTGAATAGGCAGGATTAATATTGTCAAAATGGCCATGAGGCCAAAAAGCAAATCACAGACTTAATGTAATTCCTGTCAAATTGCTAGTGACATTCTTTATAGAAGTAAAAAAAAAGACCTAAACTTCATAAGTAATATAAATACCCAACATATCCAAAGCATTCCTGTGCAAAAAGAATGGTGCTGAAGAGTTGACAAAACAGCATGGAATTAAAAAAAAATCGACATAAGTACCAATAGAAGAGAATAGAAGACACAGAGAGAAATCAACATTGATATAGTTTTCTGATCCTTGACAAAAGTGCCAAAAACTTATGTTGGTGAAAAAATAATCTTTTTTAACAAATTGTGCAGGGAAAATATATATATGTTGAAGAATGGAACTAGATTCTTTTTTTCACCATGCACAAAAATCAATTCTAAATGAATAAAGGACCTAGAAATCAGATCCAAAACACCACAGCTGCTAGAAGAATACATAGGATTATCACTCTAATATATTGGTGCAATTAATAATTTTCTTAGTGAGATTCTTAAAGATCAACAAATAAATAATTAATGAGTATAATGATATAATTTTTTAAAAAGCTTGTACAGAGCAAAGGAAGCATGATATTTGAAAACGTCTACATAATGTTAAAAAGTTTTTCCAGCTCTTTATTTATCAAAGGATTAATATACACAAGGTATGAAGAACTCAAAAACTTAACACCATAAAGAAAAAGCCTGATCAATAAATAGGAAAAATATTCTAAAGAGACATTTTTCAAAAGAAAAATTATAAATAATCAAAAATTTAGCATATATGAACAAAATTCAACATTCTTTACAAACATGGAAATGCAAATCAAAATAATATTTAAATTTCATCTCATAATTTATAATGGCAATAATTAATAATTGCTCATAAGGATGTGTAATAAACGCTCACTTACATATTGCTGCACTTATATACTACAAACTGGTATAAGTAATTTGCAAAGCAGCATGGAGATTCCTTAAAAGACTAGGAATGGAACCACCATTTGACCCTACTCCTTGGAATCTGTCTCAAAGCACTAAAATCAGTAAACTATAATGATAAGTACATACCAATGTTGATTACAGAATGATTTGTAATAGCCAAGTTAAGGAACTGGGATAGGTATTTGTCAATATATTAATGGATTAAAAAATGGACATATGCAAAATGAACTTTTATTCAGTCATAAAGTGTAAAATTTTATCATTTGTTGGTAAATAGATGGAACTGAAGGATATCATGCTAACTGAAATAAGCCAGACTCAGAAAGGCAAAGGTCAAGTGTATTCTCCCATATGTGGAATCTAGGGAGAGAAAGAAAAGGAAATAAAAATGTGGGTCTCATAAAGAAGATGCATAAGGTACAGGAAGTGAATTTGGAGGAAGGGAGGAGAGGAGGGCATTGGGAATTACTCTGGTACAAAATCTACCAAGCAATATCCATATATGAATGTACTCAAATGAACTCAATATATGAAATTATAATGCATTCATTTAAATAATAATAATAGGAGGAGGAGGAAGAAGAGGAGTTGTTGGTCATTGGAATAGAGCAGGCATATCAAGGGGAAAGAGAATGGGAAGGAAAATGAAAGTACTATAGAATGAGATTTATAAAATTATTCTATGGTTATGCATGCATATAGTATGATAAATACCACTATTATGTATAATTAAAATGCATCAACAAAAAATTAAATGAGAAATAAGTAAAATAAAATAGGTAATATTTTCAAAATACAGATGACATATAGTTAGGGGATAAAGAATATATGTATAGATAGATGATAGAGAATAAAATGTTAAGAAGAATAGTTAATTTTAAAACTTTGATCATAAAATTCCTATATACATGGGTTTATAATAGAATAAGGGTTAATAATGCCCAGAAAAAGTACAGGAAGATAAATTTAAGTCTCTCTCCTCACGAATTGCCACTAGAAATAAAAACGTATGTCCCAAGAAATTTCTTGAGGATGAGGGAAATAATTATGAATGTTTATAATTTCTAGCCTGAAAATTATTTTGACATAACTCTAAAGTTTTCCTTTTACCTAAATTTTCATCCAATTTATCTCCCATCCATCCTGACAGATTTCATGCACAAGTTCATAGGGAACAAACTAATGCAATTGATAATCTTTGAATTATGTATCACTGTGGAAAATCATATCTCCAAATACCAATAACATAAGCAACTTTGCAATATTTTATCTCTCCTTTGATTATGGAAAAAAGACTTTTAGAAGATAAATAGCATATTTTTTTCTTTTTTTTTTAAGTATTTTTGATTGATGAGAAATATTGACTTAATGAAGTTGGGTGAAAATTGCAAAGAGCAAAGTGCAAAATAAGAAGGGAAGGCAAAAAATGGTGTGAATGTAGTCTTAATTTATGTAAAATAAGACTAATACCTGGAAGAACAATAATAAAGAGAAAGTATCTTACTCATGGTGTCTTGTAGGCAGAAAATTAGATTCCAATGGGGGCCAAAGATAGCATGGAAAAGCATTATTTTTATTTAATATTTCATTTTCAATATGAAAATTTAATGTAAATGATTTGAAGTCAGTAGTTGACGATATTTATAATACTCTGACCAAAAGACTAAAAAAATGGATTGCCTCTTTGTCTTATTTGTGAGATTTTTATTTAAAAACTTTTTTAATGATTCACAATGTGCTCCTTTTCAACTTACACAATTTGGATTTTCTTAACATTTTCAGCATGAACATGTGTATGTAGAGTAATAGTCAAAGTTTGGACTTGTAAAGAATATATTTGTGAGGTTGGGTAGGATGACAGAGTGAAACTAGGTAGCAAATGTTGACTCCTTTGCAGTTGGGGATTAAAGCACTAAGAGTATAGATGATCAGAGAGGTGGATGACAGGGAGAATGTACTAAGACACAATACTGGACAATGACTTGAAGGAACTAGGAAATTATAGCTACTGCAGAAGAATATATAAAAATAACTATTTAATGTTGATCCCTGACCACAGTGGGTCAGGACATAGGGTGACAAAGGGAAAAAGAAAGACAGTAAGAGTTCACAGCTTACTTTAGAAAGAACGATAGAAAAGAAAATCAAAATTAGTTAAACCAGACTAGGATTTCAAAAGACATTTAGTGAATGAAAAATACACAGCTTATCTGAAAAGTTTTGGCAGGCAGACATTTTGTATAAACCACGCCTAAGTCTGCGTTACTAGAGGAATAAAACTGTACAGCTTCATTTCACCCAAAGAAAACAACAAATCTAACATACAAAACATGTTTGAAAATATCTATCTGAATGACATGTGTAGTGTGATTCTTGCTAGTTGAAGATTGCTGAATGCCCCACATCTTCTCTCCATTAAAAAGGGGAGTGGGGCAAAGCAGAGCTAAGAACAAGTTACTCTCGTGCAGTGCAGTGTCCAGGACTTAGCTAATTCCTTAGATGCTGGTTCTAGCTGTGCATACTCCAGTATCTTGTAGAAAGTACCCACACCACAGCATTGTTGCATGTCCCCCAGAAGTGGCCCACAGGTGTATGCATCCCAAATGCTGGCCACCAACTTGTGCAATCTACTAGCATTTAGCTGATAAATGAACCCTGGCTGCAAGCTCTTCAACATAGGATCAGGTAATAACTACCACCGAGCATGCCCTAACTGCTGCACATCAACTGATGTGTCCCAAACATGGGTCTGCCTATGCACTTACCCCAGCTGGGGGGAGCTGCCCTGTGTCTCTGCCATGGGCCACTGAGTGCCACTACCACTAGGATTATCTGCCTCTGCCATGGGATGCCATACCCCATGTACACTTGAAACATACATGGAAAATCTCACAACTGTTTTGATAGCTCTGAGTAAATGAATTGTTTCTACACACAAGCAAAAAGGACTACAGTTCCACCCAGGTTGAGAAATGGTCACCAGGCCATAGACTTCTAGGGAAATTTTCCTATGGACCTCAATAAAACTATGAGGCATTCAGACACAACAACTAATGGAAGGAGCCTCCTAGATACACATCAAATATGAGTGGAACAAGGTCTATTGGAATAGATTCCATGACACAAGTTCTATATTTTTTCAACCAGAAAGATGAACTATCCAGGTGTGAAATTTAATAGATCCTCAACAAAACAAAGAAGTGGATGGTGTGGTTGTTACCTGTAGACTCAGAGAAAGTAAGGTCAAGTCAAGAAGAGTAACCTTTACAAATCCTCCTGTAACATGATGGAATTCAAGATTAGATGTCCCAATAAGAAATTTATCTATCTCAAATAGCTAGGTAAGAAATAATTTGTTTCCATAATGCCATTTTTTCATTTAACTGATATTGTGTTCTGAGATGATTTAATATGTCATCTCACGTTATTTCACATTGCATTTTTATATTACTTTATTTAGTGCATTAATAGGATTTATTCTCTTTCCTTCTTACTCATTTTAATTATCTCCTCTTCTGTATTTCCTTTTCTTTTTGCATTATCTACTTCTATCTTGATTCCTTCCCCCATTCTCGTCCTTACTTTTCTTTTATTCTTTTTCTTTTGTGCCTTTTTTAGTGTGAAAGTAATTTTACATTTTCAATATCTAATTAATGTTTATTTTTCATTATTACTATTCTTTTTCTAATCTATAGTTTAATAGAGATTTGGAGGATATTTTAATACTTTTTTAAGGTTTATAAATATTTGTTTTTTTCTCTGAAATGGTCACAGATACTAATAATGGTTATCTCCTTTCAAAATGGTGCTAATTACCAAACAACACTGTGATCACACACAGTGAGAGGTTTGAAATTTGGATATTTGTTAACCTTAGGCAATACAGTAAAGAGAAAATCTCTCACTAAAAAATCCTGGTAAAATAGCAAAACAGATATCCATTCAAACAGATGTGCAAATATTAACATAGAACTAAGGATAACATGTGAAAGCAAGCTAAATTTATAATACCCTAATAACTGATCCTATAGAGATCAAAGCAGAGGAGATGCTAAATAAATAATTCATAACATTGTTAAAATGAACAATGAATTTTAAAAGTTATAAGGGAAAATACAGTATACAAAAGAGCATTACAATAAAGAAACATATATTCTGGAAATTAAAACAAAGAAATCTTAGAACTAAAAGTTCATTCCAATGAAAACTCAGTTGAAAATCTTAATAACAGATTAAATCAAGTAGAAGATAAAAATCTTACCCTCTGAAAGCAAGGTATATGAGGTACTTGAACACTCAGCAAAAGAATAAGAATAAAAATAAGAATAAGAATTAGAAGGAGGAGAGGAAGAGGAGGAAGAAGAAGCAGTAGCTGACAGGAATATTTGAAAACTCTGAAACAACATTAAGAGACATAAATATATGTTCTTTGGTATTGAAGAAAAGGAAGATAAACAAGCTAAGGATAGCAATTACCTACTCAATGAAATAATAACAGAAAATTTCCAAAACATGTTCAATCACATGATTTTTTAGATCTTAGAGACATTTAGAACACCTAATAGAATAAAACCAGAAAAAAATCTCCCCATAGAACATTTCAGCTAAAATGCTGAAAGTCCACACCAAAAAAATTATTACAGTCTCCAAGTTAGAAGTGTCAGGTCACATAAAAAGGCAAATAAATTTGAATAACAGCTGATGTTTCAGAAAAAAAAAGTATCTAAAGGCAATGAAGGCTTGTAGCAATGTATTTTAAGCACTGAAACAAAATAACTACCCAGATGGATATATCAAGCATAGATGTATTTCAGAATTGAAGGATAAGTGGAAAATGTTCAAGATAAATACAGAAGAATTCATGACCACTAGCCTATCATTGCAGAAGATGGTTAAAGTAATCCTACACACAAAGGAAGAAAAAAAAAACAGCAGAAAGCTTGGGAAAGGACGACTTTCATAGAGAAGGAAATGAGAATCTGTATCAAATAAAATATAAATTTTAAAAATGAGATGGGGTTGTAGCTCAGTGGTAGAACATTTGCTTAGCATCTGTGAGGCACTGGGTTTGATTCTTAACACCACATGTAAATAAATGAATAAAATAAAGGTCTATAAACATCTAAAAATAAAATAAAAAAGAAATAATACAAAATGTTAGGACTAAATACATTCATCTCATAATAACACAGAATGTAAATAGCCTCAATTCTCCACTTAAAAGAAGTAGATTGGAAGATGAGATTTATAAAAAATCCCAACAATATGTCACTTGCAATTAGCACACCTCATTGGTAAAGATATTCTCAGACTGAAAATAAAGGAGTGAAAAATTATATTCCATGCAAATGCAATTTAAAATCAAGTAAGAATAATTGTTTTCTTATTCAGAAAAGACACACAGCAAATATTAATCATAAGAGAGAAAAGTCACTACATATTGGTAAAAGGAACAATTGAAGAATAAATTTGAAAAATACATTTTTATACCCTGAACATCAAAATCATCAAAATAACTATTTTGGGAAAAAATACTCAAAACAAATGCCCAAATACTATTGCAATTCAGATTTCAATACAATTCTCTCAATAATAAGTAATCATATAGACAAAAAAATCAAGAAAATAGCCACAGAATTTACACTAACCATAGATCAATTGGACATAATATATCTACAGAACATTTTATCTAACAACTAAATAAAATTTTCTTTCAGTTGTACATGACACAGTCTCCAAATTAGATCATATTTTAGGCTATCAAAGAGCCTTAGCAAAGGCAAAATATTGAAATAAATCATTCCATAATAAAATTAGAAATCAATATATTTAAAATTACATAAAATACAAAAACATATGATATTTATTAATACTCCTTTCAGTAATGAGAATTCAAGGGAGAATTTTAAAAATTCATAGAATTAAATGAGAAAATGAATATAACATATAAGAACCTAGGGAAAAAGCATAAGAAGCAAAATCAAGAATCAATAAATGGGATGGAGTCAAACTAAAAATCTTCTCAGCAAAGGAAACAACCAAGAAAGTGAAGAGAGAGCATACAATATAGGAGAGAATCTTTACTCTATTCACCTGAGATAGAGCATTAATATCCAGGATATATAAAGATCTCAAAAACCTTAACAACAAAAAAATAAATAACCCAGTCAATAAATGGTCTAAGGAACTGAACAGACACTTCACAGAAGAAGAAATGCAGTCAATCAACAAATATATGAAAAAATGTTCAATCTCTCTAGCAATTAGAGAAATGACAATTAAAACTACTCTAAGATTTAATCTTACTCCAGTTAGAATGGCAATCAACAAGAATACAAGCAGTAATAAATACTGCTGAGGATGTGGGGAAAAGGGTACACTCATACATTGCTGGTGGGACTGAAAATTGGTGCAATCATTCTGGAAAGCAGTATGGATATTCCTCAGAAAACTTGGAATGGAAACTCCATTTGACCCAGCTATCCCACTCCTCAGATTATACCGAATGATCTTAAAATCAGCATACTACAGTGACACAGCCACATCAATTTTCATAGCAGCTTAACTCACAATAGCTAAACTATGGAACCAAACTACATGTCCTTCAACAGGTGAATGGGTAAAGAAAATGTGGTATATATTCAGAATGGATTATTACTCAGTCTTAAAGAAGAATGAAATTATTGCATTTTCAGGTAAATTGATGAAGCTGGAGAATATTATGCTAATAATAAGCCAATCCCAAAGAACCAAAGGTTGAATGTTTTCTCTGATATGCAAATGCTTATTTACAAATAAGGGGGTGGTCTAGGGAAGAATAGAGGTACTTTGAATTACATAGAGGGGAGTGAATAGAGGGGAGAAGGTATAGATGTAGGAAGGATAGTAGAATGAATCAGATATTATTACCCTATGTGCCTATATGATTATACAAGTGTAATTCTACATCATGTACAATCATAAAAATGAGAAATTATTCTGCATTTGCATATGATGTGTCAAAATGCATTATACCGTAATGTGTAACTAATTAGAACACATAAAAAAAGAACCTTAGGTATATAAGTAAGTTTTAACAGAAAAGTTTATGAATGCCTATATAATGTAACCAGAATTACAAATAAATATTCTAATCATGTGTTATTGTTTGGATATGAAATGTTCTCCCAAAGCTCCTGTGAAAATGCAGAAATGTTCAGAGGTGAAAGAACCGGATTGTGACAGTTATAATATCATCATCCCATTTTAGTTTGCATGTAGTGGGTGGTAATAACTGTAGGGAGCAGGAGAATGACTTGAGAATGTGAGTTACTGGAGGTGTGTCCAGGAAGGGTTCATCATCCCTTGCTTTAAGTCTCAAATTCCCTGCTACAATAAGGTGAGCAGCACTCCTCTACCATGGCATTCTAGTATGATGCTCATCCACCTCACCTTGGTCCCAAAGAAATAGATGCAGCTATGCATGGATTAAACCTCTGGAACCTAATAAAAAAATAAACTTTTGGGCTGGTGTTGTGGCTCAGTGGTAGAGCACTTGCCTCACATGCGTGAGGCACTGGGTTTGCTTCTCAGCACCGCATATAAATAAATGAATAAAATAAAGATCCATCACTACCCCCAAAAATATTTAAAAAATAAACTTTTTCTTCTATATTGTTCTTTTGGGATATTTCAGTCACAGCAATGAAAAGCTAACAAACATGTGATGTGACTCAAGATCTTAGAAAAAAAAAGAATAGACAAATCCCAAAAGTAATAAAAGGAAATGAAAATAAATCTCAGAGACCAAAGTAATGAAATAGAGAATAAAAAAAAATAACAAAGATAAAATAATATAGTTGGCTTTTAAAAAATATAAACCACATTGATAAACCTATAACCAAAACAAATAAAAGAGAGAGAAGACTCAAATTAATTAAATTAGAGCTGGAAAGGGGGTTATTGTGACAAACATCACATAAACCTAGAGGACTATTAGAAATAATTTTAAAAATCTATTTTCCAATAAATTTAAAATCTAGGGAAAAAACAAAGAAATTCTAGATAAACATTGCTTGCTTATAATAAAACAAAAATATATAAAAAACCTAAACACAAATTAAAAGCAATATAAATGAGAAATAATAAAAATTCCCAACAATGATGAGCTTAGGACTAGATATATTCATTTGAATATTTCCAGGGTTTTAAATAAAAAATGACACAAATATTCCCACAAATATTCCATGGAATAAAATAGAAAGGAACAGTTCCAAATTCATTTTCTGAATCCACTATAAAAGTGATTTCTAAAATGGATAAGGACCCATCAAACAAAGAAAATTGCAGACCAATATCCTTGATGAACATTGACACAATCATTCTTAACAAATCTTGGAAAACAAGTCCTGTATGGAGCACATGACATTTTGATGTTTTCCCCACAGATCTTGTGTGGATTTATCCCTGTGGATTTGCTGTTTGCATTCCATGTGTTCTCTCACCTAACTTGTCTCTTCTTGATCTCTGTAGCTTTCCTAGATAGATTTTCTACATTAGTGGCATTTTGTAATCTTGGGGGTCTCCACTGTAGCTGCAGATTTCTCCTTATATCTCCATGTTTGTCCCTTTATAGGCAGACCACAGAAACTCCATCTATGCTAAACTTTGCCTGGCCTCTCAAGCCTTCCTTTGAAATATCAGTGGAATCTTCAATGACCTCCTAAATATAACATCCTGCATTCCTGCATAACCTACACCACAAGCTTGATAACAATTTGGGCCACCATCTCAAGCAGTAACCAAGACCCCAGGGACCACAGCTGCAGCAGCCTCTAAATACCTATAGACTGAGCATGGAGAAAAATCTTCCTAGGCCTCCACTATGCCAACAAGATGTCCCATTGGTCTCTTATCAAATAAATTTTTACTTTTACACCCTTGAGATTGAGATTGGTGTGGTATTGCCAATTCCTGAGATGTGCTCAAGCCATCTTTCTTCTTGTTTCTAGGCAAAATCTTTGGCATTTGTTTAATGATTTTAATGTCTTTAACAATCATGCATTTCTTAGCCCCAGTTTTACTCAGTTATCTGTTGAAACTTCAAGTTTTTCAAATCTTTCTGCTTTAATTCCTCCTCCTGATTATCAATAAACTTGTCTAAAAGCCACCAGCAATATCCATGCCACTACCATCACCACCTAAATAAAATATTGTCTAGATCTAAAGATTATTCACGAGAATAATTAGTCTGTCACCTTAAATTGAGCCTTACACAAAATCTCAGGACATGGGAAAAACATAGATAACTTCATAGTCAGAATATAACATGAATGGCTGCTTGTCCAAATTCCAATAGAATCTTCATTTTCCTCTTAAACCTCACAAGCCCAGTTTTTACTGTCCACAGTCCTTCCAATATTCTGGTCTTCTGAGTTCCCAAGAATATCACCCATTATGCTTTGCTTACAAAAATCTAAAGCTTTTCCAGTTTGCATTACTAAACTTTTAAAAATTGCTCCCACGAATTCCAAAAGGCTCCAAAAATTTCTAAACCATATGGTCAGGTTAGTCACACAAATGACCCTACTTCTCACTACCAATTTCTGTTTTAGTTAACTTTCTTGCTGATGTCATCTAAAGACCTGACAATAACAATTAGAGGAAGAAAAGTTTACATGTTATACATGGTTTCAGAAATCTTATTCCATACAGAGCCAACTCCATTGCTCTGGGCCAAAGGGGAAGGAGAACATCACAGCAGAAGAGTATAGGGGAGGAAAGAAGATTGGAACATGACACTAGGAAGCTGAGGGAGAGGTCCACTCAAGAAGGACAAAATGAATATCCCAAAGGAATGCCCCAGGGGCTCACTTCATCCAGCCACACTCTACCTGCATACAGTTACAACACTCTTAATCCATGTCAGTGAATTAATGTACTCATTTGATTCAGGTCTCATAACCCAATTGTTCCACCTACAAAATTTCTTGCATTGTCTCACACATGAGCTTTTGGAGGACAATTAATAACTGAACTGTAATACTTAGTCAAAAACATTTGGAAAGGCAGACAAAATTAAAGCATAACATGCACAGAAGTGCCCTTGAAGAAGATAAAACAATTTAAAATAAAATTGTGAATAGAAAGCTGTACTAGAGTTCACAGCCATCTGGTAGAGCCCTCAGTGGACTAGTCTCCCCCTTAAATCAACATGGCATCTTCTCACTTCCAGATAGTTGCAAATTAAAAAATAAAGAGTAAAGTTCCCTGAAGTCTGCAGTGAGATCTCTGAAGAATCTAGACAGAAAAAAAAAATGTAGAGAACAGAATGTGATAAGATGTTGGCGTGCTTGCAAACAGGACACTTAAGCATAAAAAGGAGAATGCTGGTGCGCTTGCAAATAGGATGCATAAGCATTAAAAGGTCAGAGCATATCTGCACACAGAATGTTCTGCCAAGAGTTTCTTCTAGTTTCTTCTAGTTCTCAAGAAAAACATATCTTGCACACAAGTATACTTGTCAGCTTCTAAAAAGAAAGCTAACTTGAGGACAAATGAAACTAAGTTGATAAAGTAACTATGAATGCAGGATGTGTTCTGTAACTGACCTTGTATTTCTAACAATAAGCTTTATGCATGTGCTCTATGTTATTGCTGAACCATTCCCCTTGGCTTTGTACCACTAAAAAGAATATAAAAGAGACTGGCAAAATAAAGTGGGATTATTAAGTAAGAAGCAGCTGTCTTCATATTCATTCCATTCACATCCAAAAATATCTTAGAGGGATCAGTAGTACACAAATATCAAAATTGTTGAAACCCCCCTCCTCTCCATGAGCAAGGGTAGTCAGGTAGAACAAATACATGTGGGGAAGTGCTCTGCTCAGCCTCCACGCAAAACAGATGCAGAGCAACAAAGCAGATTTTGCTCCAAGCAGAGGAAAGCAGATCCATCAAGAGGCACCACCTGCAACCACTGACAATAAGGGGAGGCACGATGGGAAATTGCCTGAGTCCTGAGAAGCTTAGAGTGACTGTTACCTTGATTACAGGGGGCCACATGGGAAGAAACTAGCTGAAACTAGGAAAATAAAGGTCTTATTCCCAGACGGTTACAACAGCCAGATGATCACTAGGAGAAGTAACCTGAGTAACCCCAGAAGATTTAAAGGAAAACAACTGAATTGCTACCACAGCCAGAGGGTGGTCAGTCAAGGCAGAATGATTCCTCTTCCAAAGCAGAAGTGAGAGACTACTTCCAACTTGAACTGTAATCAAAATTGCTGAGTGAAAAGGCACTTTGTGGGCTGGGGCTGGGGCTCAGTGGTAGAGTGCTTGCCTTGCAAGCTTGAGGCACTGGGTTCGATCCTCAGCACCACATAGAAATAAATAAAATATCGTGTCCATCTACAACTAAAAAAAATATCTAAAAAGAAACAAATAAAAGGCACTTTGTAAACACTGACTGAACGCTCCATCAGTAATAGTCAACAGAGGAAATTGTCACCTGTTATTCCAAACCTCAAGCAGTAGAAACTAGAACCCAGGTAAATCACCTGAGTCACTTTACTACAGTAGTCCAAAGAGTGGTGACAGCTAGGGGGAGGCTTCTGCACCCTTGAACACCTAACAGAAATTCACAATCAGAGAACCTGTGCTGAGAGACAGCTACCAGGCTCTACAACACAATGAGAAGGGTCCAGTACAGAGGAGAAGTTCATGGTGACCTGCAGCAATCACAGGAACAGTTTATAAATCTACATTCTCAACCTGTGCACACGATAGAAACGACAAAGTCAAACACTGCACACTCCAAGCAGGCAAGCACAGACCCTGAACTGACAAACAAGAACTATCTGGTGGAGGATTCCTAGTAACTAGGGAAGTGGCTCTTGTGCCCCAGCAATTCTGGAGAGATCAACAGCCAAAGAATGATAGACATCTGCTAAGTGTCCCAAACTCTAATGAAATTCAAACCAGATTCAACAAGAATTTTCTTCACCTTGACATAGTTTACTATAAATAACTCTAATGTGAACATTGATGTTATATATCACTCTTTACCCTTATTAATAGTGGCTACCCTAGTAGCCAACATTTTACCTTCAATCTATTTTAATGTATTTCTTCTAATAGTTTAGGGCATTAATTGGAATCATTCTTTGTTTTTCTAGCTCTATTTTATTCTTTTTACTCTTACATTCTATTTATCCACTTCCATTATCTGCTACAACTTCAAAATACCCACCATCCATCTTTTTCTCCTTTCTACCTTGGTGTGTATTATACTTTTATATTTTCCTTCCTTCTTTCTTTCTTTTTCTGTTTTTTTCTCCTCCTTTTTCTGCCCAATTTTTCTTGTCTCCCTCATTTAGCCCTCATTTAATGTTATAAAAATTTAATTTTTTTTTTTTTTTTTTAGTACTGGAGATTGAACTCAGGGACACTCAACCACTGAGCCGCATCCACAGCCCTATTTTGTGTTTTATGTAGAGACAGGGTCTCACTGAGTTGCTTAGCACCTTGCCGTTGCTGAGGCTGGCTTGAACTTTAACTAAATTTAATAACTAATTTTTACCTAATCCAGAACTTTATTAAATTTATACCTGGATTTGAGTAACTATGGAGAACAATATTGAAAGTTTTTTTTTCATTTTTACATAATGTTGAATAGTACAAGGCTTGGGTTTGAAGTGATTTTAGCAAATAGGATTCAGTGACATTACTCAAAGCGGTGCTGATACTAAGATTAGCAAGGTCACACATTGAGTTAAACTATCAATATCTGGATATTTTCCCAACCTGGGGATCATAAGAAAAAGAAGTACACAAAGCATATCCTTGTTTAAAAGAAGTAATAGCTATCCCAATTGATTTGTAGATTTGCAATAAAAATAAAAAAGCAAGGGAACATGTCACCCAAACAGCCCATAATGCCTCAGGAAGTGACTCCATTGACATTCTTTTGGAGGAAATGTCAGAAAAATAATTTAGGAAGTCCATGGTTAAAATGCTCAATGTACTAAAAGAAGATATGAGGAGTGAATTTACAGAGAAAATACAGAAAGTAAAAGAACATTTTAATAAAGAGCTGGGTTTTCTGAAAAAGAACCTAACAAAAATTCTAGAAATAATCAGTAAATGAAATTAAAAATCCAATGGAAAATATTACAAATAAATTACAGCACAATGAAGATAGATTTTCAGGTCTTGAAGACCAAGGATATAATTTTGAAAATAATGTTGTCCATAAAGAAAAGATGTTAAAAGACCACAATCAAACTATTCAAGAAATCTGTGATAACACCAAGAGAAAAAAATCTAAAGACTAAAGGGTAGATGAAAGATATGAAATACAAAATAAAGGGATGTAAAATGTTTTCAATAAAATTAAAGTTTTAAAATCAAAGGAAAGAGATAGGAACTCAAATACAAGATGCATAGAGAATGCCAAATAGATAGAATCCAAGCAGATCTACTCCAAGATAAATTATAATGAAATCACCCAATATGGAGAACAAGGATAGAATTTTAGATTTTGCAAGAGAAAAAATGGCTGTCCATATGTAGAGGTTAACCAATTTGGATTTCAAATGATTTCTCAACCCAGATCCTAAAATCTAGGAGGTGTTTTAATAATAAATTTAAGAAAATTGAAAGAAAGAAAATTGATGTCAAAGAAGACTACAATCCCCAGCAAAATTAAGCTTCAGAGTTGAATTTGAAATAATAACCTTCCACAATAAAAAGAAGCTAAAAGAATTCACAACTAGAATGCTTTAACTACAAATCACATTCAATGAAGTATTGCATGAAGAAATGAAAAATAAACATAAAAACTAGCATAGAGATGAGTTACATTAGATAAATATTCAATTAAGGAGAAGTGAGTCTGATTTAAACATTAGAAATATACCAAAATGCAACAAAAAGATCATTTCCTTATAATAATATCGAATACAAATGGTCTAAACTCTTCAGTCAAAAGACAAAGGTTGTCAGATTTTTGTATTAAGAAACACTCCCAACAATAATCTGGTTGCAAAATATTCACCTCACAGGCAAAGACATCCAGAGACTGAAGATAAAATAAAGGAAAATATATCATGCAGATTGTACCTGTAAACAAGCAGGGGTAGCCAATCTTAATCCAAAGTAATCAGAAGACACAATGACCACTTCATATTGCCTAAAGGAAACATACAAAAACAAAAAATAATAATTGTAAATGATTATGCCCCAAACAATGGTGCACCCAAGTACATAAAGCAAACTCTTCTCAATGTTAATACTCTCATAGATCACAATACATTAATACTAGGTGACTTTAATGCATCCCTGTCACCACTACATAGATCATGCATACATAAACTAAGTTAAGAATAATCTACAGAACTAAAAAAACATATATAACTATTTATGTGGACCTAACAGGCTTCTAAAGAATATTTTATACATAGATGACTGAATTCAATTTCTTCTCAGCAGCACATGGAACATTTTTTTAAATAGACCATATTTTAGGACACAAAAGAAATGTTAGAATATACCAAAAAATAGAGATAATAACTTGCATTCTGTCAGATGATAATGGAATGAAATTAGAAATAAATGACAAAATAAACAAATAATCTTAACACCTGGAGATTAAATAATACAGTTTAGAATGAATAATACACTGTACAGGAATGCATAGCAGAAGAAATAAAGAGAGAAATAGGAAAATTCTTAGAAATAAGAAAAGTGAAACAACATATCAATCTCTGGAACAGTATGAAGAGGAAAGTTTATAGCACTGAGTTCATATGTCAAGAAAAATGATACCAAATTATTAAAGGGACCATTATACTACAATCCCATAGAAAAAGAAAAAAAACTAACATAATCAGTAGAAGACAAGAAATAATTAAAATCAGACCTAAAATCAATTAAATTGAGAATTAAAAAATACAAAAGATCACCAAAGAGATGGTTTTTGAAAAGACAAAAAAAAAGAGAAAAACCCCTATTCAAGCTAACCAAAAGAAAGAGAGAATACTCAAATTAATAAAATAAGAGATGAAAAATGAAATATCACTACAAGGCTGGGGTTGTGGTTCAGTGGTAGAGCACTTGCCTCGCATGCGTGTGGCACTGTGTTCGATCCTCAGCACCACATACAAAATACATAAATAAAATAAAAGTTTAAAAAAATCTTAAAAAAATAAAAAAGAAATATCACTACAGACACTACTGAAGAACAGAGAAATATGAGAAACTATGGTGAAAATTTATGACCCAATGGGATAGAAACTATTAAATATATTTTAAAAATTCCTAGAGACATATTACCTACCCAAATAGAACCATGGAGGCACAGAAAACATGAACAGATCAAGTAATGAAATTCCATCATTAATCACAAGATTTCAAACAAAGAAAAGCCCAAGACTGAACAGATTATCAGCCAAGTTCTACCAGATCTTTAAAGAAGACATAATACCAATCTTTCTCAAATTATTCCATGAAATACAAAAAGAAAGCATACTGCCAAATTCACCCTATGAAGCCAGCATCAATTTGACACAAAACCAGACAAAGGCATACCAAGGAAAGACAACTTCAGGATAATATATTTTATGAACATAGATGCAAATATTCTCAATAAAATTGTGGCAAACTGCATAGAAAGAACACATTTAAAAGATAGTGTACCATAATTAGATGAGTTTCATTCCAGGGATGCAATGTCGGTTCAATACATGCATATTAATAAAACTTACCCCAACATTGTGAAGGCTATATATGACAAATCCAAGGCAAACATTATACTAAATTCATAAAAACAGAAAACATTTCCTCTAAAAACAGAAACAAGAAGAGTGCCCAATTTTTCAACTCCTATTCAACATAGTCTTTGAAACTCTAGCCAGAGCAATCAAGAAAGAGATGAAACTTAACAAATATAAATAGGAAAAGAAGAGGTCAGATTATTTGTTTACTGATGAGAGGACTCTATATTTAGAAGACTCCCCCAAAAAATTCCACTAGAAGACTTCTAGAGCTGAAGAATGAATTCAGCAAAGTTGCAGACTATAACAAAATAAAAGCTATAGAACACTAAAAAATGAAATTGAATAAGAACTTAGAAGATTTAAAGACATGTTGGATAGGTAGAATTAATATAATCAAAAGGGCTATACTACAAAACTGTTGTGTAGATTAAATGCAATTGCCATAAAATACCAATGATATTCTTAACAGAACTATAAAAGGCAGTTGTAAAATTCATGTGGTAAAATAAGAGTCCCACAACAGCCAAAACAATTCTAAGCAAAAGAGGTGGTGCTGGATTCATTACAACACTGGTCCTCAAATTATACCATGCAATTTTAGTAACAAAAATACTATGATTTTTCCAAAATAAATATGGAAAGCAGTGGAATATAAGAGAAGACAAAGTTATCTGATATCAGACAAAGGTGTCAAGGATATACATTGGAGAAAAGATAGCCTTTTAAACAAATGGTGCTAGAAAAACTGGAAATCCATATTTAAATGAGTACAATTTGACATATTCTCTCACCTTACAAAAGATAAAATTAAGCTTAAAATAAACTTAAAATGCATGAAAGACCCAGGAATTAGACCAGAAACTGCCAACACTAGAAGAAAATGTAGACCCAATACTCCAACATGTTGGTATAGAAACCAACTTACTTAATAAGACTCCTAAGTGCAAGAAATAAGATAAAAAATCAGTAAGCAGAATGATATCAACTTAAAAGTTTCTGAACAGCAAGTGAAACAATTAAGAGCATGAAGAGAGAGCCTACAGAATGGGAAAAGAGCTTTGCCACCTTCTCCTTAGGGTATTAACATCCAGAATATATAAAGAACTCAAAAAAACTGAATACCTCAACCCCACCAATCAATAAATGGGAAAACAAATAAACAGACACTTCTCAAAAGAATAAATACAAATGGCCGACAAATATATGAAAAATATTCTACTTTGTTAGCAATCAGGGAAATGCAAATCAAAACTACATTGATATATTCCTATCACTCGATTCAGACTAGCAATTATCAAGCATACAAATAATAGTAAGTGCTGCCCAGCAGGTGGGGAAAATATAAATTCATATATATTTGATGGAATGCAAATTAGTATAATCATTCTGGAAGTCAATAAGTAGATTCCTCAAAAAAAAAACCAACAAACTAGGAATGGAGCCACCATATGACACTGATACCCCACATCTTGGTATGTATCCAAAAGATTTAATATCAGCATACAACAAGGATGCAGTCATGTCAATATTTATAGCAATATAATTCATAATAGTCAAGCTATAAAACCAACCTAGGTGCCCCTCAACATTGAATGGATAAAGAAAAATTGGTATATATACACAATGGAGTGTTACTCAGCCATAAAAAATATTAGGATATCTGCCAGTAAATGGATAGAACTGGAGACTATTATGCTAAATAATTAAGGCAATCCCCAAAAGTTAAATGTAGAATGTGTTCTGTCATGTATGGAAGCAAATACAAAATAAGGGAATGGGCAAGAGAGAGGAAAAAAAAGGGGGAAGGAGATTCCATCAAAATAGGGGATAAGGGGGCTGTGGCTGTGGCTCAGTGGTAGAGTGCTTGCCTCACATGCGTGAGGCACTGGGTTCGATCCTTAGCACCACATATAAATAATAAATGAATAAAATAAAGATCCATCTACAACTAAAAATATTTTTAAAAAAATAAGGGATAGATCAATAGAGTAGACAAAGGGGATAGACAGGGTAGAAGGAGAATTAGAATAAGGGAAAAACGGTAAATATTCAGACCAAAATTGCATATATGCATAAATGAATATTGCCCAATCTGAAAATCAAGCATATATACAAGAGACTTATTTAAAAATTTTAAAAACTATAAGTCAATTGCAGAAAGATTAGTAAAATAGAGGGAGAAGAGCAAAGAGAAGGATGAAGAGAGAAAAAAGGGAAATTTGGGGGAATGAATTTGAGTAAATAATATTTCATGGTTTTATGATTATGTCAAAATGTAGCAATGCTATATATAACTAAAATGAATTAATAAAAAGAAAGAAAAAGAAATAAAAAATCTAAGCATAAATCTTATCAAATTGTTAGATGACATCCAAAACAAAAAAAATACAAAACACAAAAAAGGAACTAAATTAGACATGACAAAGACGGATGACTACCCATGTTACAGGTAGACAAATCTTGCTAAAATGTCCATGTTACCAAAAAAAATTCTACAAATACAATGCAAGTTTCATCAAAATATCAATAACTTTAGTCATAGAACTAGAAAAATCATTTCAGAAATTCACATGGATAAACAAAAGAAAAAAGAAAAAAAGAACAGAGTATCTGAAACAATTCTGAACTCAAAAAGCAAAGCTTAAGACATCATAATGCCTACCTAGTTTGGAATTATACACAGAACTGTAATAAAAATACAGCATGTCCCCAGCAAATAAAAAGAAAGTCATTTAAATTTAATGGAAAAAATAGAAGACAGAGACAATATCACTTAGAGTCACCTGATCCTTACCAAAGGCACTAAAAGCATATATTGAAGAAAAGTCAGCCTTCTATAATAAAGGGTTCTAGGGATAATGCAGAAATATGTAGAAAACTAAAGTCATATTCCTATTTCTTACCTTGCATAAAAGGCAACTCAAAATGGATCAAAGACCTAGCAATGACACCATAAACCATGTAAATGATAGAAGAAAAACTTAAAGTAAAATATCCCATGTATGAGTACAGGGAATGTCCTCCTCAATAGGACTCCTGCTGCTAAGGAAGTAGAAGCACTAACAGATGAGATGATATCAAATTTTAAAAAATTTCAGCAAAAATATAATAATGTTAAGAAACCTACAAAATGTGAGTAAAAATTTGCCAACTACCATTATGACAGGGTTAGTATCCAGAGGATACAAAGATCTCAAAAACCTTAATGCCCAAAACAAAACAAAACAAAATTAATAAATGTGCAAATGAATTAAAAACATATCTCAAAAGAAATAGTGCAAAAACACAGCAATTATAGGAGAAAAATCTCTCTCCAGTGAGAATGGCACACATCAAGAATATAATATGAATAACAATAACTTCTGTCAAGTATATGAACAAAATGTTACTATTACACATTGTCAGAATGTACATAGAGGAACAAGGTAAATCATATATGGAGATATCTCACAAGCCTAGAGATGGAAACACTATATGATCCAGTTATACCATTTTTCAGAATTTACCCTAAAATATAAAGGACAGCTATAGAGACTCATGTATATTCATATGTATGACCACAAATTTCACAATAGCCAAATCTTGGACCCAGACTATGTGTATATTTACAGATGAGTGGACAAAGAAAATGTGGTATATATACATAATGAAGATTTATTCAGCTATGAATAAAAACAAAATTGTCATTTGGAAGAAAATTGATAAATATGGAAACGTACACTTAAGCAAAGTAAGGCAGACTCAAAAAGTCAAAGATCATATGCTTTAATGCATACGTGGAAAATAGATAAAAACAAGGGAAAAAGGGACCTCACTAAAATAAAGAGAAAATAACTGAGTAGGGTTAGTGAATGAGGGGCAGAAGAATTACAAAATACAGAGAAAAACTGTGAAATGAAAGTGGTCAAGCTGTTTTATATGTATATGCAAGTATGACACAATAAATCTTATTATTATGTATAATTATTATTCAGCAATAAAGACATTTAAAAAGGCCATGTTATTTAGTAAGGTGATAATAGCATACAACTGTTGTAATGAAATATATTTTGTCTAAATCACATTTTAATGTATATATGCTAGCATTTTCAATCAGTTCTTCCAAATCACTTTTTACCAACTTTGTTACTGCCTTAATAATGGTCTGGTCAAATCTCGTTCTCTCTCCAGGTATGGAATATAAAAGGAGTAGCATAATAGCACTAACAAATAATTAAACTTTGTTACTCATAATAATGGAAGATTACATTTCATGTCAAGATATATTGACAAGCCTGTGCAATAAGATCATTTTGTAAGGACAAAGATACTCATTCTTGAAAATGCCAAAAATATTTCATGAATGTGCACTTACAATGAAACTTCAAATATGTGAAGCCAAAAATGATCAAGTAGCAAAAATAAATGGACATATACACTATTTTAGAGATATTTTATTATTTTATCTCACTAATTGATAAAGAATTCCATAAAATCTACAAATCTTTGGAAATGGAATAATTCATTTCTGATTGAACTACATGTAAAAGATCAAATCATGAATATGAAGATAAATCACAATAATAAAAAGGTCTATTCAACAGAAAGACATTTTAATTATAAACAATAGTATATGGAGATACATAAAGCAAAATTTAAGTAATGGAAGGGACAATGAAAACTTCAATTATAACCATTGAACTTTAATAACATTTGTTTTTGGTACTGGGTATTGAACTCGGAGTACTTGAACACTAAACCACATCCCCAGCCCTATTGTTTTGGTGTTTTATGTAGAGACAGGGTCTCTGTGAGTTGCTTAGTGCCTCACTATTGCTGAAGTTGCCTTTGAACAAGCAATTCTCCTGTCTCAGCCTCCCGAAGTGCTGGGATTACAGGTGTATGCCAACACGCTCCACTTGAACTTTAATAACTTTGATACCACACTCCTAGTAATGTACAGAGACTTCAAAATACAATGAGGAAGAATGTGGAAAATTTGCGCAACACTAAAATCCAATGATATTTAATTGATATGAATATCAAACAAAAACAAAGCATATGTTCTAATATGGTCTTGAAACCCGATAGCCCATGTGTTAAGCCACAAACCAAGACCAAAAATATTTAAGGGTATTGGTATGATGTTAAACATTTCTTTTAATGTTCAGGAGTAGTAATGATTTTTTAAATTTTTTTCCAAAGAATATACATGTATGTGCTGTATCTTTTGAAAACAATATGACAGCTCCACAAAAAGTCAAAAATAGAGCTGATTTTTCATTCAGGAATCCTACTTCTAGTTATTTATTCAAAAGAATTAAAGTAATAATCTCCAACTGATATTAGTTCTCCTGTTTTCACTCAAGTGCTAGCTACAACATATAAAATGTGGAAATAACTTAAATATCCATCTCCTAAGGAACAGAAAAAAAAGTGGGATATAAATCCAATGGAACATTATTCAGCCTTAAGAATATGAATTAATTATAATATGCAAAACATAAACTTTTGATACATATTCTGTGAAATAAGATGGTCACAGAAGGACAAATACTGAAAGATCCTACTAATATTATATAACTAAAGTAGTTCAAGATTTTAGAAGCAAAGAAAAGAAAATTTGTTGCCAGCATCTGGAGAATGAGTAAATGGGGAGTTGGGATGCAATATTTATAATGTTTCAGTTTTACCAGAGGAATAAGTTCTAGAGATCCAGTATATAATATTGTGTCTCTAGGTAACAGTACTGTACCACAAATTTTAAAATTTGTTAACTGATAGATATTTTTTAAGTGGTTTTACCAAGATAAGATTTAAAGTCATATATTTTATGGTTACAATTACATTAAATGTAAAGAATAGACAAGTTCAAATTGAAAGACAGGAAAAATATTGTTTGCCAGAAGATGAGAGTTGTGAAGAATGGATAGTGAATTGCTAATCATTTTGAATTTTCCTTCAGTAGAGATGAAAATATTTTGAAAATTGATAGATAAATATCACTGCATAAACCGCTTTAAAATGCTTTGTTCTTGGACTAGGGGTGTAGCTCAGTGGCAGAGCACATGGAAATCATGGGTGAGGTCCTGGATTTGAACCCCATCACCATAAAAATGTTAATTTGTGTTTATTAATTTCACACCAGTGAATTATATTAAAATTGATAAACATGACATCAAAAGAATAACTTCTGGTCTTCAAAATTATCATTCCTTGTAGAAATGAAACAGTAATTCATAGTCATGGATAAACTATTTACAAATGATATGTCTCTTAAATGTCTCATTCACCATGCATAATAAGTCAGCATTATAAAAATATGAGAATTTAATTAAAGATGGGCAGATATTTGTTCAAATACATTACAAGTTATATGAAAGAATAATTATAACATGAAAAGTCATTCACTGTCATGAATGCACATTCCTCTTTTTCATTTTTTTCAAAGTTTATGTCCATGACCATTTATCTTATATTTCTACTTTCAATGGGAATCCTATATTTAAAAATCCATTCAGGAAGATTTATAAATATGTTCTTTAATTTTTATATTTACTTTATTTGTTCTATTTAGGCTTACACTTAAATATGTTCTTCTTGATAAGTAAAAACACAAGAAGAATTCAGTGATGGCAGAATAGAAATTTACAGCACTCAACTCCTCATACTCCAAAAGAAAAACCAAAGCAGTAGATGTATAGCTGAATTTTGAGGTGAGAACCATGAAAGAATTTTGGAACTTAACTATGGAGAGACCAGAATCTTATAAGCCTCTAAGACTTTGGATGACAGCATAGAAAGATCAATAAAGCATCCTAGCACCTGTCACCCTAGATTTACAGTTAGAGTAAGGGAACTCCCCTATTCAAGGGAAAAAGTTACTGGAAGAATCCAAGAAAACTACATTTGGCACAAGCAATCCTAGCTACTAGAAAAATATCACAGCCATCATGGATGTGAAGTCTGGTAAAAGAATAAACTAGTGTCTGTAGAGTAGCTTGGCTTTGGATAATGAAGTCATGTAGTATTTCTGAAAACTATCAGAACTCAAACTGATGGGACTGGGTACCATTGTGAGAGGGGAAATATTATCCAAATGTGTTGATCTAAGAGTCAGAAACTATTGAATAACCACACTTCAGGGATGCCATTGGTATTCCACCACACCTACTTGGGGATAAAGCTTCATGGACCCTACTTGGCCAAGAAGAGCAATTATGACATCATTGACCAAAGATTTTCACTGCCTTGGATTGTAGGTAGGTGTTCCAGCAAAAAGGAGATTAGAGAGTGCTACTCTCAGGCAATGAGAGACAATCATGATTGTCAACTGGGAAAGTAGAGCCAGAGACAAATAGATGTATGCTGATGCCAGGGCAGACAGAATATGCCCATATAATCCATATTGACCACATTATGCCCATGTATGTTTGAGCAGGCACTCCAATAGTATCACTGACAGCCTGCATCTCAGGTTTTGCTACTGCTGATCCAGGCACTGCTTCTGAGCATAAACTCTTCTTTCATTCATAAAAAGCATCCAGTTGTGTGGTTTGTGCTGCTACTGAAACTACATCACCTTTCCACTGCCCCTGCTAGTGCTAGAGCCAGTTATATTACACAAGGAAGAACAAAGGCTTCTACAAACATTTTTCCCCACAATGTATGTATGGGTTCATGCTACAGCTTGGTCTGAAGAGAGGTGCTTCACTTCATCTAAAACTACTGGGATTGTCTGTGCCTGAGGCCCTTGAAATTAGCAGAGCTGGCCTAACCAGCGCCTGCAGAATCACATTGCCCAACTGGTGCAACCAATATGATTATCAGAGTGGACAAATATCAGTACCTCAAAGTCACTGTTGTATATAACACAACTTCCTGAGCCATGAGTGACCCCCATCCTTTGTGTTACTCAGAGAGATGGTAAATCTTTATTATGCCATGTAGTATGCCCATAGTCATTAATGACATCCAAAGAAGATACAAGGAGTGTATAATACTGTTACAAGCTAAAATCAAAGTCAATATTACATAGTAAACTGACATTTGAAGAAATATAATCACAGGAAAACCACTTCCTATGAAGGCACTGTATAGAGTTAATATGTATTTCACCCATCATATGCACAAATCTTAATACTGGAACACAGGAAATAATAAAAAATAAGATAACATAACACATATCTCACTCCTCCCCAAAAAATCTTTCTAGTAACAAATTTCAAAGAAAATGATATTGGTGAAAGGCCTGATAATTTAAGTGATTATAAAGGAGATCAACGAGATTCAAGAAAGTATAGACAGTTGAACAAAATTAGAAAACAAACATTCATAATGTTAAAGAGAAATTCAGCAGACAGAATTCATGGAAAAGAACCAAACAGAAATCTTGGAAATGAGCTCTCAACAAGTAAAAAATAAAATACAGTTTAAACATCAGCAATAGACTCTATCAACTGGAAGAAAGAATATGTGAACTAGAAGATAGATCTTTTGAAGTATTTCCATAAGACAAAAAATGGAAATTTAAAAATAAAATAAAAATTTAAAATATTGGATAGAATTTGGAGAGATTTTAGATTTTACTATCCTATTAAACAACCAAATATTTTCATTTTGTTTGTACCCAGAAGATAAAAAAGATTAAAGTCATAAGAAAATCTATGAGATAATTGATGAAAATTCCCCTGCTCTTGGAAACATACATGCAAACACAAGAAATTCATAGGACCAAAAATAGACATTACCAGAAATAATCCTAATGATAGCAAGTTAAACTATTCAAAAGTAAAAAAACAAAAAACTAAAATCTATAACCTACAATAAAAAAATCAGCAAGTCAAATTTAAAGTAATTCCCTTAAGATTAAGAGTTGATTTCTTAGTATTTTATATATCAAGAGGAAATTGGATGATATATTCCAATTTTTAAATGAAGATATCTCTCAAACAAAAATACTAAACCCAGCAAACATATCTTTCAGAAATGAAGAAAATATAAATAATTTCCATGTCCACCAAAAACCTGGAGAATTCATAATCTTTGGGCCAAAAGATACCAAGAGAACTATATTCATGAGTGAAAGAAAGATAACTACTATTATAAAAACATGGAAAGCTTAAAATTCATGGGTTAACACAAAAAAGAAATAGAAATAGAATCAAAAATTTAAAAACCATCAAACTGTAAAGATGAATGTGAGGAAGAATAAAAATATAAATTATATCCAAAAGGAATAGAAATTTAATATGACATGAGTAAGTTCTTATATATCTATAATAACTTTTGATGTAAATGGAAAATTTCCCCAATTAAATTATGAAGACTGGCCCAATGTATACACAAATAACATTCAGTGATTATGACTCCTATAAGAAAATCACTTCATTAATATATATACACACTTACCAAAAGTGAAAGGATGGAAAAACGATATTTCATGTGAAGGAAAACAAAAAGCAATCAGAAGCAGCTATTCTTATATCAGATGAAATATACTTATGGACAAAGACTATAAAAAGAAAAAAAACATATCGCTTTACACAGATCAAGGGATTATTTCAACAAGAAGATATAACAATTGTAAATATATATGTATCTAATGCTGAAAAACACAATTTTATTAAAAAAAAACATTATACCTAAAGAGAGAGAAGATCCAATACAAAATAGTGTCAGACTTCAACACCATATTTTTATCAAATATTAGATCATTCATATAGAAAAGCAAGAAAGAAAGCAGAAATCACACTATATATCACATATTCTTAAAATATTAACATAAAATTTCATCCAACAAAAATAGAGTACACAATCATTCCTCAAAACATAAAATTGTTTAAAATATACCACATATTAGGGCATAAAATATTTTAACAAATTAAAAACATTTGTATCATATATCTCCTCTGAACTCAACGCAGTAAAAATAAATACCAAAAACAAAGGAAACTTCAGAAACTATGTGAAGTCATGAACATTTAACAACATGCTACCAAATAAGCAATGGATCAACATTGACAAAATTTCTTGAAACCAATAAAAACTGAACAACATAACAAAGCATTTGAAATACAGCAAAAGAATTAGTAAGAGAAAGTTGATAGTAACACATACATGTAAAACTAGAAAGATTAAACATAAATAACCTAAAAATGTACCACAAGGACATAGAAAAGCGAGTGTGAACCAAGATCACAATTAATTTTTATTTTATTTTATTTTATTTTTTGTACCAAATATTGAACTCAGGGGTACTCGACCACTGAGCCACATCCCCAGCCCTTTTTTGTGTTTTATGTAGAGACAGGGTCTCACTGAGTTGCTTAGCGCCTCGCCATTGCTGAAGCTGGCTTTGAACTCGCAATTCTCCTGTCTCAGCCTCCCTAAGTGCTGGGATTACAAGTGTGTGCCACCATGCTCATTGCTAAGACTACAATGTAAAATGGAAACAAAATTCAAGGTTAAAATAGGAATTAATGAAAGAGAGATTAAAAATTCAACAAAAATAATGAAAAAATTGATTCTTTGAAAATATAAATACCTGATAAACCTTTAGCTAGACTAAGAAAAAAGAAATTTCAAATAAATAAATAATATATAATAAATAATATTAGAGTATTACTACAAAAATACAAAAGATCATTAGAAACTATGATGTTTACCTAAATGCCAACAAATTGTGAAAACTGAAAGAAAACAATCAATTTCTTTTTCTTTAACAGCAAAAGCCAAACTGTATTAAGCCCCTCAGGCATAGTTCTCTTTCTCCTGCACAGTCTTGGTTCCACGGAATCGCTCAGTCCAGCGGGCAGCAATGAGACCCACTTTGCGACCAGCAGGAGCATCTCGGCGGATAGTGGAAGGTTTACCAATATGCTGGTGGTTACCTCCTCTGAAGGGGTGTTCCACGGGATTCATGGCCACACAATCAATTTCTAGACATACATAAACTATCAAGTAGAACCATGAATAAATAGAAAAATAACTAGAAAAATAATGATTGGTGAAAAAGAATTATTAATAAAGTCTCCTGACAAATAAAAGTCCAGGATCAGATGAACTAGACTGCTAGATTCTATTCAAATTTTAAATAATTATCATTTATTTTTAAACCATTCCAAAGAACTGAAAGTCAGGAAACTCTTCCAAATTCATTCCACAAGGCCATCATTACTCTAATACCAAAATCAGACTGGGAAACATCAAAAAGTAAAACTAGGGGCTGGGATTGTGGCTCAGTGGTAAAGCACTTGCCGGGTGCTGAGTTTGATCCTCAGCACCACATAAAAATAAATTTAAAAAGATATTGCATCTATCTACAACTAAAAAATATAAATGAATAAAAATTTTAAAAGTACTACTACAGAACAATATTCTTGATGAACATAAATGGAAAAATTCTCAAAAAATAATAGCAAATCAAATTTGATGGCTCATCAACATGATCATTCACTATAATCAATTTGGATTTATCCAAGGATACTGAGATGGTTCAACATATGCAAATCATTAACTATAGCATACCACATCAACAGAATGGAAGAAAAAAAACAAGTGATCATCTCAATTGATGAAGGAAAGCATTTGATAAAAGCCAATATATTTCATCATCCATTATTGAATGCCTGAACAAAGTAAAGTAAACTGTACCTCAATATAATATATATATACATATATCATAATATATAATATAATATATAGCATATCAATATATATTATCAATATAATTAATACATATATTTTTGTACACATTTGTGTGTATGTATATATACATATATACACATATGTATGCCATCATGTAACAGATGTAAGAAAAACAGCATTTTATTTGACATATAAAATTAGGAATGCATGTGCACTCACCACTCTTATTCAATATAGTAATAAAAGATTTTCCCAAAACTATTAGTCAAAAGTAGGAGGTAAATAATTTATAAATAGGAAGATATAAATTGAAATTATTTCTGTTTGCAAATGATATGCTACTATATAAAGGAAAACAATGACTCCACCAAAAGATTGTTGGAACTGATAAAAAAATTGATAATGTTACAGAATACAAAATTGACATACAAATATCAGTGGCCTTTCTATACAACAGTAATATTCTTACTGAGAAAAAAAATGAGGAAAATTATCCCTTTCACAATAGCCACTAAAATAAAATACCTAGAAAGAAATTTAACTAGGGACATGAAAGAACTCTACAGTGAAAATTACAAAACACTGATGATAAAAATGGAATAACTCAGAGAATAGGGAAGACCTCCAATGGTTTTGAAGAATTAAAAATTCTTCATGGTTTGAATAATCATAAATATTAAAATGTTCTTACATACGTATCAATTTGGAGACAAAGCATCTCCATCAAAATAACAATATTCTTCACAGAACAAGAAACATGTCATCCTAATATTATATGAAATCAAAGGAGACCCTGAATAGCCAAGATAATCTCCACAGAAAGGACAAAGTTGAATGAATCAGAATATCTGATTTCAAAAACACTACAGATGCATAGTGACCAACACAGCATGCTAATGACATTGATGCAGACATAAAAGTGAATGGAACAGAAGGGAAATCACAGAAATAAACTAAATCATCTCAAGGCAGCTAAATTTTCATAAGAGTGTCAAAAAACTCTTTAGAAAAAGGAAAATTTCTTCAATAAATGGTTCTAGTAAAACTGGATATCCATATGTGGAAGATTAAAATTTCACCACTATCACTCATCCTGTATAAACATATAAATTCAAGATGTATCAAAGACCTAAATGTAATACCAAAAATATGAAACTACCAAAAATATGTATGGGAAACACTACAATATATTGTTATAGGTAATGATTTTTTGGATATTACTACAAAGTAGAGGAAATAACAAAATTTGACAAATAGGATAACATCAAACTAATATTCCTCAGCACAGCAAAGGAAACAATAAAGAGTGAAGGCACAGCCTGCAGAGTAGAAGAAAATATTTGCCAAATATTTACCAAAGAATCAATATCCAAATTGTATGAAAATATTATAAATTCTAACAACAAAAAAACAAGTTTTCTAATTAAAAATGGATGAATGAGTTGATCTTTCTAGGAAGAAGAATATAATTTGCTAACAAATATATATTTGAAATGCTCAATATTATTAGCCATTCTGGAAATGCAAAACAAATCTACAATGTGATATATCATACTGCAGGTAGAGGAAATGTTGGCAAGGAGGTGAAAAATTTATACTATAAACTGTTGGGAGTAATTTGAATTATAACAGCCACTAGGGAGAATGATGTGGAAATTCCTGTAAAAATAAAATAAAAATAGATCTTCTATATGATCAAGCTTTACTATTTCTGAGTATATATCCAAAGGAAATGACAGGATTTATTATTCACCCTATGATGGGTACTTAGTTGTTTCCATAGCTTTGATATACTGATCCTATCACTTACAGCAAAGTGGATGGGAAAGGAGGACATTATGTTAAGTGAACTAAATCATAACCATAAAGATAAGCACCAAGTGTTCTTTGTCATATGTGCAAGCTAAAAATATGTTAACTAAAATGTAGAATAATGACTTTTAAAATAGAAAAGGTGGAATAGGATAAAAGGATTGAGTTTTATTAGTACCTAGTGTATGCATGTATTGAAATATCACATTGAATCCCATTAGTGATAAAAATTAGTATACGTTAACAAAAAGAATATAAATCCAGGAAGATCATTTCTCTATATGCCACACTTAATATTTGAAAGGGAATTCAATGTCAATATAAAGTTTAATCATGATTAACAAACGTGCCTCATTGGTGATCATTCTAAAGTATTGATTGATAACCTATTAGGAAAAAAGATACTTGTATAGAATACTGGGAAATTATTTTCTAATCTATATTTATTTATTTATTTTTTATCCTAAAAAAGATAAAGGATATTTGTGTTCAATATGAGACTTCTAACTATGAAACTGCTGTAAGTAAACTTAGAAAAAATGCTACATGCCAAACAATAGTGGATCAAAGCCTTAGGAATCAGATTGGAAATTGCAAATTCTTAAAGAAATTATAGGTCCAAAATTCCAACATATTGCCATAGACTCTGTCTTCCTCAATGAAATACTGAAAACTGGAGAAATAACAGCAATTATCAATACTTGGAATGGAATTAAATTAGAAAGCTTCCACAATGCAAATGAAAAAAAATCTGAAGAGAAAGCCCACAGAATGGTAAATCTTGGTCACCTGCTCCTCAAACAGGGGATAGGTATGCAGAATATAGAAAGAATTCCAAAATTTAATCTCAAAAAATAACTCTACATGAATGACAAAAGAACTAAAAAAAATTTCAATCAGAAAACACCAATCAAAACTACACTGAGATGTTATCTTACTCCAGTCAGAATGACAAGAGTAAAAACAATAACAAATGCTAGAAAAATATACATTCATACATTGTTGGTGGGACTTCAAAATAGTGCAAGCACTCTGGAAAGCAGTATGGAGATTCCTCAAAAATATAAGAATAGAACCACCATATGATACAGCTATCTCACTCTTCAATATAAGTCCAGAAGATCTAAAATCAGCATACTAGAGGGATACAGGCACATCAAATGTTATAGCAGCATAATTCACAATAGCCAAGTTATGGAATCAGTCAAAATGCCCATCAACAAATGAATGGATTAAAAAAGTGTGGTACATGTACACAAGGGAATTTATAAAGAAGAATGGAATTTTGTCATTTGCTTATAAATGGATGAAATAGGAAAACATCATGCTAAATGAGATGAGCCAGACCCAGAAAGGCAATTATCAAATGTTTTCTCTCCTATGTGGAAGCTAAACCGAAATAAGGGGAAAGAGGGGCATCCCATGAAAATAAAAAGGAGATCAGTGAAGCAAAGGGACATAATTTCCCATTAGGGATGGTAAAATGGAAGAATGATGGAATGAAAATGATCAAATGTGTACATGTATAAATATACCAGAGAAAATTTAAATTTTATGTATATCTACCATGTTCTAATTTAAAAAATTATAAAGGAAGAAAGATTGACAGAATATAGGAAAGGGAACAGAAATAAGAGGAGGAAGAGAATTCAAAGGGAAGTACTGAGGACTGAAATGAAGCAAATTACATCCCATTCTTATATAAATATGCCAAAATGAATCCCACTATTTCATATAACTATAATGCACAAAATTTTTTAAAAAATGAAAAAAGAGGACATAAAAGTAGCCAACAAGCCGTGCATGGTGGCTGGTGCATGCCTGTAATCCCAGCACTTTGGGAGGTTGAAACAGGAGAATCGCGAGTTCAAAGCCAGCCTCAGCAATGTCGAGGTGCTAAGCAACTCAGTAAGATCCTATCTCTAAATAAAACACAAAATAGGGCTGGTGATGTGGATCAGTGGTCAATACCCCCGAGTTCAATCCCTGGTTAAAAAAAATGACAATAAGGTGAAATTGAGATAAAATCTACAACACTATAGTTTTGATTTGCATTTCCCTCATTTCTCCCATTTTCTAACCTCTCTCTGCACACTCAATTGTTTTCTTTCCTGTTCAGAATATCTTTAAAAATGTTATAACATCCAATCTATTGATTCACACTATATTTTCTCAAGCAATAGAAGTTTTCTTTAGAAAGTCAATGTCTATACCATTATGTTGGAGTATTATCCTTGTGCATTATTCTGGCAGTTACAAAGTTTCTGGTTTAATTTCCAGGTCTTTCATTCACATTGATTTGTATTTTGTTCAGGATGAAATATTAAAGATAGGGATATAGTTCTATTCTTGTACATATGAGCATCCCATTTTCCCAGCATCATTCATTAAAAAGATTGTTTTTTCTCTAAAATATCATTGTGACAACTTTGTTGACTACCCAATGACTGCTATCTTTGTGAAATTGTTTCTGTATATTCTATTCTATTCCTTTGGTCTTTGTGTCTGTTCAATGCCAACTCTGTTCAATGCCAACTCCATGCTGTTTTGTTACTATACATCTGTAGTATAATTTAAGATCAAGCATTGTGATGCTTCTAGCATTGCTCTCTTGATCAGTCTTTTTTACTCTATATTGGGGCATTTATGTTTCAAAACGTATTTAAGACCTTTTTTATACTTTTGTAAAGAATATCATTGGTGTTTTATTGGGGTTGCATAGAATATGTATAACAAATTTTCTAGGAAAGCCAGTTTGAAAATATTGTTTTTGCCTAACCAAGAACATGGAAGTTTCTTTTATCTTCTAAAGCATTTTTCTAATTTTTTCTTCAATGATGTATAGTTTTCCTAGTAGAAATCCTTCATTTCTTTGGGTTAGATTTATTCCTTTTTTTTCCTTAAAAAATTGTGAATTGAATAGTTTTCCTGATTTCTTTCTCAAAAGATTTATTTTTGAAATATATGAATGCCATTAATTTTGGTATATTGATTTCTGTTCTGCTACTTTGACAAAATTGTTTATCAGCTCCAGAAATCTTCTTGTGGAGATTTTTAAGTTGTATATTTATAGGATCATGTTACCAATGAACAGATCATTTCACTACGCTTTTCCTATTTATATCTTTTTTTTTTTTACTTATTTGGTAGAATTTCAAGAACAATTTTCAATATTAGTGGTGACAGTGGACATCTGTGTCTTCTTTCTGATTTTGGAAGTAGTATTTTAAGTTTTGCTCCATCAAGTATGTTTTGGGAATTTTTATTTGTGTATAGCCAATATAATGTTGAAGTAATTCCTTCTTCCTTAATTTCTCCATCATTTTTAACACTAATGAGGGTTTGATTTTTCAAAGGCTTTTTCTACATCAATTTAGATGATCAACTGTTTCTTGTGCTTCATTTTATTTATGTGGTGAATTGTATGTTAAACCAACTTTTGCATTCCTGGGGAAAAAATCCTACTCAATCATGATGTACTGTCTTCCTAATGTGTTAATAAGTGTAGTTTGCTAATATTTTATTAAGAATTTAGTATCTATATTACTCAAGGTTATTGTTCAGTACATTCCTTGAAGTGCCTTTTTCTTATTTTAGTGTTAGGATGATAATTGCTTCATAGAATCAATTTGGTAGTGCTCCCTTATTATTTAACGGGACAATTTGAGGAGGATAGGTTTTGGTTCTTCTTTACATGTCTGCCGAAACCCAGGTCAGAATCCAACTGGTCCTGATGTTTTGTTTATTAGAATTTTTAAATTATGGTGTTAATCTCATTGCTTGATATTGGTCTTATTATGTTATAGATATAAGTTGTCCCCAAAAAATTCCTGTGTGAGAAAATAGAAGAAAGTTTGGAGGTTATAAGAACCTGAATCTAATCCGTGCATTAATCCTTGGATAGGGATTAACTAGGTGGTAAGTGTCAGCAGGTAGGGAAGGCCTGGAGGAGGTGGGACAATGGGGGTATGAACTTGAAGTTTACATTTTTTCTGTGGTGAGAGGATGTCCCTCTCCCTCCACCTTCCTCTGCTTCTTGGTGCCATGTTTTCCCTGCCATACCCTTCAATCATGTTGTTCTGCCTCCCCTCCAGCCCAGAGCAATTGAGTCAGCCACATATGGACTAAAACTTCTAAAACTGTGAGCCCTCAAATAAACTTTTCTTTCTCTAAAATTGTTCTGTTCGGTCTTTTGGTCACAGCAGTGGGAAAAACTGACTAAAAAATTCTTTTTATTTTCTATAATTTTGTGGTTCAATTTGAATAAGTCATATGAGTCTTGAAATTTGTCATCTTTTATTTTTCCAAGTTTTGTGATATACATTTTCAGGATAATTTTTAGTTATCTTGTGGTTTTCATAGTGTTTGTGGTAAAATGTTCTTTTTCATCTCTAGCTTTGTTGATCTGGGTCTTCTCTTTTATTTCTTCAGTTAGTTAGGGGTTTATCAATATTGTACATTTTTTTGTACTTTATAAAACTTCCTTTGCATCCTATAGTATGATCTATTTTAAAGAAGCTTCCATGTGCTTCTAAGAAGAAAGTAAATTCAATTGTTTATGCATAAAATATTCTATATATTCCTCTTGGTTTCTCAAAGCAGTACCAATATTTCTATTACCCAAAGCCATACATTGAGTTTATAAATACTTTGTTGGTCATTCCAACTCAGAGCTCCTAGGAGAAAGTAGTACATGAAATTATACCTTGCTAAAAGAAGAGGCAATAACCCTTTCAATAGATAGGAAGACATACAAGCAATACGAAAAAGGAAGGAAACAAACCACTTCAAACAGCCAGTAACACTTCAAACAACTGACTCCATTGACATCACAATGGAAGAAATTTTTTTTAAATGTTTTTAGTTGCAGATGGACATACAATATCTTTATTTATTTTTATGTGGTGCTGAGGATTGAACCCAGTGCCTCACACATGCGAGGCAAGCTGAGCCACAATCCCAGCCCCTGGAAGAAATTTCTGACAATGAATTCAAAAACTTTATAGTGAAAATGCAGTGTAGAGAGAGGGTCCAAGATAGCAGCCTAGATGGACGCTGTGTTCCTAGGCTCTCCATAACCTGGGATTAAAGAAGTAGGAATATTGCTTCTTTGGGAGTTATTAGAGGACCCCCAACAGCTGCACCTATTCAGGAATTCCAGTTGTGTGCCCACACAGACCTCTAGCTCCCAGCATTTGCTCAGGACCCAAGCTACTCATCTATGCAGGACCCACTTCCATGCAGGACTCCCTGCTCCAGCATGCACACACCACGCAGGACCTCTGATGGCCTACCTATACAGGACCCCTAGCTGATGCTCTGGAGTGAGAATCCCAGCTCCTGTGCAGAACCCCTGGCTGTTGCTCCTGTGTGGACCTCCATCTACCAGTGTGGTGCTCTCCTGTTCTCCTGCACCTGGAGACAATGGACAGGGTCTGGAAACAGCCTCCTATCTCAACACTGCAGACCACAGAACTGCATATCCAAACAGGTCTCCCAATGCCACCATCTGGCACACCCTGACACCCCATATCTGAAAGCAGACACCTCCATCTTGGGACACCATCTTTGCCATTGTGGATTATCCTCATTACTGCCATCACCATATTTAACCCCCAGTTTGGGACACTGGCTGGGGCCCAGAAGCAGAATCAAGGTACTTATAGTTCCCCAGTTTGTTTCTCTCCCCTGCAGCCACTAAACTAGCACAGCACTTGCAGCTGCATGGTCTGTCCATAGCTTGCAAACCTGGTCTTGAACTCCTCGAACAAAAAAACAGCTCTTTGTGACCTCTGGAGAGAAAGGTTCTTAATTGGGAAACAGAAAGGCAGGGGTGAGAGAGATACACTTTAGAGACTAAATGAGAGACCAGGAACTGTGAGGTCTACAAGAAATATAAGGAGATAAGTCCTGGCACCCAAAATCACAGAGATCCTTGGTGTGAAGTCTTCCCACGGGGATTGGCAAGCACTAAACCCCACCTCCAGAGGCTCTGCCACTAAGGCACTAAACATATGCTAATAACCTGCACCATCATGGGGGGAGAGATATGAGAAAAAAGACAGCCCCACCTACAAGATAAGAAGGAGTACAAGAAAAATTTTAACTTCAAAAGAAATAATCCTTTTTATTTACCTTGAGATTTTTTTCTATTTTCTTTTTTTTCCTTACTTCTTTTTTTTCCTCTCTCTCTTTTCACATCCTCACATCTCCAACATTTGTGAAACCAATTTTTTTTTTTTTATGCATTAGGCAACTGAGGACAGGGATATCTGATTAGTACATTACAGTTGTATTATATAGTTTTTTATCATGTTTTTACATTTTTCATTTTTTTTAATTTTTGTTTGTTTTTTGTACTCTATTTTATTCCTACTTACTTGACTTCCCCAAATTTATTTCTCTCTTTTCTACTACTAGCCAACTTCTTTTGTATTCTTCTCTCATGCTTTCTAAGATCTAATAACTCTATATCTTCACTTCCTAATTCCCTTACATCTTATCCTACACCTCACACCTGGCTCTCTCTAGTCCACCATCAGAAACTGTAGACCCTTTTGCAAACCTATTGTTTATATTGTAGATACTAATTGAACTCATAATTTCTGTATATTTTGACAAAGCCATAAATGTCCTATTCGGAGCTACTTGGTTTAAAGATATTTATTGTTTGTATTGGGATTTGTTAACATTGGTCTCTCCCTTAAAGGAGAGGTATTGAAACTCTGAAGGATTCTATAATCCTATAGGATAAAAACTGCAACACCTTGGATCTGCAGTGCTAGAAGGGAAGACACATGAACACCATGAAATAACAAAGGAAGAGAGTACCCCAAACAAACCAATATACTACATTATTACAATCCATGTCAGCACAGTGAAGAAATGTCAGAGAAGGAGTTCAAGATGTACATAATTAAATGTTCTGTGAATTGAAGGATGTTATAAGAGAGCAAACATAGGCAGGGGAAGATCATTTTGATAAAGAGCTACACAGGCAAATACAAGAAGGAAAAGATTACTTCAATAAGGAGATAGAGATTCTGAAAAAAGAACCAAACAGAAATCCTTGAAATGAAAGAAACAATAAACCAAATTAAAAACTCAATAGAAGCTGGGCGCGGTGGCCTAAGTCTGTAATCCCATCATTTAGGGAGGCTGAGACAGGAGAATTGCGTGTTCAAAGCCAGCCTCAGCAATGGAAAGGTGCTAAGCAACTCAGTGAGACCCTGTATTTACATAAAGCACAAAATAGGAATGGGGATGTGGCTCAGTGGTCAGGTGCCCCTGAGTTCAATCTCCAGTACCAAAAAAAAAAAAAAAACTCAATAGAAAGCATCTCCAAAACATTTGATCACTTGGAAGACAGAACTTCTGAAAATGAAGACAAAATATATAATCTTGAAAATAGAGTTGATTGCACAGTGAAGATGGTGAGAAACAATAAGCAGAACAGCCAAGAATTATGGAATAACATGGAAAGACCAAATTTAAGGATTACAGGGATAGAATAAGGCATAGAGTTTCAAACCAAAGAAATAAACAATATATTTAATGAAAAAAATCAGAAAAGTTTCCAAACATGAAGAACAAATTGGAAAATCAAATACAAAAGGCTTATAGGACACCAAATGTACAAAATTAAAATGGATCTGCACCAAGGCACATTATAATGAAAATGCTTAGTATACAGAAAAAGGAGAGAATTTTAAAAGCCACAAGAGAAAGTAATTATATTACATATAGGGGGAAATCAATGAGAATTTCTGCAGACTTCTCAACACAGACACTTAAACCTAGAAGAGCTTCGAACAGTATATACCAAGCTCTAAAGAAAATGGATACCAACCAAGAATCTTATATTCTGTAGAATTAAGTTTTAGATTTGATGATGAAATAAAAACCTTCCAAGATAAACAAAAGTTAAAAAGAATTCACAACAGAAAAGCCTGTATTACAGAACATTCTTGGTAAAATATCCCATGAGGAGGAAATGAAAAACAACAGTGAACGTCTGCAAAGGGAGGAACTACACTAAAGGACAGGCCAATCAAAGGAGAAATCTATTCAAATTAAAAACTAATAATAAACCAAAATATCTGGGAATATGAACCAAGTCTCAACAATAACCCTAAATGTGAGTGGCCTAAATTCATCAATTAAATGTCATAGACTGGCGGATTGGACTAAAAAAAAAAAGACCCCAAAATATGCTGCCTCTAAGAGACTCATTTCATAGGAAAAGACATCCACAGATGGAAGGTGAAAGGAAAAAAGAATTACTCTCATGGACAGCATAAGCACATAGAGGTTTTCATCCTTATATCAGATAAAGTGGACTTCAAACCAAAGTTACCAAAAAGGATAAAGAAGGTGATTTCATACTGCTTAAGGGAATCATATATCAATGACACATAACAATTTCAAATAATTATGCCTCAAACAATGGGACATCTATGTATGTCAAACAAACCCTTCTCAACTTCAAGAATCAAATAGACCACAACACAATAATACTGGGTGACTTTAACACACCCCTCTCACCACAGCATATATCTTCCAAACAAAAACTAAACAAGGAAACTACAGAATTCAATAAAACAATAAAATATCTAGACTTTACAGACCTATATAAAATATTCCATCCTTCAACAAGTGAATACACTTTTACCTGAGCAGTACATGGATCTTTTTCCAAAATATATCATATGCTATGCTGCAAGGCTATTGTCAGCAAATACAAAAAAATAAGCGTGGGGGTGGGACGAGGATACTACCCTGCAATCTATCCGACCATAATAGAATTAAATTGGAAATAAATGACAAATTAAAAATAGAAGCTACTCCAATACCTGGAGACTAAAAAACATGCTATTGAATGATGCATGGATAACAGAAGACATCAGAGAAGATACAAAAAAATTTAGAGGTAAATGAGAACTTTGATACAACATGTCAAACTCTCTAGGACACTACAAAGGCAGTGTTAAAAGAAAAGTTCATTGCATTAAGTTAATTCATTGAAAGAAGTAAAGTTCTACAAATAAAGAACCTGGCACTATATTCCAATGCCCGAGAAAAAAGGAATAAACAATACCAAAAAAAGAATACAGAAAATAATTAGAATCAGGAATGAAATCAGTGAAATTGAAACAAAGGAAACATTTCAAAAAATTGACAAAACAAAAAGCTGATTCTTTAAAAAAAATGACAAACTCTTAGCTACTCTAACAAAAAGAAGGAGAAAGAAAACCCAGATTACTAAGATTCCTGATGAGAAAGGAAATATCATGGCATATTCTATTGAAACACAGAGGAAAATTAGAAACTATTTGGAAAATATATGCTACAGTAAAATAGAAAATCTCAAAGATGCAGACAAATTTCTAGAGGCAAAAGACTTACCCAAACTGAACCAGGAAGACATTCACAATGTAATCAGATCAATTTCAAGCAAGGATTAGAAGATTCAATCAAAAGTTTATTAGCCAAGAATAGCCCAAGACCAGACAGATTTTCAACCGAGTTCTATAAGACTTACAAAGAAGAACTAGCTCCAATACTCCTCTAATTATTTCATAAAGTAGAAAAGGAGGGAACTCTTCCAAACTCATTCTACGTGGCTACTATCACACTGATACCAAAACCAGAGACACATCAAATAAGAAAAATTTTAGACCAATATTCTTGATGAAGATAGATGCAAAAATTATCAATAAAATTTTGGCAAATTGCATACAAAAATATATTAAAAATATAGTGCACCATGATCAAGTGGGTTTCATTCCAGGGATGCAAGTTTTGTTCAACATATGGAAATCAATAAATGTAATCCATCACATCAATAGGCTTAAATATAAGAATCATATGATTTTATCAATTGATGCAGAGAAAGCATTTGGCAAAATACAGAACCCTTTCATGTTTAAAATAGTAGAAAAAATAGGGATAGTAGGAACATAGCTCAATATTGTAATAGTAATCTATGCTAATATCAAGGCCAACATCATCTTAAATGAAGAATAATTGGAAGCATTCCCTCTAAATATTGGAACAGTAAAAGGATGCTCCCTTAAACCACTGCTATTCAACATAGTCCTTGAAAATCTAACCAGAACAATTAGATGAAAGAAGTTGAAGGGATAAAAATAGGAAAAGAAGAACTCAAACTATCATTATTTGCAAATGACATGATATTGTACTTGGAGAATCCAAAAAATTCCACCAGAAAAATTCTAGAATTAATAAATGAATTCAGCAAAGTTCCAAGACATAAAATCAACACACATAAATTAAATGCATTTCTATACATCAGTGATGAATCCTCTGAAAGAGAATCAGGAAAACTACTCCAATTACCATAGCCTCAAAAAAAATATTTGAGAACAATTTAACAAGAGTGGTGAACTACCTATACAATGAAAACTACAGAACAGTAAAGAAAGACATTGAAGAACACCTTAGAAGTTGGAAAGATCTCCCATGGTCTTGGATAGGCAGAATCAATATTGTCAAAATGGCCATACTACCCAAAGTGCTATATAGATTCAATGTGATTTCAATTAAAATCCCAACATCTTTTCTTATAGAAATAGAAAAGGCAATCATGAAATTCATATGGAAGAATAAGAGACCCAAAATAGACAAAGCAATCCTTAACAAGAAGAGTGAAGCAGGAGGCATCACAATACTGGACTTTAAACTATACTACAAAGCTATAGTAACAAAAATGGCATGGTACTGGCACCAAAATAGACACGTAAACCAATGGTACAGAATAGAAGACACAGAGACAAACCCACTTAAATACAGTTATCTTATACTAGACAAAGGTTCCAAACACGTATATTGGAGAAAAGATAAACTCTTCAACAAATGGTCCTGGGAAAACTGGAAATCCATATGTGGCAAAATGAAGCTAAACCTCTATCTCTCACCATGCACAAAATTTAACTCAAAGTGTAGGAAATTATACCAGAGACCCCACACCTAATAGAAGAAAAAGTAGGCCCAATTCTTCATCATGTCAGATTAGGACTTTAGTTCCGTAACAAAACTCCTATAGCACAAGAAGTAAAACCAAGAATCAATAAATGGGATGGATTTAAACTAAAAAGCTTCTTCTCAGCAAAAGAAATAATCAATGAAGTGAACAGAGATATATATTTTCTTATTGAATTGAAAAAGCCAAACAATATGCTGTTTACAAGAGACTCATCTTACAGACAGAGATGTTCACAGACTAAAGGTGGAAGAATGGGAAAATAAATACCATGAAAATGCTAGAAAAACAAGAAGTAGCCACTTTCATATCAGAAAACTATTGACTTTGAGCTAACATTAATTAGAAGAGATGAAGAAGGTCACTTCATACTGCTAAGGGAATCCAACAATAAGAAACAATAATTGTATACATTTATGCTCCAAACAATGGAACATTTAAATACATAGAGCAAACTTTTTAAAATCAAGAATCATAGAGGCAACAATATTTTAATACTTGGTGATTTCAACACATCTCTCTCACCACTAGGTAGATCATCCAGACACAAACTAAGATACTTCTTAACTAAAAAAATATTATTTTTAAAAATATTTTTAGTTGTCAATGGAACTTTATTTTACTTATTTATTTATATGCAGTGTTGAGGATCAAACCCAGGGCCTCTACAACATGCCAGGCAAGTGCTTTAGAACTGAGCCACAAATCCAGCCCCTAAAAATTATTATTAAACAAATGGACCTAACAGACATGTATAGAATAATTTATCCATCAGTGTTTGAATTTACTTTTCTCTCAGCAGCACATGTAACATTTTCTAAACTAGACCATATGTTAGGTCCCAAAACAAATTCTAATAAATACAAAAAATATAGTTAATACCTTGCATTCTATCAGATTATAATGAAAATAAATTAAAAATTAATGACAATATTTTAAAAAATCACTTAACACCTGCATAGTAATGACTTATTGATACCAATTAAATGACTAATGGATGCCAATGAAATCAGGGGACAAATTTTCTATAAAATGAAAAAAATGATATGACATATCAAACTTCTGGGACGGTATGAACAGAGTTTTAAGAGAAAGTTTATAACACTGAGTTTATACATTAAAAAACAAAAAGATCTTGGGAGGCTGAGACAGGAGAATCACGAGTTCAAAGCCAGACTCAGCAATGGCAAGGAGCTAAGCAACTCAGTGAGAGAGACCTTGTTTCTACATAAAACACAAAATAGGGCTGAGATGTGGCTGAGTTGTCCCGTAACCCTGAGTTCAATCCATTGTACAAAAAAAAAAAAAAAAAAAAAAGAGATCAAGTGAATAATCTAACATTACAGCTCAAGGGATCTAGGAAAAGGATAAAAAACTAACACCAAAATCAACAGAAGACATGAAGTAATTAAAGTGAAAACTGAGATCAATAAAACTGAGAGTAAGGAAAAATAAAAAAAAAGAATCAATGAAATATAGAGTGAGTTTTTGATAGAAAGAAAATTGATAAGCTTTTAGTCATGTTAACCAAAAAAGATAGAAGATATTGAAAAATTCCTAGAGACCTATGACCTACTGAAATTAATCCATTAGCATATAGAAAACTTAAACAGATCAATATCAAGTAATTAAAGAAGCTATTGAAAGGCTTCCAAGAAAAAAAAATCCCAGAACCAGACAGATTCCCAGCCAAGTTTTACCAGATATTTAAAGAACTAACACTTATCTTCCTCAAATTATTCTAATAGAGAAGGAGGGAACAACGCTAACTTCATTCCATGAACTGAGTATGACCCTAATGCTGAAACCAGACAAAGACACATTGAAGAAAGCAAACTTCAGGCCAATATTCTTGATGAACATAGATGCAAAAATTCTTTTTTTTTTTTTTTTTTTTTTTTTTTTTTTTTTTTTTTTTTTTTTTTTTTTTTTTGTGGTACTGGGGATTGAACTCAGGGCCACTCGACCACTGAGCCACATCCCCAGCCCTATTTTGTGTTTTTTTTATGTAGAGACAGGGTCTCACTGAGTTGCTTAGCACCTCACCATTGCTGAGGCTGGCTTTGAACTCGCGATTCTCCTGTCTCAAAAAATTCTTAATAAAATATTGGGAATATACAGACAAAATTTTTCTAAAAAGATAGTGCATCATAACTGAGTGGGTCTCATCCCAGGAATACAAGGTTGTTTCATCACACACAAATTACTAAATGCAATTCATCACAAAAATAGAGTTAGGGACAAGAATCATGTGGTTATTGTATCAATAGATATAGAAAAAGCATTTGACAAAGTATACCACCCATTTATGTTTAAAACAATGGACAAGCTGTGAATAGAAAGAGCTTAACTCATAATTGCATTGGCTATTTATGACAAACCTAAGGTCAACATCATACTGGATGGAGAAAAGCTAAAATCATTTTCTCTAAAAATAGAAACAAGGCAAGGATGCCCAATCTCACCACTCCTACTCAACACAGTTTTCAAAAATTTAGCTAGAACAATCAGGCAAGAAAAGAAAATTAAAAGAATGCAAATAGGAAAAGAAGAGATCAAATTACCACTGTATGCTGATGATATAATTTTATATTTAGAAAACTCAAAAAACACCAGAAGACTTCTAAAGCTGATGATTTCAGTAAAAAAGCAGGATACAAAATCAGCATACATAAATAAGTTGTTTTCCTATACTCCAATAATAAATATGCTAAAAAAGAAATTAGTAAAACTATCTCATTCATAATAACCAGAAGAAAATTCTACACCTGGGAAAGGGCTGAAGATATACTTCAGTTGGTAGAGTGCTTGTATTGCATGCACAAGGCACTGGGTTCAATCTGCAGCACCAAAAAAAAAAATACTTGGAATTAATCTAATGAAAAAAGTGAAGAACTTTAATAAAAATATGGGATATTGAATAAAGAAATTGAACAAGACTTTCTTAGAAGATGGAAAGTCCTACACTGTTCTTGGATAGGCAGAATTAATATTATCAAAATGGACATATTACCAAAAGTGTTACATAGATTCAATGCTATCTCCATCAAAATACCAAAGACATACTTCATAGATCTAGAAAAAAAAATGTACTAAAATTTATTTGAAAAAACAACAGGCCCAGAATAGCTAAAACTATCCAGAATAAAAAGAATGGGGGCTGGGGTTATGGCGCAGTGGTAGCGTGCTCGCCTAGCACACGGGAGGCACTGGGTTCGATCCTCAGCACCACATAAAAATAAAATAAAGATATTGTGTCCATCTACAACTAAAAAATAAATATAAAAAAAAAACCCCAAACATCAGACTTTAAAAAAAAAAAAAAAGAATGATGCTGGAGAAATCACAATACCAGACCTGAAATTATACTACAGAGCTATAGTACCAAAACCAGTATGGTAGAAGTACCAAAACAGACATTAAGACCAATGAAATAGAATGCTCAGATAAAAATCCACATATATGTAGTTATCTGTCACTATACAAACGTGTCAAAAGCATACATTGGAAAAAGATAGTGTTTTAAAAAGTGGTTTAGGGCCGGGCGCGGTGGCTGAAGCCTGTAATCCCAGCACTTAGGGAGGCTGAGACAGGAGAATCGCGAGTTCAAAGCCAGCCTCAGCAATGGCGAGGTGCTAAGCAAATCAGTGAGACCCTGTCTCTACATAAAACACAAAATAGGGCTGGGGATGTGGCTCAGTGGTAGAGTGCCCCTGAGTTCAATCTCCAGTACCACAAAAAAAAAAAAGTGGTTTAGGGAGAACTGGATATCCATATGAAAAAAAAATGAAGCTGGTCCCCTACTATTTACCCTGTACAAAAATTATCTCAAATTGATTAAAACCTAAGAAATAGACAAGAATTTCTGCAACTATTATAAGAAAATATAGGCCTAGCCTTTCAAAATATAGGCACAGGAATCAGCTTCATAAACAAGACTCCTAAAACACAAAACTTAAAAGTAAAAGTCAATAGGAGATATGGCATCAAATTTAAAAAGTTTGAACAGAAAAGTAAACAATTAAGAGTATAGAGAGGCTACAAAATGGGAGAATTTTGCCACCTGCTCCACAGATAAGACATTAATATTTAGAATATATAAAGAATTCAAGAAACTTAACATCAAAAATACCAATAACCCAATTAAAATGGACAAAAAATTAGACACTTTTCAAAAGAAAAAAATATTAGTGGTCAATAAATATATGAAAAAATATTCAGCATCTCTAGCAATTAGAGAAATACAAATCAAAACAATATAAATATTTCATCTTATAAAGAATACAAATAATTTTGGTGAGTATGTGGCACACATGGTACACTCATACATTGTTGGTGGGACTGCAAATGAGTGCAAGCACTCTGGAAGGTAATATGGAGACTTCTCAAAAAATAATTAACGAAACCTCCACATGAACCAGATATCCCACTCTATTATACACCCAAAAGACCTAAAATCAGCATACTATAGGAAAACAGCCATACCAGTGTTTATAACAGCATGATTCACAATAGCCAGACTATGGAACAAACCAAGGTACCCTTAAACATGTAAATTGTCAGCACACACACACAATGAAATAATAATCTGCCATAATAAAAATGAAATTATATAATTTGCTGGTTAATGGATGGAACTGGAGACTATAATAAGTGAAATAAGTCAGAATCAGAAAGTTAGAGGTCGAAAGTTTTCTCTATGTGGAAGCTATTCTAAAATTAAGGGGAGAGGCTGTGTTGTATCTAAGTGGTAGAGTGTTTGCCTAGTGTGTGTGAGGCACTGGGATTATCCTCAGCATTACATAAAAATAAATAAATAAATAAATAAATAAATAAATGTATTATGTCCATCTACAACTAAAAAAATAGAAATAAAATAAAGGGGAAAGGAGAAAGAATGAAAGAAATGGGGGAAAGGATTCCATAAAAATAAAATAAAGATCAGAGTACTAGAAAGATATTGAGGAGGAGGGAGGCTGAGTGACATAAGGGAAAAACAGTGGAATAAATTCGATCTAACTTTTCAATTTACATATATTAATATACTATAGTAAATGTCACCATTATGTACATCCAAAAGACACTAATGTTACCCAAAAGTATGTAAATAAATGGAAATATCAGTAGAGTAGAGGAAAGGGAACATTCAAAAGAAAGAGAGGTAGGAAATAATAAGTATTTGGGACTTAATTGAAGCAAATTATATTCCATGCATTTGCATTTATGTCAAACGCTATTATAATGTTATGTATAACCATTATGAACTAATAAAACTAAAGACAAAAATTACTAGCCAATGTAAGCCGTAAACTGTTGATTTTAATTTATTTCATAAAATATTTAGATCTCTATCTCTAATGATTAGCCTTAAAATAAGAAAATAGAATAAGTTAATGTTTATATAATAAGGTATAATTTTAAACTTTTGTTTTCAGTGATCCTTCAGCTATGCTTTCATCAGGGATATTAAAACAAAGTTCTATTTCTATGATATGTCAATTTTTTTTTAAAACTAAGTATTTTTGGAGTGCAAATTTATGATTAAAAATTGCTTAGGAATATAATATCAATAATCAAAATGTTTAAAAAAGAGCATATGATGAATCTCAATGGAAGCTATAAAATTTTTGCTTACTGTATTTATCTTTATATATGTATGTGTCTACATGGTACAATAATAACATATAAAAACATGAACAAACATAAATTTAAATAAAAAGGATCCAAATGCCATTCATTTTCTGAGATTTAAATAAATCTTTCACAAGTTAATGTAAATTTATTGATAGATTAAACTTGTCTTTAATACATTCTTTTCTTTCATCTAATCTAGTCAGAAATGTAAATTATCTATTTGTTTTAGTAGAAGAAAGACAACTTAAATATTAAGTAGGTTATCTGATTATCTTAGTTTCATGAGTAATCTAAAGCTGGCTATTAAAATGTATGAGTTTCATGTAATATAAATGGGATTAACATTTATAAATGTATTTATTAGAGAAGATATCTGATTCACTTGTAACTTAAGTACTTAAAATCAATTGTGAAATATAAACTTACTGGTGTCTTAAATTCTATGAGAAATATGTTCTTATGTATTTGGGTCTATTAACACTTATGGTTTTAAATATTGTCAGTATATATATGGAAAAACGGTTAATGTGTCTGTTACTGTATATAAACCAATAGAAAATTGCTAAGTGTTAAAATTCTAATGAAAATGTAATTGTATATGCAAAAAAGAATACAGAGAATTTAAAATGTATTTTTTTAATCTCAACTTCTTTATTGTACAGTGGACATTACACAGTAATGTTTTACAAATCTCGTTAAGAATTCTTTTGCAGGGTGACCTTTAATAACTCCACTAGATTGCAATATATTGATATTTCCCATTTTCTAATGCTTTGTTATTACATATAAGACAAATAAGTACTAATTTTTAATTATTAATTTTTGTATTTGTTATAATTAGTTATACATGACAGTAGAATGCATTTTGACACATCATACATAACTGGAATATTATTTCTCATTCTTCTGCTTGGACATGTTGTAGAGTTATACTGGTCATGTAATCATATATGCACATAGGGTAATAATGTCTGATTCATTCTACTATTTTTCCTACCCCTACCTTCCCTTGACTCCCCTATATCTACTCCAAAGTACTTTTTTTGTGTGTGGCACTGGAGATTGAACTCAGGGGCACTCAACCACTGAGCCACATCCCCAGCCCTATTTTGTGTTTTATGTAGAGACAGGGTCTCACTGAGTTGCTTAGCACCTCGCCATTGCTGAGGCTGGCTTTGAACTCGCAGTTCTCCTGTCCCAGCCTCCCTAAGTGCTGGGATTACAGGCTTGTGCCACCATGCCCAGCTACTCCAAAGTACTTCTATTCTTTCTTAGCCCCATCCTCCATTGTGAAGTAGCATCCAGATATCATATAAAATATTTGGTCTTTGTTTCTTGTAATTGGCTTATTTTGCTTATCATAATATTCTCTATCCATTTATCTGAGCAAATGCTATAATTTCATTCTTCTTTATGGCTGGGTAATACTCCATTGTGTATATATACCACATTTTATTTATTCATTTTTCTGTTGAAGGGCATCTAGGTTGGCTCCATTGTTTACCTAATGTGAATTGAGCTGCTATAAATATTGATGCGACTGTGCCAATTGTAATAGGCTGTTTTTAATTCTTTAGGGTAGAGATGAAGGAGTGGAGCAGCTGGATAACATGGTGGTTCCAATTCAAATTTTCTAAGGAATCTCCATACTGCTTTCCAGATTGGTTGCACCAACTTGCAGTCCCACCAGCAATCTATGAACGTGCCTTTTCCTTCACATTCTCACCAACACTTATTGTTGTTTGTATTCTTGATAATTGCCATTCTGACTGGCTTCAGAAGAAATATTAGAGTAGTTTTGATTTGCATTTCTCTAATCACTAGAGATGCTGAACATCTCTTTATATATTTGTTGATCAATTGTATATCTTCTTCTGACAAGTGTATGCTCAGCTCCTTAGCCCATTTATCAATTGGGTTGTTTGTTTTGTTGGTGTTTATTGTGTTCTTTATATACCCTGGAGATTAGTGCTCTATTTTATGTGTGTATGGCAAAAATTTGCTCCCAAAATGTACGCTCTTTCTTCATCTCATTGTTTCTTTTGCTGAGAAGATTTTTGTAGCTTGAATTTATTCCATTTATTGATTCTTGATTTTATTTCTTGCACTTTAAGAGTCATGTTAAGGAAGTCAGGCCTAATCTGATGTGATGAACGTTTGGGCCTTACTTTTCCTCTACTAGGCAGAATGTCTCTGGTCTAATTCTCAGTTTCTTGATCCACTTTGAGTTGAGTTTTATGCCTGGTGAGAGATGGGGGTTTAGTTTCCTTTTGTTGCATAAGAATTTCCAGTTTTCCCAGCACTATTTGTTGAAGGGGCTATCTTTTCTCCAATGTATGTTTTTGGAACCTTTGTCTAGTATGAGATAACTGTATTTATGTGGGTTTGTCTCTGTCTTCTATTCTGTACCTTTGGTCTATATGTCTATTTTGGTGTCAATACCGTGTTGTTTTTGCTACCATAGCTTTGTAGTATAGTTGAAGGTCTGGTATTTTGATGCCTCCTGCTTCACTCTTCTTGCTAAGAATTGTTTTGGCTATTCTGGGTCTCTTATTTTTCCAAGTGAATTTCATAATAGCCTTTTCTATTTCTGCAAGAAATGACATTGATATTTTAATTGTAATCATATTGAATTGAATATGTTTAAAGCTTTGGATAGTATGGCCATTTTTGACAATACTGTTTTTGCCTGTCCAAGAGCATGGGAGATCTTTTCATCTTCTAAGATCTCCTTCAATTGATTTTAGTGTCCTATAGTTTTCATTATAGAGGTCTTGTTTTGTTAAATTGATTCCCAACTATTTTGTTTTATTTTGAGGCTATTTTGAGTCGGGTAATTTTCCTAATTTCTCTTTCAAATTATTTTCACTGATGTATATAAATACATTTGATTTATGGGTGTTGATTTTATATTGTGAAACTTTGCCGAATTCATTTATTAATTCTAGAAGTTTTCTGGTGGAATTTTTTGGATCCTTTAATTATAGAAACATATTGGCAAATAATGAGAGCTTGAGTTCTTCTTTTCCTATTCACATACCTTTAATTTCTTTTATTTGTCTAATTGATCCAGTTACATTTTTAAGGACTATGATGAATATAAATGGTGAAAGAGGGCATTCCTGTCTTGTTCATATTTTTAGAGGGAATGCTTCCAATTTTTCTCCATTTAGGATCATTTTGGCGTTTGGTTTTGCATAGATTTATTTTGCAATGTTGATGTATGTTCCTACTATGCCTAGTTTTTCTAGTGTTTTGAACATGAAAGTGTACTGTATTTTGTGAAATACTTTCCCTGCATAAATTTATATAAGCACACTGTTTTCATATTTAAGTTTATTGATGTGATAGATTACATTTATTGATTTTTGTATGTTGAACCAACCTTGCATACCTGGAATGAACTCTCATTTGATCATGGTGCACTATTTTTTAGTACGTTTTGGTATGTGATTTGCCAAAATTTTATTGAGAATTTTTGCATCTATGTTCATCAGGAATATTGGTCTGAATTTGATTCTTTGATGTATCTCTGTCTGTTTTTGGTATCAGGATGATACTAGCCTCATAGAATGAGTTTGGAATGATTCCTCTTTTTTCAATTTTATGGAATAATTTGAGAAATATTGGTATTAATTCTTCTTTGTTTGTCTTGTAGCACTCAGCTGAGAATTTGCTCACTGGCTTTTCTTGGTTGGTAGATTTTGATGGTGTCTTCTATTTTTTTGCTTGAACTTGATCTGGTTAAGTTTTGTATGTCCTCCTGGTTCAGATTGTGTAGGTCATATGTCTCTAGAAATTTTCAGTGTCTTCAAGGTTTTCTATTTTACTGGAGTATAAATTTCCAAAATAGTTTCTAATTATCTTTTGTATTGTAATAGTATCTTATGTGATATTTCTTTTTTTATTTTTTTAGTTGTAGATGTACACAATACCTTTGCTTTATTTTTATTTATTTTTATGTGGCGCTGAGGATCGAACCCAGTACCTTACATGTGCCAAGCAAGTGCTCTACCACTGAGCCACAACCCTGATGTTTCTTTTTTAATGATTTGAGCTTTGTCTCCTTTTTTTGTTAGGGTGGCTAAGGGTTTGTCACTTTTATTTATTTTTTTCAGAAAATCATTCTTTTGTCAATTTTTTGAATTGTTTCCTTTGTTTCAATTTCATTGATTTCAGTCCTGATTTTAATTATTTTCTATCTTCTACTTCTTTTGGTGTTGGTTTGTTCCTCTTTTTCTAGGGCTTTGAGATGTAATTTCAGGTCCTTTATTTGTTGACTTTATTCTTTTAATTAATGAGCTTAATGCAATGAACTTTCCTCTTAGTACTGCCTTCATAGTATCCCAGAGATTTTGATATGTTGTATCAGAGTTCTCATTTACCACTAAGAATGTTTTTATCTCTTCCCTGATATTTTCTGTTATCCATGGGTCATTCAATAGCATATTATTTAATCTCCAGGTATTGGAGTAGTTTACATTTTTCATTTCATTATTGATTTCTAATTTTGTTCCATTATGGTCAGATAGAATGCTGGTTGTATCTCTACTTTGTTTTTTATTTGCTAAGACTTGCTTTGTGTTATTACATATTGTCTATTTTGGAGAATTATATATGAGCTGCTGAGAAAAGGTTCACTTGTTGATGAGTGGAATATTCTATATATGCCTCTTAAGTCTAAGTTATTGATTGTTTCATTGAGTTCTATAATCTCTCTTTGTTTAGCTTGTCTTTGGAATATCTGCCCAGTGGTGAGAGATATGTTAAAATCTTCCAGTATTATTGTGTTGTCGTCTATTTGATTCTTGTAGTTGAGAAAGGTTTGTTTGATATACATAGATACCCCATTGTTTGGTGCTTAGATATTTACTATTGTTGTCTTGTTGATGTACGATTCCCTTAAGCATTATGAAATATTTTCCTTTATCCCTTTTCTTTTTTTTTTTTTGGTACTAGGGATTGAACTCAGGGGCACTCGACCACTGAGCCACATCCCCAGCCCTATTTTGTGTTTTTTTATGTAGAGACAGGGTCTCACTGAGTTGCTTAGTGCCTCGCCATTGCTGAGGCTGGCTTTGAAATTGCGATTCTCCTGTCTCAGCCTCCCTAAGTGCTGGGATTACAAGCGTGAGCCACTGCGCCCGGCTCCTTTATCCCTTTTCATTAACTTCGGTTTGAACTCCACTTTATCTTATATTAGGATGTAAACCACTGCTTGTTTACTTGGTTCATCTTAGTGATACATTTATTATGTTTTATTTGACACCTTAAATATACATAGCTAGATATTGGTATTCATATGATGACTAAATATGTTTGTCCAACCTTTGTCTAAATTTGCATAAAAATTTATAATATTGCAGCTGTATAGGTTTAATACAGAAAAGTAAAAAAAATGCTTTTTTTCTATAAAATATACATAGTATCTAAATTTTACATATAAAAATGTTTATTAAAATGTTTATAATTTCCACTATATTTGACCTACCCTTCTTTACATCAGATAATACACATAAGAGGTCTACAACTGTACTTTGATTTTTTTCAACTCTGTTAGCCTATGTAAATCTGTAATTATAGTTGTCCTATGGAGTCATGGATTGTACACTTTACCATGAATGATAAAACTAAGTTAATATATAGACATCTGTGTGAATGTGATACTAATAATGATTGACTACTTTGTAAGATAATTATACTAATGTACTAATGTAGTTTAACTATAAAAGCCTTTTTAATATATTAGACTATGAGAGTAGTTTATCAAGCTGGTGCCCTCCAAACTAAAATTGTTGACACTGATGTTCTTTTCAGACTTATATACACTGAGATATCTTCTCATTCTTAGCAGAATGGCAATAATGAAGAATACTAGTGACAATAAATGTTGGCAAGGATGTGTGGAAACTTGTACAATCATATGTTGTTGTTTGGCTGCAATTGGTGCAACCAGTATGGAAATTCCTTGGAAAACTTGGAATAGAACCACCAGTTTGCCCACTTATCCCACTCCTCAGTATATACCCAGAGGATGATAAAAAAGCATACTACAGCAACACAGCCACGTCAATGTTTATAACAGTCAATTCAAAATAGCTAAGCTATGGATCCAACTTAGGTGCCCTACAACTGATGAATGGATAAGGAAATTTTGCCCTATATACACAATGGAATATTACTCAATCATATAAATGAATGAATTTATGACATTTGCCAAAAAGTGTATGGATCTGGAGTCTATTATGCTAAGTGAAACAAGCCAATTTCCCCCAAATAGCAAAGCTTGAATGTTCTCTCTGATATGTGCATGCTAACATACAACAAAGGGGGTGGAGATAGAAGTTCAGTTCATTAAATAAAGTAGAATGAGGGGAAGGGTAATAGAAAAGACAGTGAAATGATTCTGATATAATTTTCCTATGTGCATATATGAACACATCACAGTGAATCTGTACTTCTTGTAGAACCACAAGACTCAGATCCTAATTAGAAAAAGATGTCCTCCATATTTGTCTAAATTAGTCAAATTATACACTACAGTCATGTAAAATAAAAAAGAACAAAATAATAAATAAAAATAATAATAAAAAGAAATAAAATTACCAGGAAAATTAAGAAATTTAGGTGGGAATTTATTTATGTCAATTAATTTTTAGTTACTATTTAAAAGTAAACTCTTCATGAAAAAAAATTATTCTTTACACAAAGATAAAATTAAATGTGTATTTGGAAAAATAACGACAGCCTGATTTGTTTTAAGACAGGCAAAGAGAATATTAAAAACAAAACAAACAAACAAAATTACTTTTGCTACTATTTCCATAAGTAGGAAAAAATTAAAAAAACAAACAAAAAACAAAAAAAAAACATATTTGGTATGTGATTATATTTTATTTACTAATACTCAAATGGGCTCAGAAAATAGTATTTCAGAACTTTGTTTCCCTTTACTTATAAAAGAAATACTATTTTAGAAGGGAAAAACTTCAAATGTAAAAAAATTTAAAGACTTGTAAAAAGGCAAGCTTAATCTGAGATAAGGCATTTCCTTGTGTCAAATCTATTTTAGGAAGTATAAATATAGGCTAAAATTAACATAATTTGAAGTTCTGTTCAATATAATACATTTTTGTTATGTAGATTACTGTGATCACAAAATTCTTAAAAAGATATAAATAAAAAGTTATAATAAAAGGCATTCAAATATGTTGGGTTTCAAAAAACTAAATTTTTAAAAGATTTCTATACATTATTGAGTTAAATTTAAATCTACTATTTTTTTTTTTTTGGTACTAGGGATTAAACTTAGGGGCACTCGACCCCTGAGCCACATCCCCAGCCCTATTTTGTGTTTTATGTAGAGACAGGGTCTCACTGAGTTGCTTAGCGCCTCGCCATTACTGAGGCTGGCTTTGAACTCGCGATTCTCCTGTCTCAGCCTCCCTAAGTGCTGGGATTACAAGCATGAGCCACCGCGCCCGGCTTAACTCTACTATTCTTGTAAAATTTTATAATTGTTTCCTTTTAGTGTTTTGCAAAACTCTAATTTGTGGCAAAATAACCTAAGTTAATTTAAGGCAATAATCTTTAACCTACAAGACAGAAAAGATATGATACTGACTCAAATAAAATGTAAGGGGTAACCATAAAATTACAGATGCTAAAATTAAAACCTATTACTCCCAATTTCAAACATCCTTAACTGACCTCCTCAGTGTTCAACAACTAAGTCTTAGAGATCAAAACCAAGAAAAATACAATGGCTAAGAAGTAAATAGCCAATATTTTCCTCTCTATCTTCCTTTTTTAGTTTTTTTTTTTTTTTTTGTAGATGGACACAATACCTTTGTTTTACTTATTTATTTTTTTATGTGGTGCTGAGGATGGAACCCAGTGTCTCACACATGCTAGGTAAACACTTCTACCACTGAGCCACAGCCACAGCCCTTCTTCTCTATCTTCTAAAGTCAGCCAGAAGAATGCACTAATGCCAGTGAGTACCAAAAACCTTCTCAGGGCTATCATGAGGACCCTTGAGGTATGAAATCTAACCAGTGTACATTCTGCAAAAAGGAGAGTCATTAGAGGGAAAAAGCCCCTAAAACTTTCAAGGGAAGCTACCAGTGGTCAGCAGGAATCTGACTCATCCTGGAAAATGGCAGAGTGGGTAGAGGAGAAGACTAAAGGAGCCAAGTGGCTTCTAACATTTCCCAAAAGTAATCCTGAGGAATCTTTGTTGAGGTTAAAACATAAAAATTATAGAGATAAGTATTTGGGGTCACTGTCTTGATTTTAAACACCCAGCAGAAAAGTATAACCCAAGGCAAACATATTAACATAGGGGTTATAACAAATCAGAACATAATCAACAAGGATATTTCAAAGAAAAAGGCAATGATTCTTTTAAATGTACCAAATTAAGTAAAGCTTGAAGGCTAAACAGGAAGGGTCCTTGTGTGGTAGTGCCAAAATAATAAATACCTCCCAAAAATTTTGCCAGATTCACAACTTTTTCTAGAGTTAATTTTAGCCTGATCTCAAAGACCTGCAATTCTACCTAACTTCCTACACAGGAGGGCTAAATCTGTTTTTCTTTTATCTAATCATCTGTCCTCGATATGTATCACTCAGATTAGTTCAAGACATAATTTGGCACATACAATTTCTAGCTAACTTTATCAAGAGAGTCTTATTTAACACAGCTAAAGAGATATCTTTACTCAATAGAGAGGTAACACTAATAAGTAAAGATATTTTATGAAATTGGATGGTAGTATATATTTTAACTTAAGGAAACTCTTCTGAAATTGTAAAACTAGATGTTATGAATATATTTCTGCTAATATTTTTAAATAATTAGATGACTTTCACTCACAAACCAATGGCATATTGGACCCTATCCTAAGCATTAATGAGTCACTGTCTTCATGGTTTTCAGAAACTGGCTGATGGAAAAACTTGATAATTGCTTTTGTATTTATGGTGCAAAAATAATGCTTTTCTGCCTATTTTTTGGCTGTCTTTGAAGAGTTCCTGTCTTACATATATCTCATCCTAACATTTACCATGTACCTACCCTGACAGAAAACAAGGAATTTAACTTTCCTAACATCACCTTCTCTCAACAGGAAACAGCCAGAATGAGTTTGTGTCAAATTAACCTAAAACATTTAGGGCACCAAGTTCTTGGGGGAATACAAATATTAGGTAGATAGTTTGCCACAAGTGGTTGGGTAGGTACAGTATAATAAAGGGCCATAACTTACAGGAAGGACATCAGACATATACATCCAAAAGAATCCACAAGTCACAGGAATGGAGATAATAGGAATCCATATCAATATAAGTAAATATACGAAAATGGGGAATAATATATCATACTTTCACCAGGCATGATTGATTGTGACCTCTGGGAAAACTATTGTTTCAAGATTTTATCTCTTGCCAATAATTCATCATGCCCCTCCTCTGGTGAGTAAGTCATCCCAAACATCATGAGAACTCCATACGTATTCCTACTTTAAACTTGGTCATGGGTTTAGAGTAACTATCTACCTTATTTTTTGTGTTAAAATATTGCTGAAGTTTCAGTGGTACTAGGTTTTGTATGGAACATTTATTAACTGGGGTAAAGGTATTGCTCAGCAGCAGAGCATCCATTACACAAAATTTAAGTGTTACCCTGTATTCCAAAACTTCACAGAAAAAGGAATAGACAACAACATAAACAGCAGTGTAAACTCCACAGCCTTAAATAAATGCCAGTAGCCAACTACAATATCTTCAATACTAATAATCATAAAATGAGGAAAAGAGAGGTCAGAAATTAACAAGAATAATGACAAATAACAATGAACTAAATAATAGAACTAAAATTAACATCTGATGTCAAATACTGCATCAATACTATAAACTATTAAAACATAAATAGTGGAGACAGAAATTATATAAACTAAACTGTTTTGAAAGATGGTAATATATTACTAAGTGAGAAGAAATAAGAAAAGAAGGAATGAGAAATGTTCTAATATTCAAAAGGTGAAAATAAAGAAATCAGAAGACAGAAAATGAAGGGCATAACAAAATAGAAAAAAATGTTAAAAAATAAACTAGAGAGAAAGAGAATGAGAGAATTTGACTATTTAGAGGGAGAATAAAGAGAAATAACAGTAACAAAAACCACTGTAAAACAAACAAAATTATATAGTGTATGATAATACAAGTAAAAATGGTAAAGGAAGAAAAAAATGTGCACACTTTTATACTCTTGTGAATTACTTTAACATTTCATAAAAAAGTTTTATACTAAAGTATGTATATATGTATATCTGTATACATGAATATATACGTATATATACATACATGTATATATTTACATACATAAAATACTTATTTAAAAATTTTCCTCATCAATGACAACAACAGACAAAGAAACTCACTGAAAAATTTTTTAAAAATTGATGAGGAAGTTGAAACTGAAGAAATCTGAATATTCATACCCTATACCAGACTGACTTTCTTTCCATTTTTTCTTGGATAATCACAACTTAGAGGAAGAATGGGATGGGGTTATTAAACCTTTCTTCCTTTTGTGTTGTAAACTAGATTGCCAGCTGGAGTGACCTGGGACTAATGTTGTTTGGAATGCTTCTCAACTTCCCTGCTCACCAGTATAAAGGAAGATAAAATGGGAAGGATGTTTATTGAAATTTTGTTTACACAGACTATATTGATGAACTCCTAGACCATGCAGAGTTCTAAATGGGACCTCCCAGTGGCTGAAGTCTACCTCTAATCAGAATTTTTTTAAAGTAAATTTTATTCCATAGAGATTAAATCAACATGCCTCTCGGACTAGGCAGATGTCAATATGTCCTGGGAATCTGGATCTTGAGCACTGCACAAGAATTCTACTCATTTGTCATGTTAACCAACCGCCCTGAATGGAGGGGACATGCCAGGAACCACCCACTCCACCACCCCAAACCATGACTTAACAAGACTGAGTCTACAGATATAATCATGCCTGCTCATTTGTTTTACAAACCCACTTAAGTTGGTTGCATGTACCACCAGATTTAAAGTAAAACCAAGTTGTACTCTCCTTTACATCTATGACCTTAATCACCCTGAATAAAATCCATTTTCCTCTTTCAATCATATTTCTGTAGGAGCACCTTGTGTGAGAAGATAGAAGCCAGCTGAGGTAATGTCAAATATTTGCTATGATCTCCAGAATTCCTGTAGCAGAAAATTCTTGCAAGAGCTCCATAGATGTCTCTCTGCCTTAGTTATCTGTTCACAAGCTGAGAAACACAGCACCATTCATACAGTAGCTTAATGTGCAGTCTTTGCATCAGGTAAAGTTTAGATTACCTTTATATTTTTTTTAATATTTTTTAGTTGTTAGTGGATCTTTACTTTATTCATTTATTATTTATATGTGGTGCTGAGGATTGAACCCAGTGCCTCAGGCATGCTAGGCCAGCGCTCTACCACTGAGCTACAGCCCCAGCCCCAACCTTTATATTTTATAGGCACTTACATAAAATATCTGTCTTCAGTGTTTTTCTATCTTTTCTTTTTTTTTAATCCCCCTCTGACATTACCTGGTACTGCCACTCCTACTGACTTGGTGCCTATTTCTTGCCAAAAACTCAGTCCTTGACCACAATGCCAATTCAATAACAAGGACATGTTTAGAGAAAAAGGTAAATGAAAGTTTATTGCTTTGCCATGAAAGAAGAAACTCAGGGGACTCCTGTCCCAAAGGCTGTGATTCTGTACATCAGCAGAAACAGATGGCTTTTAAAGAGGTGACTCAAAGGCTACATTCCCTGTGTTCTCTGTCTGGAGTTGCAATTCACTTGTTAATTTGGGAGATAGTCATTTCTGAGATCTTCTGGTACCATCCCCAAAGTCTGGGTTACTTTATTTCTGTTGGTGTTTACTCAGGGACAGATTACTCTGCTTTGGAAAAAAAAAAAAAAAGGTAATCCTGTTTGCCCTGAGAGTAGGGAGGAGGAGAGATTAAGAAGGAGCAGAGATAGAGGAAGAGAAAGAAACATGTCCATTTTAAAATAAATTGCAGTGGTAGAGCAGCAAGGGTTATGGTCAAAGCATAAAGTGGACTACTGTTGCATTTTCCCACTGTCAGTTTCTTCATTTTATTTCTATGGAAAAATGGGTGATGACATCTCCAAACTGCTTCCTTTTGAAAGAGGATAAGGTTCGGGAAGTAAACCAAAGCCCTTGTCTTGTATTAGATGGAGTGTGAACCATTAAGGGCATTCAGCATCAGAGCAGTCTAGACATCCACAATGGTAGGTGGCAGGTGACTGGACAAGGAATACATAGGGCAAGGATCATGCTAAGACAAAAATGAAGACAGCAAAGCATTACTTTTTGGAAATAATTAGCACAAAAATGAGTATTTCAACCAGTCTCTGAAAACCATGAGGACCCTAACTCATAATCTTATCAGTAAAACAGATCAAGTTCATCAATGTAGGAGGTTAGGAAGCTTTGTAGGTCTCTGAAATCAGACTTGAATTAACTCAAGACAAATTTGCAATTCTTGGGATCATTATTATTAGTCACTCTCACACAAGTACTCTCCCTTTATAGCCTCCAGTTTTACTTTATTTTGGTAGGGCTGACACAATTGTACATCTAAAGTTACATTAGAAAACAAAACAAAACAAAGCATTGTTTGTCCTTTTAATGTCCATATAGGACAGTGGTTTTAGGCTATACTCTCTTGCCAAGGTGATTAAGACCAAGTTGGTCAAAACTGACCTTGTTTCTATCTACTCTTAAGAGTCAGCTGAGATTCCTCAGAAAGCACTCTTGGGTATGTGTGGGAAGCCTCCTGGCTCCTTTAGATTTTATCTACCAGTGTTTGCCACTTTGCAAATTGGGTCAGTTTCTGGCTGATCCTATGTGGTTTCTCTTGGAAGAATCAGGGATATTTCCATCTCCAATGACCCTCCTCTTTGCAGAATGTGTACTGATTGGCTTCCAGTTCTTGAAGGTCTTCTTGATCTCTGTGATCAGCAGATTAAGTGACTCACCAGAGTTGCAGGGCCCAGAGAGTAGTCCTATTGTTCTTCAGGTCCTGGATGACCAGAGAGGACAAGTCCAATATGTTGGCTGCTTTTTTGTTGGTCCTTTAACTTTCTTGATTTTGGTCACCAAGTTTTTGGTTTTAAACACCCAAAAAGCCAGTTTCACTAGTCTTAAGGAGGGAGTAAATTGTTATAACTTTAATATTTATAATCTTACCCCTTTAATTTAATTGGAGCCAATATTAGTTGATGGCTTATAGTCTCAAATTAACCCAGATTTTGTGATTTTGGGGTTTTTTTTGTTTGTTTGGGATTTTTGGTTGTTTGTTTGTTTTAGCAGTACCTCGGCAAAATACTAACAGGCAACAGTTACAAAGTTTATAAAGAAAACAAAGCAAAAACATTCAGCTTGTGTAATAGCTATGGACCAAGAAAAATGACTTTTGCAACTTTGAATCTTTACTTAGTTTTACATTATATTCTGTTTGAGATCACAGTAATCTTTAAAACAAAAATTGATCTTTTGAACACAACTTTAAATAGGTTAACATCTAGTCTATTTTGGAGCCGTTTTAACATGGAGTAAAGTGGAAGGCAGTCCCTTATCTCAGGTAAGGCAAGAGTCTTCACAAATAACACAATAGAACATTACATCTGAAACATGAATACAAAGAAAGGCTAAGAGAACTTTTAACTTTGTTTTTAATGGAAAAAGTGGCAGAATGCTTCAATATTTTACAGTGTCACCTTTAAACAGATCAGGATCTCCTTATTATCTTCCAAAAATAAATTTAAATTCCAATTCCAGTGTGAAGAGTAACACAAAATTGTATATATAACTTACTGACAAAAGGTTACTTTATCCAGCTACACAACATCAAATGAAATGAATAAATACCAACGAAATTTGTTATCTCTATTAAAATCCAAGACTTCTGCTACAGATAATTTTAGTTTGGATAACACCAACTTGACAAAGTTCTCTCCTAGGCTTTACATTTAACTAAGTTTAACTTTTAAAGTACAGTTTACAATCCAGAGTTTATGGTAACAATAATCATAGGTCTGCATGTGTTAACACAAATCGAAAGATAGCTTTAAATTTCTCATACACTTAGGAAACTGTTAATGATCAGAAATTGACTTAGTCAAAGCAAACAGATACAAGATAGGTCTTCAAATGAGAGTGTGGCCCGTCTATGTCAGACACAATATATAAAAGAGAGCACTTATTAGTTATCTTGCTGATAAACTTACATAAACTTTTTTTTAAATTTTTTTTGAAGTTGTTGATCTTTATTTTATTCATTTATTATTGTATGTGGTGCTGAGGATCGAACCCAGTGCCTCATGCATGCCAGGCAAGCGCTCTACCACTGAGCCACAGCCCCAGCCCAACTTACATAAACTTTTATTGTATAAACTTTAATATAACACTTAGACAAGGATTAGACAGAGTTCTCAGATGCAAGCATATTCCTAGTCACATATATTTGGGATGTCAAAAATATTGTTATAAGATAAATAACAGTTGTTTAGCCAGTTACAAATTAATCATTTATGACTTTAAAACAGCTACAAACCCTAATTCCTTTAAGACTTAGTTTCCCCAAGTAATAAAACCTAACAAATACAAGAAAATTATCTCAATAGATAAGAACAGATCAATGTTTTAGACTGAGCTTCATATCAAATAACTTTGTGCTAATCATAGCTAATTTAATCATAAACACAAACTTTTTGAGATTTACCTTCCACAAACCTTCTGTGACTTAATTAAACATTTAAAACTTTATATCCTTAATTTAGTCATCTTTCATTTTGGACTTCAGCCCAAGATTATTACTTTCTCAGACAAAATACTTTCTAATCCAGAAACATTTCTTTTACGCTCCAATTTTCCATACTAATATATATTTTCATATCTATATTTTTTTGTCTTTTCTAGTTTTGGATCTTTTCCTAAGTTAATATTCTGAAATAGTCCTTATGAATGTTATCTGTGCATTTAATTTACACAACAAATTTTATCCCAGGAGAGGATTTGACAATCCAGCAAATACAAAAACAAAAAAAAAAAAAATGCCTTAATCTTTTTTCCCTTCAGGTTGCATTCAAGGGTTTGGAGCACAGAGTATTTTTGAACCTGACCTGTCTCCATTATTATTATCACAATGTCATCAACTTTAAGTGAGTTGCCCACTGCCAATTGAACCCAAAGGTTCCTTTTGGGCCTTTTTCTTATATAAAGCATATTGATATGCAATAAAGGAGGTCCTTTCCATCCTTTTATTTATGCTTTCTTAAAGATCCTTTTGCAGAGACTGCCTACAAAACACAGTTTGGTCTTATTTCCTGTCTTTTTTTCTTTTATGGGTGCAGTTATTTATTCTGTCAGTCTCCCCAGGCATTTAGTTTGATGAGATACTATTATATCAAAAGTTGTTTTGTCCCAGTGATGACTATTGCCTGGCCAATAGAGATGTCCTGTAAGATATTAAAGGGGAGACCATGTCTTTCCCTAGGTCATAAAATGACAGTGTTGGAACATACTGCCACATCTTTTGTGGCCAGCAGCTTCCACCCTCCATGGGCAAAAGGGACTGGAAGGCAGGGCAGAGGCCAGGCACTCTTTGGCCATTTTTCTACAGCCCAGGTAGCTTTTCTGGTGTATTTATCCAAGTTTAGAGCTAGTGTCCTTGATCACAGTGAGATAATCTGTGGCTGCCTGCAGCCAGGCTGAGAAACAGTGCTGGGAGTGCCAGCAGTAGGTTTAAAAGATTTAAATATTTTTAATCCTTTCTTCTCATTCCCTGCTAACCTTGCACACCAGAGGCTGTGCCTTTTGGTACCTTCAACTTAGTTCCTGAGGGTTCAGACCTCTTATCTCTCAACTGCATAAATGACTTTACATATAGACTCTCTTTCATATACTTTGCCCTTGACAGACCAACTTCAATGTTAAGATTGTATAATAATCCAGAAAAATTATTAAAGGGCGAGATTGTGTTACAGTAAACTCTCTTTCTCTAAAATAGGCTTATCCTTATAAGGTGGGTCATGTGGCCAAGATCTCTCTGCTTAAGTGACTACCAGTAAGATCAACGTAGCATGGCCCATGTCTTAAAGGGCAAGTAAGAGACAAAAACAGACAAGAGAGTATCACCAAAACCAAGGCTGAGAGACAGGAACCTTTAAAACAGACAGACCTGCTTGTATACATTTCTTCCACTTACTTTACCTTTGATAGGCCAACTCCAATTGCAAAAATGTACCAAAAAAAAAAAAGAAACACAGAGAGAGATAACAAGAGATGAACTCCAAAACAATGGCCAAGAGATGGGAACCTTTAAATCGAACAATCAAGATCTTTCCCAAGAGACTAACTATAGAATCATGCAGTACTTGTCATGTCTTAAAAGGGGCAGTACCAGATACACACAAAAGAGACAACTAGAGGTAATACCCAGGCCCAAGGCCAAGGAATGGATGAAAACCAAGAAGAGATCAAAAGGGAGGACATATCCCTAGATTCTCAAGTCCTGCTTAACCATGACTCCTATGCCAGTGGCACCACAGATGTTCCCAGAAAGAGGGACCAGATGTTCCCACAAAGAGGAACCAAGTGTGTGGAATCAAGGGTCTCAGTGTGCATACCAGAGGACTTGCCAAATTGTCAAAGTTGCCATGACATTCCTGAGTTCAGTTACTTTTTCTCAAAGTGGACCGTGGTGGAGCAACCTCTACTATTCAGGGAGAGAAGGTGGGAGTTCCCCAAAGCAAAAGGAGTTCTTGATTATGGCTTAATTCACTTAGTATGATGTTCTCCAATTCCATCCAATGTCCTGCAAATGACATAATTTTATTCTTTATTATGGATGAGTAGAACTCCTTTTGCATATATAATACATTTTCTTTATTTATTCACCCGTTGATGGACAAAGTAGGCTAGGTCCATACTTTGGTTATTGTGAATTGTGCTGCTGTAAACATAAAAAGGCCTGGAATTTTATGCAGTAAGCAGACATTTCTCCAAAGAAGAAATGAAAATAGCCAAAACTATAGGAAAAAAATTCAACATTATCTATCAAGGAAATTCAAATCAAAACTACACTGAGATTTCATCTTACTCAAGTTAAAATGATGATCATTTAGAATATAAATAATAATGCTGGAGAGGATATAAGATGAAAGGGAAAATTATACAATGTTGGTGTGATTTCAAATTATTAAACCTTTTCACTTTGGAATTCAATATGGAAAGTACTCAAAAGACTAGAAAAGGAATTATCATTTGATCAAGCTATTCTACTCCTCTGCATTGATCCTGAAGTTTGTATCTTGTAAGCAATAGAGTTGAATGATTTGATTTTAATCTATTCAAAGCACATATTGATAAAGAAGGTTTTAGGACACATATTTTGTAACCTTTTTTTCTAATTTGGTTGTATTTCCTTTCTTTCTCCACATATATTCCTCAATTATGGTTAAATTATTTATTCCAGTAAAATATTTGGATTACTTGCTTATTGCTTTTGCATTTCCATTACAAATTTTTTGTTTTTAGACACTGTGTTTATAAACAAGCTCCTAAATATGATAGCAAATGATTTACAGTTCCCTCTTCATTGTATAAGTATACATTTTCTTCTACATCTCACCAGCATTCATTATTATTTGTATTCTTGATGAATGCCATCCTTGATGGTATAAAATGAAATCTCAATATAAATTGGATTTGCATTTCTCTGATTGCTGAGGATGTTGAATATATTTCATATATGTTTGGCCATTTGCATTTCATCTTTTGAGAAATATCTGTTTTGTTATTTTGCCTATTTATTGATTAGGTTATTATTTTGGTATTAAGATTTTTGAGTTCTAGATACATATGTATTCTGATTATAAATCCCCTGTCAGTGGAGTATCTGGCAAAGATTTTCCCCCCATTTTATAGGCTTTATCTTTACACACTTAATTGTTTTTGTGTCATGCAAAGATTTTTAATTTGAAGTCATCACATATGTTGGTTCATTTTTTTAATCTGTTTTCCTTTAGCATTTATATTATCGTATAAAATTTTCTTAATGCATTTTGTTAGTTTTTCATAACTTTTATAATGGCTTCTTTCAAGTTTATCTCTTAATCTGACATCAAGTTGCTCTCACCATTTCTTTTTCTTGCTTTTCCTCTCATCTGAAAGGCAGACTTTCATTTATCTTGTGTGTTTTGTAATTTTTGTACCTCACTATCTGAAGTAATATATTGTAGAATATCTAGATACAATGCTCTTTCACTGAGGTTTTATTTCTGTTGATTGTTTCAGTTTTATGTAATTTTTGCTTGTTCACTGGTTTGATTATTTTAATGAAAGCTATTGTTCTCATCACTATGTTACCTTTGTGATATTATTCATTAAAATATATGGTCTTGAGTTGTGTATTCTTTTCCATATGGAAAAGCTGGACTATCAGTTTAGGTGCCCATCCACAGATTAATGGATAAAGAAAATGTGGTACATCTATGAAATGGAGTATTCATTCATAAAGAAAAATAAAATCCTGCCATTTTCAGCAAAATGGTTTGAACTGAAGATTGGGATAATTCACAGCTTTTCCATACTGAAAGGAATGAGGATACCTGTTCAGAAGAGAATAAAGAGTGTAGGCAAATGGTGGTTTGATAATAAGAATAGTCATTTTGACAGAATACATGAATTATTGTTCAAGAAAACAGAAGAATATAGAAGAATTCTTTCTACTTTCATAGCCGTGGCACATGTTGCTCAGGGCAGCTTCTTTGGTGGCTTCCTTTTACCATACTTACCATTGCACTTTCAGGATATTCCAGATGCAGCTCTTTAATGGCTCTCTGATGTGTTGTGGGCCAAGTTGGCCTCCCATACCTGGGGTATGGCTGCCTCCATCCAGCAAAGCCATAGGGGAAGAATCACTACCAAACTATAATTGGCAGATATGATTCAGTATCAATTTTCATGATAGATACCTATAGAAAAGAACTTGCATGTGACTGACTACATTTTTATGCCAGATGGTGCCAGTTACTTTAAATGGACATGTAACACAATTCACCATTTTAACTGATTTATTCATATCTACTGTTAAGTTACCTAATCTCTTCAGGCCTGCCAAAAGATGAAATAGCTTATGTGTCTTGTCTTTCTTAGAGAGCCCTGCCAAACTTTTATATTCCATTCACCTGCTTTTCAGTAAATCTTACTTCTCTGTTGGTCTCATAAATCAGAATTTTGTATGCTTTCTGCTTTTCATTGTTATTAGAATGGTGGAGAAATTATATTTGATACATACTTCTTAGAAGCAAATAACACTTGAATTCATTAATTAAAAACTTCCAGTGTTTACACCTTCACAATTTCTTCAATAGCACTTTAGAACAGTTTCCCCAAATCACTTCACCTGCTCTAAACTTTTGATTTATTTACTTTTATTTGGTACTTAGAATTGAACCCCGTGCCTCACATGTCCTAGGCCAGTGGTGTACCACTACACTACAACCCCAGACCAGGTTGTTGCCATTTCAGGATACCATGTTATAAATACAATTTTCATGAGCTTCAATGCATCCATAAAGCAAAAATTTATAATAGGGAAATTGAAAATAACACGCAAATAATCAAACACACTACTAGTGTAAGTCACATATCTACAAAAGAAGACTGTAAGAGGACAAAAGAAAAAAATTAATTACAGAAAAATTAGAAAATGTGTTACATAATTATTTTATAAAACCTTATATAACCAGATATTCAAAGATGGTGGAATAGTGCTAGGCAGCATTTCTTTTAGTTTAGCTATCCAGAACTCAAACAGTGGCAATATCACCTCTCCTACAGGCTTAGAGTGAAAAACCCTGAGACTGGAGGGCAGTATGCCCTAGCTGAACCACAGAATGCTTGACTCTTTAGTCAGAAGAAAACAAACAAACAAACAAAAAATGGAACCTCTCCACCAGAATTTATCTATCTTCGGCCATCCAAGGGGCATCTTGGGACAGCAGTGTGGCAGAGCATACAGAAACTGAAACACACATATGTAAATTTGCACCTAGGTCTGTGTGGGATTGTTTGAAACTAGCAATCCAGTGAAAAGGCAGAAACTGGGAGCATTTCACCCAGGGGATCAAAGTTAGAGAGTGTAGAGAAAGTTAGGCTCTCCCCAGATCCACAAGTCCTGAAGCACATGGAGATGTACTGGGTCCCCAACTCCCTCCCCAGTCCAGCATACACTGATCCCCAGGTCATACCAGGTCTAGCATCAGCCCAACATACAACAGGAACTTCCAGCTTTCCAATACCCAGTCTACTAATTCCTTCCTAGCCTCTAATTTGGCCCATCACTTGCAGCTATGCAGCTGACCCACAGGTCTTAGGGTCTGCTCTTGTTTGCCCAGTACAGAACAATTCACCATAACAAGTATCCAACTATTAGGGCTGCCTGGGAGAGAAGTGTCTGGATATTTGAAAATGCAGAGGTGTGAGATATCAAAATTGAAGACTAAATCAGAGAATAGAAATTGTATGGTCTGTAGGCAACATAAATGGAGAGGCTCAGGTTCATTCATCACATGAGTGGAACCCAAAGAGATTCCTAGGGTGCAGTCTTCCAACTTGGACTGAAAATTAGTAAACTCATCTCCAGGAATTTTGCCTTCAGAACTAAACCTCCCACCCTAGAAACTCTCACCATTCTGAGGGTGGAGCTATCATCAAACTCCAGACAACCCCACCTACTGGCTAAGAAGGGAAGCTGCAGTTGTTCAATTTTTCATCAGGATCCTAATTTGTTGTTTTGTTTTGTTTTGTTTTTTTCTCTCTCTCCCTCACATCTCTATTTTTGAAAGGAAGTATTTTTTCATGTATCAATTTATTAAGGACTAGGATATGTGAATACTATATTACAGTTTTTTGTGTATTATTTTCTTTTTCTTTTTCTTTTTTCCTGTTATTTATTTATTTTTTACTTGATATATATTTTTTCCTCTCAACTATCTGTTTCCTTGGATTCTCATTATCTTTTTGCTCCTGGTAACAGCCAACCTCTATTAATTCTTCTTTTACTCTTCCTATAATATTTTTTACTTATATCTTCTTTCCTCTTTCCTTATAAACATCACATCCTACACCACTTCTGTTCTCTCTCTGTCCACCATTTAAAATTGTAAACCCCTTTTGTGAACTTACTGTTTATATTGTAGACAATAATTGAACACAACATTTCTGTTTATTGCAACAAAACAGAGACATCTTAATAAGAGCTTTGGTTTAAGGTGTATATTGTTTTCATTGGGTGCTGTTAATATTGGTTTCGTCCTTAAAGGCAAGGTACTGGAAACCTTCAAGGATACTATAAGTCTACAGGGTAGAAACTGTGCTTCCTCAGATCTACATTGCTACATGGGAAGGCACACAAACAACATGAATAAACAAGGGAACAAAGTGCCCAAACAAACCAAGATTCTCCAAATAAGGAATTTATTGTCAACACAGTAGGAGAAATGTAAGAGGAGGTTTTTAGAATGTCTGTAGTTAAGCTGATCTATGACATAAAGGATGATATAAGGAATAAAATCAGAGAAAAATTTTCACAAAATTTCTAGAACTAATAAATGAATTCATCAGAGTAGCAGGATATAAAATCAACACTCATAAATCAAACATGTTCCTATACATCAGTGATGAATCCATTGAAACAGAAATTAGTAAAACTATCTCATTCACACTAGTCTCAAAAATATTTGGGAATTGAGCTACCAAAAGAGGTGAAAGATCATTACAATGAAAATTACAGAACACTAAAGAAAGAAAATGAAGAATCCCTTAGAAGATAGAAATATCTCCCACATACTTGGATAGGCAGAATTAATATTGTCAAAATGGCCATACTTCAAAAAGTGTTATAGAGTTTTAATGCAATTCCTATTAAAATCCCAATGACTTCCTTCATAGAATTAGAAAAGGCAATCATGAAATTAATTTGGAAAAATAAAAGATCCAAAATAGTCAAAGAAATTCTTATTAAGAAGTATCAAGCAAGAGGCATCACAATACAAGACTTTAAACTATACAATTCAACCATAGTAACAAAAACAGCTTGGTATTGGCACCAACACAAACATGTAGACCAAAGTACAGAATAGAAGACACAGAAACAAATTCAAATAAATACAATTATTTCATACTGGACAAAGGCACCAAAAACCTTCATTGGAGTAAAAATAGCCTCTTCAAAAATTGATGCTAGCAAACTGAAAATCCTCATGTAGCAAAATGAATTTAAACCACTCTCACCCTGCAAAAAACTTAAAGTGTGTCAGAGACTTAGGCACTAGAACAGAGACCCTAAGCCTAATAGAAAAAAAGTAGGCCCAATTTTTCACCATGTTGACTTAGGAACTGACTTCCTTAATAAGACTCTTAAAGCACAGGAAGTAAAATTAAGAATCAATGAATGGAATGCATTCAAATTAAGTTTCTTCTCAACAAGGGAAACAATCAGTTATGTGAACAGAACCTACAGAATGGAAGAACATATTTGTCACCTGCACCTCAGTAAAAGCATTAATCTCCAGGATATATAAAGAACTCAAAAACTTAACACCAAAAAAAAAGACAAAAAGTAATGAATCAATAAATACGCTAAGGAACTGAACAGACACTTCACAGAAGAAGAAATACAATTGGTCAACAAATATATGAAAAAATTTTCCACATCTCCAGCAATTAGATAAATGCAAATTAGGACTACACTGATATTTCATCTTACTCCAGTCAGAATGGCAATTTTGAAGGATACAAGGAAAAATGAATGTTGGTGAGAATGTGAGGAAAATTAAACTCTGATGTGGCTGCAAACTGGTGTGACCACTCTGGAAAGCACTAAGGAGGTTCCTCAGAAAACTTGGAATGGAACTACCATTTAACTGAGCTTTCCCACTCCTCAGGTTATACAAGAAAGATTTAAAATTAGCCTACTACAGTGACAGAGTCACATCAATGTTTACAGCAGCTCAAACACAATAGTCAAACCATGAAACCCACCTATATGTCCTGCAACATATTAATGAAATCATGGCATTTGCAGATAAATGGATGGACCTAGAGAATACTGTGCTAAACCAAATAGGCCAATCACAAAGAATCAAAGCCCAAATCTATTGTCTGATAGGCAGATGCTAATTCACAGAAAAGGTGAAGGGAAAGGAAAGAATAGAGAAACTTTGGATTATGCAGAGGGGAGTAAAAGGAAGGGAGCAGGTATGATAGAAGGATAGGAAGGATAGGAGAATAAATTGGAAAGTATTACCCTATGTGGATATATGATTACACAACCAGTGGAGCTCTACATCATGTACAACTGGAAGAAAGAGAAGTAATACTCCATTTATGCGTGATGTGTCAAAATGCATTCTATTTTCATGGATAACTAATTAGTACCAATTAAAAAAATAGAAAAAATTGAATAGCACATTTGAATTGTACCACTGAAATGGGAGGTGTAGTCTATGAATTATCTCAATAAAGCTCTTATACAGTAAAAAAAAATAACACTAATTGCAATGAAGGTAAATTGATTAAATTATCCAAGCAAGATCCATATATTGGTTGAGTAGATAAAAACAACAAATGAGGATAGTTAATTATATGCCACTTACAAGAATCTACCTTCATGTCTTAGAAACATTTAAGAAAACACTCAGAAACTGAAGAGATTAAATAAGACATTCCCTGCAAATGGAATCCAAAAGTATGTAGAAATAGTCACACTTATAAAAGATATATTATAATGTAAATTAAAAATATTAAAAATATTTGAGAATGATCATTGTATAACAATAAGGAAACAATTTATAAATAGAAAATATTATTTTAATATATATACGCACACTATATTAGAGTGCATAAATACATAAATTAAACATTTATAGTCAAAATAAAATATACACACCCATACAGCCATTGTGGAGGAAGTTATCACCCTACTTTTAGCAATTCGCAGATTATGCAGAAAGAAAATCAACAAACATCCGATTTTAAATTGCACCCTAGAACAAATGGACCTAACATATGTCTATAGAATATTTCAGCCAAATACTTACACAGAAACATTTTTCTCATCAGCACATAGAACATTCTCCAAAATAAACCATATGATACATAACAAAAGAAGTCTCAACAAATTTGAAAACTTAAAATAATATTGAAGCCTTTAATCCCAGTGGCTTGGAAAGCCATGGCAGGAGGATCACAAGTTCAAAGCCAGCCTCAGTAATGGCACGTTACTAAGCAACTCAGTGAGACCCTGTCTCTAAATAAAATACAAAATAGCACTAGGGATTTGGCTTAGTGTTTTTATGGCCCTGAGTCCAATCACTAGTGCCAAAAAAAAAGAAAAAGAAAAAGATAAATAATATTATTTTTGACCCAATGCAGTAAAACTAGGGATAAATGAGAAGAAAACTTTAAAAAAATTAAAAATACCTTCAAATTAAACTACTTACTTTTGAAAAACCAACAGTTCAAGGAAGAAATTAAGAAGAAAATTTGAAATTTTTAATCAAATGAAAATAAATACAAAACATGCAAAACCTGTAGGATACAACAAAAGAAGTACTAAGATGTTTATAGCAATTAGTGACATGATAAAAAAGAGAATAATCCAATCAATGTGCAAAGTAACTGAAGGAGAAATACAAATGTTCAACAAATACATAAAAACAATATTCAACATCACTATTAAATAGAGAAATGTACATTAAAACTACACTGAGACTTTTCACTCAATTCAGAATGACAATAATCAAGAATACAAAAAACAATAAATGTAAACAAGGATATGCAGAGAAACGTACACTCATTGCTGGTGGGACTGCAAATTGGTGCAACCACTCTGGAAAGCAGTATGAGGATTTCTCAGAAAACTTGGAATGGAAACGCCATTTGACCCAGTTATCCTACTCCTTGATTTATACCCAAAGGACTTAAAATCCACATACTATAGTGATACGGCCATATAAATGTTCATAGCAGCTCAATTCACAACATCTAAACTATGGGACTAATCTATATGCCCTTCAATAAATGAATGGATTAAGAAAATGTACATATGCACAAGAGAATATTACTCAGCCATAAAGAAGAATGAAATTATGGCATTTACTTGTAGATAGATAGAACAGGAGGCTATCATACTAAGTGAAATATCCAATCCCTCAAAACCAAAGGCAGAATGTTTTCTCTGATATGCAGATCTTAACTCACAATAGGCAGGGAGGATGGAGGAGTGGAGGTTCACTGGATTGGGACAGGAAAATGGAGAAAGAAAGGGAAGATAAGAATAGGAAAGATAGGGGCTGGGGATGTGGCTCAGTAGTAGAGTGCTTGCCTAGCATGTGTGAGTCCCTGGGTTCAATTCTCAGCAAAACATAAAAATAAATAAAATAAAGGTATTGTGTCCATTTACAACTAAAAATTTTAAAAAAAGAATGAGAAAGACAGTAGAATGAATTATACATAACTTTCCTATGTTTATATGTGAATACACGGCCAGTGTAATTGCATATCATGTACAACCAGAAGAATGAGAAGTTATAATCCATGTATGTATGACATGTAAAGTGCACTCTGCTTTCATGTATAACTAAAAGGTACAAAGAAAAAAGTGAATCTGAAAAATCTCAAAAAACATAATCTATGCACTTCAAAAAATAGAAAAAAATCCAAAATAAAAAATTTAAAGAAAAGAAATAGTAAATATCAGAAACAAAATAAATAAAATTGAGAAACAATTGGAGGCCAACATTACCCTGATTCCCAAACTACATAAGGTAACAACAACAAGCAAGTCCATATATTTAATAAACCTAGATGCAAACATCCTCAACAAAATACTAGCAAACTGAATACAATAGCACAATAAAAAGATTAGTCAAGCCGGGCACGGTGGCGCAAGCCTGTAATCCCAGCATTTAGGGAGGCTGAGACAGGAGAATCACGAGTTCAAAGCCAGCCTCAGCAACGACGAGGCACTAAGCAACTCAGTGAGACTCTGTCTCTACATAAAACACAAAATAGGGCTGGGGATGTGGCTCTGTGGTCAAGTACCCCTGAGTTCAATCCCAGGTACCAAAAAAAAAAAAAAATTAGTCAACACAATCAACTGGGATTTATGATAGGCATGATAGAATTTTTTTTTATTTTTTGTACTGAAGATTGAAAACAGGGGTTCTTAACCATTGAGCCACATCTTCTGCCATTTTTATTTATCATATTTTTATAGACAGGGTCTTACTGAGTTGCTAAGTGTCTCACTAAGTTGCTGAGGCTGGTTTTGAACTCACAATACTCCTACATCAGCATCCCAAGCTGCTGGGATTACAGGTATGCACCACCATGACCAGCAAAAGAATGGTTTAATGAAGATATCAAAACATGTTATACTACAGCAACAGAATGAAGCACAAAATCCACAAAGTCATCTCAATTTATATCTAAAAGGCATCTTAATAAATTTAACACAACTTTGTTATAGAAATGCTGAATATCCTAGCAATAGCAGTTGTGTGCCTCAAAATAATAATGTCATTTGTACTATGCCAAAAGCTAATGTTATATGTAATGAGTAAAAGCTAAAAGATTTTCCTCTAAGATTTAGAAAAAGTGAAGAACGCCCATATTTATATATTTTATTCAACATATTTGTAATTGTCACAAAATTTAGCGAAAAGAAACAAATAAAGGCCATCTAAATGGACAAACTGCCAGAGTCACTGTTTCAAGGTGATAAGTTATACATAAAAAATACCCAAATCCTAATGAAACAAAATTTTAAAAGTAATAAATGAATTCAAAAAATATGTATGATATGAATTAAGCATATAAAAATCAGTATTAAAGTTATATACAAATAATGAAGCTGTAAGATATTAAATAACTAGGCATATAATTACCTGAAGTGGTGAAACTTTTGTACAGCAAAATTTTTAAGATATTAACAAAATAATTGAAAAGAAATGTAAAAATAAAATGACATCCTATGTTTGTGGAAAAAACCTAAATGTCCATCACTGATGAATGAATCAAGAAAAGGTATCCAGGCACAGTGGCACATGCCTGTAATCCCAGCACTTTGGGAGGCTGAGATAGGAGGATCACAAGTTCAGAGCCACCTCAGCAACGTTGAGGCACTAAGCAACCCAGTGAGACCCTGTCTCTACATACAAACACAAAATAGGGCTGGGGAAGTGACTCAGTGGTTGTGTGTCCCTGAGTTTAATCCTCAGTACCAAAAAAAAAAGTGGTGATATGTATTTACATTTGCACTAATGTGTGTGTATATATATACGTGTGTATGTGTGTGTGTATGTATATAAAACATTTCAACAAATATCCATGTTGTTGTATAAATTACTAGCTCATTAATGTATCCAAATGTGAATATAATTCCATTTTATGAATACACAACAGTTTGTTTGTTCTCCAGTTTGAGAATAATATGAATAAAACTTCAGTGAATATTTTATATCATTGATCAATACATATATACATATTACATATAAGGATTTACCTCTGAACACTCATAAGTATGCAACTAGAAGTGCAAATGCATAAATTCAGGATATTTAATTAAATTTACATACTCTTAAAAACTCACTAATACAAAGATAAATAATCCAGTAAAAATTTGCCTAAGTTTTAAATACTTTTAAAGAAGAATTTATGAATAACCATAAAGCACATTAAAAGGTGCTCAACTTCACTAATCACAAGATAAATGCAAATTAAAATCACAATGGGATATTATCATACAACCTTTATAATGGCATAAATTAAAAATTTTGACAGTATCTAATTTTGGTTAGGATTTGGAGTTCATATATCTCTCACACTTTGCAGTTGGGAATGTAAAACTACACAATCAATTTTGAAAACAGTGTAACACTTTTTTAAAATCTTAGGCATATCTTTCCTTTATGCATTTGCACATCTAGTTGAATACTTATGAATACTCATAGATAAATCATTATCATTTTCCTTTCATATAAAATGACATTGTCTTTCACATACAGTCAAAGAATTAAAAAAAATAATTTGTAATAATAGAAATCAGGATTGATGCATATGATAACATATTTTTAGAAAATCACCAAAATATATAGTTCACATCTGTTTATTTCAGTATACATGTATATATGTAAATGTTACTTGCATTTAAGAAAATAAAAAAATAAGCTCCAAATACAGAACATAGGAAGTATCAGAAATAATGGAATAAAGGTGAGACTGGATAATTGTATCATTTTAAGGCCATAGATAACCATAAATATCCACCAAAGATGGAATCAGCAATTCATAAATATATCTGTGCTTACATATTCAATAAAAAATTTCCTTAATGATGAGGTTACACCCCCAATAAAGCATCACAAGTTGAAAATAAATTAAAAAGATGCATTTAGGGCTAGGGTTGTGGCTCATTGGTGGAGCATGTACTTCACACATATGAGGCACTGGATTCGATCCTCAGCACCACATAAAAGTAAATAAATAAAATTAATAAATAGTTTTAAAAATGCATTTAATACAGCTAATCATAATAACTTAGTGACATAGTATACTAAAGAGTATTGGTTTTTTAACCTCATGAATACATAGCTAACTGGGAGCTGGGACTTACTGCTGCTAGGCAACATTGGGGAGAGTATCACACCACATATGGTATTCCAGGAAAAAATCAAAATTCAAAATATGGCTTCTACTGAGTATGCATCCTTTTCACCAGGCTAAATTCAAATAAATTACTAGAATTCTTGTAAGCTGTGGACCATCTATAAATTATTTACCATAACCAAGGTGATTAGATGTAGTATAAATAAATATATATGTATAGATATATCTATATATATGAGTCTCTGTATATCTATCTATATGTATGTATATATATGTATATATATATATATATCAGCATTTATCTATTATCTATGTAGCCAAATATATAGATAGATAGATGTAGGTATAGATGCATGCATCTGTTTTATGTTTATATATAGTGCATTATTTGTATGTGTAAAGGAACGTTTTTCAAACTTTTAAAAATAAATTCTTCCATTTTCAAAATGAACCTAGAGGACATTGGGTTTAGTGAAATATTTCATGCAAAGCAAGAAAAATACTGCATGACTTCATTTTAAGTAAAATCTAAGAACAGTTTGAATAAAAATGAAAACAAATGTTGAACATTGGTTACCAAAGGTGTACAGGGTGAGCAAAATTAGAGATGTAGATTAAAGTGTATAAATCTGCAGTTATATAAGATGAATAATTCTAGAATATTAATGTACAGCAGGACTATAGTTAATAATGTTGGATTGTATATTAAACATTTGCTACATGGATATATTTTATGTGTTCTTAAACTACCACCCCAAAAGGTAACTGTAGAAGGTAATGAATATATTATTCGCTTACTTGGAGAAATATTTACACTATGTGTGTTTTAAATATACTTAAAGCATGATGTTGTGTATATATTGTGTATTATGTTATATATCAATGTCTATATACTTTATATTTAGAAACATTGTATATGTTTAAATAAATAGTATATATTAAACAAAGACATTTGTAAAAATAAATCAAAGTGCCACAAGGAGGTCAGTGAAATAGATCACTAAGGGGAGAATGTAAGTGATTTATATTAGGATGAAGTAGATAGACTAGATTCCTAAATTATGTAGGAGGTAAATTATTTTTAGAATTGTGTTACAAGTTTAATGAGAGACATGAGAGAAAAATATCAAGGATTACTTCTATGTATCTTACTTGGAAGACTGGGAAAGTCACAAATTATAATTGCTGAGAAAAGTTTTAGGTTTGTTTCATATAGAGGCTTGTGCACTAAAGCCTGATGGATAATGGTATACTCTATAATATGATGATTTTGAGATATAGTCAATTATAGTAGTTTTGCTTTGTTTGTTGTTTTGGAATATGAGTCCATTGTATCATCTCTTTGACAGGTGATAAATCATTTGATATTTGGGACCACATCAATGCCATTTTGAATCATGGATATCATAAAGGCCAACAAATATAGTGAGAGAGTAATCAAGAATGGAAACTTTGGGGACTACATTTAGTAATGAGGAAATAGGATATGACATTGAAAATGGGGAACCAATGACAAGTACAATGAGCAAAAATGAATGAGAAAATTATCATGTCATAAAAGTCATAGAAGAATATGGATGGGTTTTTAGATGGCAACTCAGGGGAATTCACAGTTGTCACAGCCAATCTCCAAGAAGAAATCAAATCATCATTTCTACAGTGGCAAACTAATTTAGAGAAATGGGGGAGAAAGCAAGGAAGCTTTCTCTCACTGAGCTGGGAAAGAGATAAAACAAAAATATTGGTTTTCAGAACAGAAAATGAATTAATAAAAACAACAGCCAACTTCTGTATCAGGTAGTGAGGGAAGGAAACACTTCTTCATCAAGAAGAAAGGCACTTTCCTATGGAATTTGAGGAAAACATTCACAAATCAACAAACTAGAGAAGATAATGAACTCATAAAGTCTAGGCTGTTCATTATGGAGGAATCCTGTAAATCTCTGTCTTGAGAAAGAACTGGAAACCCCCAAAAGAGTTATTTAAATCACCCTACCAAAGGTATTTGGTGCTATGGGGCCACTGACAACTTGAATGGAGTCATTGAGCAGACTTGGAACACCTGCAGCTTACCATTGTTTTTCAGACATCACTTTTCTTCTGAGCTTTCTGTTGTCTCCTCCACCTTCTTTTTTTCCCAGTACTAAATATACTTACTTTTTAAATGTCAAAGTTCAAACAGCCACTTAGGCTACAGTTTATATTGAATCAGTAGATGACCAAACCTAGCCCCACCTTGAACACAGAAGATAGATTGGGCCCCTTGTAGGACTCTGAATAATAGATAAGTACAATGAAAGCTTTCATTTGACCCTCACGGATTGATCTATGAGATAAAGATTGTGGCTAAGAGGGGCAGGAATCTGGATGAAAGGAATATCAGATAAAATGTCCCTCCTCACAAGCATAACACACAGACAAGCTCTCTGTGAAGGAGAATGAAGAAAAAATGCAATTCAATCTAACTCATTCTACAGACAAAGCAGGTGAAGAAACTGACCAATGTGCCCTGACAGACTGATAGCCTCATTCCCAGAAACAATATCAAAATAATCTGAAAGAGTAGAGCAGTTTATACTCAACCATTTCAGAATGTTAGGGAACAAACAGATGAAGATAATGGGGAAAAAGATTAAGATAATAATTATATAAAATGGGCTCACTGTGCTGAACTCCATATGCTTTCTTTGCCAAGAAGCAATTTACCTGCTACCCTGCCTGGCATAAGTGAATAGGATATGTCATCTTTCTCAGTAAACTACTACAGGACAAATGCAGGCCCAAAATAGTGTTGTAAAGAAAGAACAAAGTTACCCTGAAGGGGGAGATTTTTGTGATCATTTTCATAAACCATACCCCAAAACTCAGGAAGATAAGGATAATTCCTCCTAACCATAAAATCTGTAAGAATTTTATTGGTGAGAATCCAATTAGAATTGGTCAGCATGGACCAAAGTGACCTAGAGTTTCCAGGACAGTGAGTACTTGAAAGTCTGAGATCATCTTGCTCTCAGTCAAAAGCCAACAGGTAGATCTGGGTGAGAATTTCCGGAAATTTCTCTGGGATCCCCAATAAAACTGGAGTGCCAGACAAGCACATGGTTCTTCTTCTCTCTGAGATGACCCACTCTGTCCCTTGATAGTGTCCTTTTTATTTTTCTCCATTCCTTCAATAGAACTCATTCCTGTTGCTCTAAGCAAGTGGTCAGAAATCTTTAAGACTTGATCACAAGAATAGGAGTTTGAAGGGAAGTCATTGCCTTGCTTTAGTTTCTCAGAAGTTTCCAACTTCATAACAAAAAGAGATTCTGGCAGAGGCGATGGAATTCTGCATACAGACTCAACTAACATGTTTAGTGAGAGCTAAAATCCCAAAAGATTTACATATTATTACCCTCTTCACAGTTGGTAGTTTCTAAAATTTGAAAAAACAGATGCAAAAGACTATTTCAAAAATTTTATCAACAATTAATCTGAACATCTAAATTATAATTAGCACACTGACTGATGTTAACTAATCGTACTTTCTCTTATATACAACTACTCAACATCAACTTTGTCTTCTATACCCACTTACACTTTCCATTTCAAGTCCTCTCTTTCTTTCCTCTCTTGTTGTATTCTATCTTTCTTATTTGTCTTTTCTTTTATCTATTTTATTTATTTTATCCCACCTTCAAATTCAAATTAATATGCAACTATTAATGTGTAGTCCTTTCAGCTCTAATAATAATATCCTCATCCAGATTCCTCCAGGGTTAATAGAAATGTATAGACCATTACTTTTATAATACAAGTATTTATATGATTTATTTTTAAGCTACTGTTGCTACTTACACTCTTTCCTTTAAAATAGTTATTAAAGGTTGAAATGAACAGTTTGGTTATGCTGAGTCTGAGTATTAAAGCTAAGATACACTGACAACACAGGACATACTGCAAAGAACTACTTACCAAAGTACTCCCCATAAAAGGGGAAGAAGTATCTATCTCAACAGATGAATTAGTCTAAGACCTCTGAAAACATGGGGAAACAGGCAAATAATTCTACCCTCAAAATTTACAATCCTGCAATAAAGGAAACCCAAGATACTGAAGATGATAAAACTCCAGACAAAAATTGCAAAAAAAAAGATTATTGCAATGATAATATTCTCAAAGAATATTTTAAAAATGAATTGAGATGAGACAGAATGTTAAAGATCATTTCAACAAAGAAGCACAGATTATGACAAGAAACCAATCCTGTAAATAAAGTACAGAAAAAAATTAAAACAATCTACTGTGGTCTAGAAAAACAGAAAAATGTAATTTCAACACTAATTGAAACATATGAAATAATTAAGAACAGAACCAATACTAATGAAATAGAGAATAAATAATACAAAAAACTGGGCACCGTGGCGCAAGCCTGTAATCCCTGCATTTAGGGAGGCTGAGACAGGAGAATCACAAGTTCACAGCGAGCCTCAGCAACAGCGAGGAGCTAAGCAACTCAGTGAGACCCTGTCTCTACATAAAACACACAAAAAATAGGGCTGGGGATGTGCTTCAGTGGTAGAGTGCCCCTGAGTTCAATCTCCAGTATGAAAAAATAAAAAAAATAAAATAATACAAAAGATCAATGTAACAAAGAGTTGATTTTTTGAAAAGATTAACAAGAACATAACGCTTTTATCCAAATTAACCAAAAAAAAGAGAACACATAAATCAGAAAAATAATTACAGCTGATAAAATAAATGTCTCCACAGCCACTTCTAAAATTAGATACTATTTTGAAAGCATATTCCAATAACTTGAAAAATATAGAAAATATTGACCAATTTTGTTCACGATTGAGTTGCTAAAATTTAACCAAGAGGATATAGAAAACTTAAACAGATAAATAACATTTAAGGATATTGAAGTAGTAATAAAAAGACTTCCAGTGAAGAAAAGGCTTGGGACAAGATAGGTTATCAGTTGAGTTTTAACAGACCTTTAAAGAGAAACTAATGTCAATCATCCTCAAGTTATTCCATGAAATACTAAATGAGAGAATAATCATTTCAGCCTAATAAACTGTCAGTATAACGCTAATACCCAAATTAAAAAATAACACATCAAGGAAAGAAAGCTATAGATAAATATCCCTAATGAACATAGATTCACAAATCCTTAATAAAACATTAACATGCTGCAATTCAAAAACACATTACCCAATGTAAACCATGGTAAATTTGCTTTAATTCCAGGTAAGAAAGTTTGGTTCAACAAGTGCAAATTATGAGACAAGAGAATTGCAAGTTCAAAGCCAACCTTAACAATGGTGAAGTGCTAAGCAACTTAGCGAGACCCTGTCTCTAAATAAAACACAAAATAGGGCTAGGGATGTGGCTCACTGGTCGAGTAACCCTGAGTTGAATCCCTGGTACCAAAAAAAAAAATGTGCAAACCAAACAATGCAATTTGCAAAATAAATTTAAGACAAAAATCACATGATAATCTCATTATATGCAAAAAAAGTATTCAAATATATACAGCACCAATTCTTGTAAAAATGAAATTAAGAAACTAAGAATAGAAATAAGATACCTTAACATCAAAGGCTATATATGATAAACACAATATCATCATTATACTGAATGGAAGAAAACTGAAAGCTTTTCCTCTAAAATCAGGAAGAAGACAGAGATGTTGATTCTCATGACTTCTATAAAATTTAGTTACTACATGTCTTGTCAGAGAATTTAGGCAAGAGAAGAAAATCAATTTGTACAAATAAAAAAAAAGTCAAATTAATTCTGTTTGTTAAGGACATGATACTATTATTAGAAGATTAAAACAAAACTCCATCAGATGACTTCTAGAGCTGGAAAGAATTTCAGCAATGTAGCAAGATACAAGATTAACATACAAAGATCAATACAATTTCTATATTTCAGTAATGAACTCACTGCAAACCAATTGGGAAAATAATTGCATTCATTATAGCCAGAAAAATACATGGGGAAAATCTAAAAATGGAGGTGCAAAATAAATATTTAAAAAGAAAATTATAGGAGGGGAATGGGTATAGTAAAGATGGTTGATAAAAATATATATATAAAAAAATATATATATATATACTGTTCATTGAAAGTGCAC
>CM053417.1:62881327-62892399 GCA_028644305.1 Xerus rutilus
AAGAATGTAATCTGCTTATAATTTTGTGCAAAGTTAGAAAAATTATGATTGTAACAATTTTTTTCTATTTGCCTCAACAAATGTTTTCAGTGAATAGTGTGTACAGCTTCTGATAATTTGTTTTTTTCTGTTATGTTTGCTAACATGTATTAAAATGCAACTTTTGGGAAAAAAAATAAAATAATAAAAAAAAAAAAGAAAATTATAGGGCTTGAGATATATGTCAGTGGTAGAGTGCTTGCCTGGCATGGGTGAGGTCCTGAGTTTAATACTAGTACCACAAAAATAAATAAATAAATTAATTAATAAATAAATAGGATTATAGGACTCTGCAAAAAGAAGTAGAAGATCTAAAATGATTGAAAATATGTGCATGCTCTTAGAAAGGCAGAGTGAATGTTATCAAAATGGACATATTACTGAAACTGATCACATTCAATGTGATCCCTCAAAATATCAAAGACTTTCTTCACAGAAGTTTAAAGAACAATCACAAAATTTGAATGGAAGGGGCTGGTGTTATAGCTCAGTGGTAGAGTGCTTGCTTCGCATGGGTGAGGCACTGGGTTTGATTCTCAACAACACATAAAATAAATAAATAAAATAAGGTATTGTGTCCATCTACAACTACAAAAATATTTTAAAAATTTAAACAGAAGAATGAAAGAACCATAAAAGCTGCAATAATCCTTAAGCATTATTATGGATGCTAGAAGCATCATGATACCTGATTTTAAATTGTATTACATTGCTATAGGAATAAAATCAGCATGGCATTGACATAAAAACAGACATAGAATAACCAGAGTAAATCCACATATACATAGTCATCCAATACTTGAAAAGATTGCAAAAATACATTTTTGAGAAAAGATCCTTTTTTTTTTTTTTGTAACGAGTGTTCAACCTAGGGGCACTTAACCACTGAGTCACATCCCCAAATATTTTTATACCTTATTTAGATACAGGGTCTTATTGAGTTGCTCAGGGCCTCACTAAGTTGCAAAGGCTGTCTTTGAAATCACAATCCTCCTGCATCAGCCTCCCAAGCTACTGGTATTACAGATGTGTGCCTGTAAGATACACCTGGCTAAGATACTATTATAAATATATGTTGCAGAGTAATCTGGAATTAAACTAGATCCCTGTCTCTCACCTACACAACAATCAACTCAAAGCGTATGAAATACTTAAGAATTATTCCAAAAGCAGTGCCAATGCTAAAGGAAAATGCTTACAAATATATGTGCAGCCAGAGACATCTTCAATAACACCCCTAAAACTCATCTTATAGAAACAACATTCAAGATGTGGATTGACATTAATTTGAAAAGCTTCTGCACAGCAAATGAAAGAATTGAGTGTGAAGAGATAGTTTGCAGAATGCAAGAAAAATTTTGCCAGGTACTGTTCTGTCAGAAGTATAATAACAACAGTGATATTTAATAGCTATACCTTAGGATGCATCAAAACATCTGTTTAAGGTGAATTATGAAAAGTTAAATTGTTCTGATAAATTTCTTGCCCCTTGGATCTAATATCTGCCCATCTGAAATGAAACCTCCGTACTTCCTCCCATTTTCCTTCATTATTCAGCAAAAAAAATACAAAGTATATGTTTCTCAAATAAGACCCTTATCATTTGCAGCAAACTATAGATTATTAAGACCACCTCTAGTTCTACTAAAGTCCAGATTATGAGATTAATTCTCAGTAAATTTAAAATTGTATACAAGCACTCCATGTCATGTTTTCAACCCTAAACTTTGATAACTTTTGCTAGAAGAGGTGATAGTGTTTCAAGTTATTTTAATGGTGAGACACGTCTCAATAAGAAAATTGAGTCATTTATTTTGATTGCATTGTATTTAAACTGATTTTCCAAGAATAGAATAATATTTCACAAAATATGAGATTAATAGAAATAGCTTCATAATCACCTGGACATCACTTAAAACTAAATGCCTACATCTCACTTTATACTTATTGTCAACCAGAATCTCTGCCATTAACTTATAGAAATCTTGACATTTTACAAGAATCATGGTAAATTTCTAAAGTCTAATGTTTCATAGCCACTGTTGTTAACTTTTTTACTGCAATATTATAACTTAAGTAGTTCAATATACTTAGGCTTGATATTTGGTATTACTTACTCATGGCTGGAATCCTGACCTTGCAAAGAATCCTAGAAAAACTCAAAATATATTGATAAAAAATCTTAGTGATAAAACTTCAATCATGCAATGCAATAGATTCATTCTATTTTCATTTTGTTGTACTTTGTACATGTGATCTTATAAATTGAAGGGAAAAAACAAAGTAATATTGTTTTTTCACTATTTTCCTTAAAATACATTTAAAAAGTGGGACTATATAACATAATGAGAATGCAGAAAATATCCAAGTCAAGCAATCTAAGCTTCATTTTAAAGTTTTACTGTGATGCACATGGCAAGAAAACTGTGAAAGAACATTTGATCCACCTCTCTTAATTTCACTCAGCATCTAACTCTGTAAGGGTTGTGCAATAGTAAACTTGCAAATAGTTCAATTTAACAGTTAATATTTCTGTGGGAAATATTAACATAAAAATGCCATCACTTCTCGTAGAATATGACCTTTATTTTTAAAGATGATTATTGATAACTGGCAGATTATAAATAAGAGTATTTCATAAAATTTGGTGCTTTTTCATACTGATTTCAAAGACAAAAATTGTACCTATAATGTTGTATCATGCATTTTCTAGTGATTTGCACTAAATTGGCAGTTAAATCTCCATACAGTCAATCTGATGCCAGTAATTATTTTTTTCACATAAAATAAATTGGGGCAAAAAATTTATTACCTGGTGATTAGATAAGAAGATGTTTCAAAGGAAACTAGAAATGTGACATAACCAGTTATTTTCTTTGTAAGGTATTATTGATTAAAAAGGAGGAAAAACTCAGTATTCTCATAGTTGTTTTAAATAAACTAAGTTGTATAATTCTATTCTAAACAACTTAGAAAAAAATTAAGGATGGATGAATATTGTGAGGCAACATTTCTCCTAGCTTGGGCACCCAGAACTCAAACAGCAGAAATACCACATCTCCCCATGACTTAGAGTAAAAAACCCTGAGACTGGAGGGGCAGTCTGCCTTAGCTGAACCACATACTGATTGACTCATTAACTGGATATTAAAAAAATAAATAAAATCATAACTCTCCACCAGATTTTATCAATTGTTCCAAATGCAGGAGCCATTTGGGACTACAGTGTGGTGGAGTGTATGGAAACTGAAACCCACATCAGTGAGTTTACAGCTAGGTCTGCACGAGCCTTTCTGAGCCTAACAATCCAGGGGAAAGTCAGAAACATGGAGAATTTTGTTCAGGGGAACACTGGTTAGAGAGGCTGAAGGGAGCCGAGCTCCCCCAAGCTCCAGGAGTTCTGAAGCACAGGGACTTCTCAAATTGGCTACAGTGGGTCAGTAGATTGAAGTGAGTGAGGGCATGTTGCTCTCAGCTCACCCAGCCAACCTATCTAGCACCCACTGCGTTCTTGGTTTCCACTCATGATGGCACTTGCTGGGTTCCAAAACCAGCCTGGTGCCCAACTCCCTCACCTGTCTGACATCCACTTGTCCCACCAGTTTCAGCACCAGTCTAGCACTATTATGGTATAGATGTTTTTTTTCCCAAAAGCTCATGTATGAAGCAATGCAAGAAGGTTTGGAGGAGAAATGATTGGGCTATCGCCTTAACATTATCAGTGAATTAGTCCCTGATGGGATTAAGTGAGTGGTAACTGAAGGAGGGTAGGATGTGGCTGGGGGAAGTGGTTAATTGGTGGCATGGTTATGGGGTATGTATTTCACATCTGGAAAGTGGAGTCTTTCTCTCTCTCTCTCTGCTTCCTGTTCACTGTGTGAGCTTCTTCCCTCTGCCACACTCTTCCACAATGATGTTCTGCATCACCTTGAGCCCTGAGGAATGGAACCAGCCTTCTATGCACTAAGACCTCAGAAACCATGAGTCCTCAAATAAATGTTTCCTTCTTAAATACTGCTTTAGTCAGATACTTTAGTCACAGTATCTATCTAAAATGCTGACTAAACCAAGCACCAGATACAGCCATCCAACTTCTCAATTCCCAGTCTCCCAAACCCTCGCTAGCCCCCTGCATGGCCCATTGCTTGCAGCTACATGGCCAGCCTGCAGGACTCAGCACCTGGTCTTGATCTGCCCAATTCAGAACAGCTCTGCACAACTCATGCACAGGTTCCAACCCTCAGACTACCTAAGAGACAAGTGCCTGACCAGGAATTCAAAAGAACAGGGGTGGGGGAGATCAATATTAGAGAATAAATCAGAGACCAGGAATTGTGACGTTTGCAGATGATATAAGGGGCTAAAAACAGGTTCTTAAACCACATGATTGAAAACCAAAGGAGATTCCTCAGGTGTAGTCTTCCAAAACGGACAGGAATTTGCTGTGTCCTGGAGGTATGCTGACATAAAATCTCCAGACCAATTGACACACAGAAAATATCCCAGGGCCTATACCCCACCTCCAGGAGTACCACCTCCAGGACTAATCCTCCCATCATCCTGAAGGTGGAGATACCATTGAACTCCATACAACCTCATTTACCAATTGGCTAAGAATGGAAGCTGAAAAACTTTTGAACTCCAATGGAAACAATTGTTTAATTTTACATCAAGGTCCTTTAATTTCCTCCCTCACATTTCTACCATCTTTGAAACCATATATTTTTCATGCATAAGTTTATTGAGGATTGGGATATCTCAATAGTATATTACTATGTTGTTGAGTATTCTTTTATTTTTAATTTTTAACTTTGTATATATTTTTCCTCTCACTTGATTTCCTGGATTGTCTTTCTTTATTTGCTCTTGATAACACCCAACCTCTATTAATTCCTCTTTCACTCTTTCTATATATATTTTTTACTTCTATCTTCTATCCTTCTTTCTTATAAGCATCACATCCTACACAACCTCTGTTCTCTCTGTCCACAAATTGAAACTGTAAACCTCTTTTGCAAACTTACTGTTTATATTGAAGACAATAAATTGATATGTCATTTCTGGGGATTGCAACAAAACTGTACATGTATTAATAGGAGGTATTTGGTTTAAGGCTGTATATTATTTGCATTCTTTGCTATTAATATTGGTCTCCTCTTTAAAGATGAATTACTGAGAACCTTCAAGGACACTATAAGTCTACAGGGTAGAAAATGTACTGCCTCAGATCCACATTGCTAGATAAGAAGATACACAAACAATGTGAAAAACAAGGAACAAAGTGCTCAAACAAACCAAAATGCTCCAATAATATAATCCAACACAGTATAAGAAATGTTGGAGAAGGAGGATAGAATGAACATAGTTAAATTTATCCATGACATACAGGACGATATAAGGAATAAAATCAGAGATCATTACAGTAGATGCAAAGAAAGCATTCAACAACATACAGCACTCCTTCATGTTCAAAACACTAGAAAACTAGGGATAATTGGATTATATGTCAACACTGTAAAAACTATATATGGTAATCCCAGGAATTAGGCCAGAGATTCTGCACCTAACAGAAGAAAAAGCAGGCCCAAATATTCATCATGTTGGCTTATGGCCTGACTTCCTTAACAAGACTCCTGAAGCACAAGAAATAAAATCAAGAATAAATGAATGGGATGGATTCAAACTAAATGGCTTCTTCTCAGCAAAAGTAACAATCAGTGAGGAGAACAGAGAGCCTACATTTTTGGGAGCAAATTTTTACCACACACAAACATCAGATATAGCACTAATCTCCAGGATATATAAAGAGCTTGAAAAACTTAATACCAAAAAAAATTAATAAATGGGATAAGGAAATAAGCAGACACTTCACAGAATAAGATCTACAATCAAACAACAAATATCTGAAAAAAATGTTCAACATCTCTAGCAATTAGACACAAATCAAAACCACTCTAAGATTTCATATCACTCCAGTGAGAATGACAATTATCAAGAATTCAAACAACAATAAGTGCTGACAAGGATGTAGGGAAACAGGTACACTGATTCATTGCTGGTGGGATTGCAAAATGGTGAAACCATTTGGGAAAGCAATATGGAGATTCCTTAGAAAACTTGGAATGAATCACTATTTGACCCAACTATCCAACTCCTTGTTCTATACCCAAAGTGCTTAAATAAGCATGTTACAGTGATGCAGCCACCTCGTTGTTTGTAGCAGCTCAATTCACAATAGCTAAACTGTGGAAACAACCTAGATGCCCTTCAATAAATGAATGGGGAAAGAAACTGTTATACACAATAAAATATTACTCAGCCTTAAAGAGGAATGAAATCATGACATTTATGGGTAAATGGATGGATTTGGAGAATATCATGCTATGTGAAGTAAGGCAATCACAAAAAATCAAGGCCAAATGTATTTTCTGATAAATTTATGCTGATTCATAATGAGGAGGAGTAAAGAAAAGAATGGAGGAATTTTGAATTCAGCAGAGGGGAAGAAGGGGATGGGAAGGGGCTTGGGGAAGAGATTGTGAAATTAGATGAACATCATTACCACTATATATGTGTATGATTGCATGAAAGGTGTGACTCTACATCATGTACAATCAGATAAATAAAAAGTTTTGTTCAATTTTTGTAAAAATAAAATTAATTAATAAAACATAAAATGTAAACTCTAATAAAACAGAAAATATTGAAGACATCAAGATATTTATAGAGACATATGATCTACCCAAACTGAATCAAAAGGACATACACAATTTAAAAATAACAGTTTCTAGCAATAAAATAGAAGAAACCATGAAAAGCCTCCCAATGATGACAAGCCCAGGAACAGATGGATTTGCATCTGAGATTACAAGACAATACCTTCAAAGAAGAATTAACACCAATATTTCTCAAATTATTCCATAATATATAAAAGGAAGGAACCCTTCCAAATCCGTTCTATGAGGTTGGCATGACCCTGATACCAAAACCAAAAAGAAACCAAGGAAAGGAAACATCAGACCAGAATTCCTTAGCATAGAAGCAAAATTCTCAATAAAATTCTGGCAAATCACATACAAAAACATATTAAAAAACAGTGAACCATGGTCAAATGGAGTTCATCACAGGGATGTTATAGTGGTTCAACATACAGAAATCAATAAACACAATTCATCACATTAATAGACTTAAAGACAAGAATCATATGGCAAACATTTTTCAAAAGAGAGCACCCTTTCATGTTCAAAACACTATAAAATGAGGGATGGTAGAAACATACATCAACATTTTAAAAGCTATCTATGCTAAACCCAAGGCCAAAAAAATATCTAAACTGAGAAAAATTGAAACCATTCCCACTAAAACCTGGAACAAGACATGATGCCTTCTTCAACGCTTCTATTTAACATCATCCTTGACACTCTAGCCAGAGCAATTAGAAGAAAGTAGTTAAACGGAAATGAGTAGGACAAGAATAACTCAAATTAGCACTCTGCTGACAACATGATTCTAAATTTAGAAGATCCAAAAAATTCCACCAGAAAACTTCTAAAACAAATCAATTCAACAAAGTATCAGGATACAAAATTACCACCTGTAAGTCAAATGTGTTCCTATACATCAGTGATGAATCCATTGAAAGAGAAATTAGTAAAACTATTCCATTCACAATTGTCTCAAATAATAAAATAAAATGATTAGACATCAAGCTAACAAAAGAGGTGAAAGAATTTTACAATGAAAACTACAGAACAGTAAAAAAAATATTGAAGAAGACCTTAGAAGATGGTCTATCTCCAAAGTTCTTGGATAGGCAGAATTAATATGGTCAAAATGACCATACTACCAAAAGTGCTATACAGATTTAATGCAATTCCTATTAAAATTCCAATGTCATTATTTATATAAATAGAAAAATCAATCATGAAATTAATTTGGAAAAATAAGAGATACAGAATAGCCAAAGCAATCCTTTGAAAAAGTTTGAAGCGGGAGGCATCACAATACCAGACTTTAAATTATACTACAGAGCCATAGTAACAAAAATGACATGGTATTGGCACCAAAACAGACATTTAGACCTATGATACATAAAGAAGACAAAGAGACAAACCCATTTAAATACAGTTATCTCATACTAGACAAAGGCACCAAAAATATACATTGGAGTAAAGAAAGCCTCTTGCACAAATGGTGCTAGGAAAACTGAAAATTCTCATGAAGCAAAATGAATTTAAACTCCTATCTCTCACCCTGCACAAAATCCAAATCAAAGTGGATCAAAGACGTAGGCACTAGAACAGAGACTCTGAGACTAATAGAAGAAAAAGCAAGTCCAATTTTTTACCACATTGGCTTAGGAACTGAATTCCTTTACAAGACTCCTGAAGCACAAAAAGTAAAATCAAGAATCAATAAATGGGGTGGATTCAAACTAAAAAGCTTCTCAGCAAAGAAAACAATCAATAATGTAAAGAGAGAGCTTACAGAATGGGAGAAAATAATCTCCACCTGCACCTCAGATAGAACATTAATCTCCAGGATACATAAAAACTCAAAAAATTAACAATAAATAATCCAAATAACCAAATAAATACTTGTGATAAGGAATTGAACAAAGTCTTCAGAGAAGAAGAAATAAAATCTGTCAACAAACATTTGCAAAAATGTTCAACATCTCTAGCAATTAGAGAATTGCAAATTAAAACTACACTTAAATTGCATCTCACTAAAGTCAGAATGGCAATTATCAAGAATACAATCAACAATAAATTTTGGCAAGGATGTGGGGGAAAAACTATACACATACATTTCTGGTGAGATTGAAAATTGGTGCAACCTATATGGAAAGCAATGTGGATATTCCTCAGAAATTCCTTGGAATGGAACCACCATTTTACCCAGGTATTCCACTCCTTGATTTATACCTGAAGGACTTAAAATCAGCCTACTACATTGACACAGCTACATCAATGTTTATAGTAACTCAACTCACAACATCTAAACTATGGAACTTATCTAGGTGACCTTCAATAGATGAATGAATAAAGAAAATGTGGTATATAGACACAATGGAATTTTAAAAGAATGGAATTATGGCATTTTCAGGTAAATGTATGGGGAAGGAAAATATTACACTAAGTGAACTAAGCCAATCCCAAAAAACCAAAGGCCAAATGTTTTCTCTGATATATGGATGCTAATTAACAAGAGGGTGGGACCTAGAGAAGAATAGAGGAACTTTGCATTAAATCTAAGGGAGTGAATGGAAAGTGGGGGATATGAGGTTAGAAAGGCTAGTAGAATGTATGAATATTATCACCCTATGTGCATATATGATTACATGACCAGTTTGATTCTACATCATGTACAACCAGAAGAATAAGAAGTTATACTCTATTTATGTATGATGTGTCAAAAAAGAATAAATATATTAATTAAGAAAAATACATTCAACTCTGTTTTATAACTAATTAGAACAATAAAAAAATATTTAGTTTGAAAAAAAATCATTAAAAATCTAACTTGTGGGCCTGGGGTTGTGGTTCAATGCTAGAGCACTTGCCTAGCAAGTGTGAGGCACTGAGTTTGATCCTCAGCACTACATAAAAATAAATAAACAAAATACAGGTATTGTCTATCTACAACTAAATAAAAAATTTAAAAATTAACTGGTAAAAAAAAAAAATTCCGTAAGTCTAAAGTGAATTTCAAGATCAAATTTTGGAATAGGCTAAGAAATAGACACATGTATATAACTATTTTATTTCTTAAAAGTACACACACACACACACACACAATTTTAAAAACAAAGTGACTATTGTCAATAATTATCATATATATTATTTATAAAGAAATACCAAATAATGAAAGGAATCTTGGTGTTATTTAGCCACATTACTAAAAATAACCTATAGGGAACCTACACAGGTGACCATAGCTCAGGAGAAAGGGAATTTTTATTCCTATGTGTTTTGCTGTATGTTCCTTAATGTTTTATTCCTATTTGTTTTGTTTATGTTCCTATGATCCTTAATGCTGTGAATTCTCATGAAAATATTAGTAGTTGATATCCATTGATATAGTGGAAAAAATTGAGGAGGGAATGCCAGTCTATGGGACAGCAAGAGAACATAAGCAGAGATTTTGCTTGTTAAACTAGCTTCCTTGAATGTTGAAGATAATAAATTTTGTGGAAAAATTATATATCACAAATAAATATGGCTTCAACATATTTCTCATTCAGTAAATGTTGTATATTTGTCATCATTGGATATGGGGCAGACAGGATTAAATGATTAAGAGAGGAGCAGGGATCTGGAAAAGGCTGATATATACACAGAGACAACAGATAGACAGAACAGCAATAAAGCACACATGGATGTCCGGCAATAGAGCAGGCAAGAAGTCAGCAACAGATGGCAAACAGGCAGCATAAGTTTGAAGAATATAATAATTTAGCAGACAGGTAGTCATTAGAGTTAGATATCAAGGAGTCATAAAATGTCAGAACTGGCAGTGACCTAAACAAAGCTTTTATTGATGTTATCTGCTACCTTCACTATAAAGCAGAAGAACAAAACAACACTGAAGCCAAGAGATAAAAATATCTCACCTGTGGTTGCACAGCACATTGAAACATAAAGGTGACTGCAATCCATATATTTTGTCAGGAGAGTACTTTTGTCAATACATGGCACTGCTTGCTTATAATTGGTTAAATCATAAATTGCTCAATAGGTATTAGCTACAATATGCTATATTACAACAGAGAGATAAAAATTCAAGTCTGTATGCATAAGCTATTGAATGAGAAAAATAGGATAAAGAATGGCCTTCAATAGATGAATGGATAAAGAAACTGTGGTACATATACACAATGGAATATTATTCAGCAATAAGAGAGAATAAAATTATGGCATTTGCAGGCAAATGGATGGAACTGGAAAGCATTATGCTAAGTGAAGTAAGCCAATCCCAAAAAACCAAATGCTGAATGGTCTCTCTGATTAATGGATGCTGATGAATAAGGG
>CM053417.1:62892899-62934691 GCA_028644305.1 Xerus rutilus
AAATAGAGATACTACCCTGCATTCTATCTGACCACAATGGATTGAAACTAGAAATTAATGACAGTTTAAAAAAAGAAGCCACTAAAACACCTGGAGACTCAATAATTTGCTATTGAACAATGCATGGGTAACAGAAGACATCAGAGAAGAGATAAAAAAGTTCTTGGAGGTAAATGAGAATTCTGATACAACATACCAAAATTTCTGGGACACTATGAAGGCAGTGCTAAGAGGAAAGTTCATTGCATTAAGGTAATATATTCAAAGATGTAAATGTCAACAAATCAATGACTTGACACTACAACACAAAGCCCTAGAAAAAGAAGAACAAAGCAACACCAAAAGAAGTAGAATACAGGAAATAATTAGAATCAAAGCTGAAATCAATGAAATTGAAACACAAGAAACAATTCAAAAAATTGATAAAACAAAAAGCTGGTTATTCCAAGAAATAAAAATAAACAAAATTGACAAACCCTTAGCAGCCACCCTAACACAAAGAAGGAGAGAGAAAACACAAATTACCAAAATTTGTGATGAAAAAGGAAATATCACGACAGACCCCGCTGAAATACAGAAGATAATCAGAAACTATTTTGAAAACTTATATTCCAGTAAATTAGAAAACCCTGAAGACACCGACAAATTCCTAGAGACATATGACCTACCCAAACTGAACCAAGAGGACATTCATGACTTAACCAGATCAATTACAGACAAGGAAATAGAAGAGGCAATCAAGAGCCTTCCAACCAAGAAAAGCCCTGGACCAGATGGATTCTCAGCCGAGTTCTACAAGACTTACAAAGAAGAACTCTAATACTCCTCAAATTATTCCACGAAATAGAAAGGGAAGGAGCCCTTCCGACCTCATTCTATGAGGCTACTATCACCTTGATTCTAAAACCACATAGAGACAAGTCAAAAAAGGAAAATTTTAGGCCAATATCCCTGCTGAATATAGATGCAAAAATTCTTAATAAAATTTTGGCAAATTGCATACAAAAGCATATTAAAAAAATAGTGCACCACGATCAAGTGGGGTTCATTCGAGGGATGCAAGGTTGGTTCAACATACGGAAATCAATACATGTAATCCAGCACATCAATAGACTTAAAAATAAAAATCACATGATTCTATCAATTGACACAGAGAAAGCATTTGACAAAATACAGCACCCTTTCATCTTCAAAACACTAGAGAAACTAGGGATAGTAGGAACATACCTCAACATTGTTAAAGCAATATATGCTAAGCCCAATGCCAATATCATCCTAAATGGAGAAAAATTGGAAGCATTCCCTCTAAAAACTGGAACAAGACAGGAATGTCCTCTCTCACCACTCTTATTCAATATAGTCTTTGAAACTCTAGCCAGAGTAATCAGACAGATGAAGGAAATTAAAGGGATACGAATAGGGAAAGAAGAACTCAAACTATCGTTATTTGCAGATGATATGATTCTATACTTAGAGGATCCAAAAAGTTCCACCAGAAAACTTCTAGAACTGATAAATGAATTCAGTATAATTGCAGGATATAAAATCAATATACATAAATCAAATGTATTTCTATACATCAGCAATGAATCCTCTGAAAGAGAAATTAGAGAAACTACTCCATTTGCAATAGCCTCCAAAAAAAACATACTTGGGAATCAATCTAACAAGAGACGTGAAAGACCTCTACAACAAAAATTACAAGGCACTAAAGAAAGACATTGAAGAAGATCTTAGAAGATGGAAAGACCTCCCATGTTCTTGGTTCCAATCAAAATCCCAAAGTTCTTTCTTATAGAAATAGAAAAGGCAATCATAAAATTCATTTGGAAAAATAAGATACCCAGAATAGCCAAAGCTATCCTGAGCAAGAAGAGTGAAGCAGGAAGCATCACAATACCAGATCTTAAACTTTACTACAAAGCAATAGTAACAAAAATGTAACGGTATTGGCACCAAAATAGACATGTAGACCAATGGTACAGAATAGAAGACACAGAGAGTAATGCACATAAATACAGGTATCTCATACTAGACAAAGGTCCCAAAAACATACATTGGAGAAAAGATAGCCTTTTCAACATATGGTGCTGGGAAAACTGGAAATCCATATGCAGTAAAATGAAACTAAACCCCTATCTCTCACCATGCACAAAACTCAACTCAAAGTGGATCAAGGACCTAGGAATTAGACCAGAGACCCTGTGTCTAGTTGAGGAGAAAGTAGGTCCAAATCTTCATCATGTGGGATTAGGCCTCGAATTCCTTAACAAGACATCTATAGCACAGGAAATAAAAGCAAGAATTAATAAATGAGATGGACTTAAACTAAAAAACTTCTTCTCATTAAGAGAAGCTATCAATGAGGTGAACAGAGAGCATACATTCTGGGAGCAAATTTTTGCCACACGCACATCAGATAGAGCACTGATCTCCAGGATATATAAAGAGCTTAACACCAAAAATACAAACAATCCAATCAATAAATGGGCTAAGGAGCTGAATAGAAACCTCTCAGAAGAAGATACACAATCAATAAACATATGTATGAAGAAATGTTCAACATCTTTAGCCATTAGAGAAATGCAAATCAAAACTACCCTCAGATTTCATCTCACCCCAGTCAGAATGGCAGCTATCCAAAATACAAGCAACAATAAATGCTGGAGAGGATGTGAAGAAAAAGGCACACTTAAACATTGCTGGTGGAATTGTAAACTGGTGCAACCTATCTGGAAAGCAGTATGGAGACTGCTTAAAAAACTTGAAATGGAACCACCATTTGACCCAGCTATCCCACTCCTTGGTCTATACCCTAACGACTTAAAAACAGCACACTATAGTGAAGCAGCCACTTCAATGTTTATAGGAGCACAATTCACAATTGCAAAACTGTGGAAGCAACCCAGATGTCCTTCAATAGATGAATGGATAAAGAAACTGTGGTACATATACACAATGGAATATTATTCAGCAATAAAAGAGAATAAAATTATGGCATTTGCAGGCAAATGGATGGAATTGGAAAGCATTATGCTAAGTGAAGTAAGCCAATCCCAAAAAGCCAAATGCCAAACTTCCCTCTGATTAGTGGTTGCTGATACATAAAGGAGGTGAGAACGGGAAATATAAGAGAAATGGAGGAACTCTGGATGTGGCTTGGGGGAAGTGGAGGGTGGGAAAGGGGAATGGGTATAGTTAAGATGGTTGATTGAGATCATCATCACTACCTTTGGTGCATGTATAAAGACACAATTGATGTGACTTTATCTGGTTTGCAACCAGAGATATGGAAAAACTGAGCTCTATATATGTACTATGACTTGAAAAGCAATTCAATAAACTAATAAAAAAAAGTAAAATGAAATAAAAAACAATAAAACAAATGCTCCTGAAATCATTCCATGAAATAGAAATTGAGGGAACATTTCCTAGCTCATTTTTTGAAGCTAATATCACAATGACAGTAAAACTGGTAAGGACACACCAAGAAAAAAATATACCAATGTCTTTTATGAATAAATACAAATATCCTTAAAAATACATGTAAGCAGAAATCATCAACACATGAAAACTTCATATATCAAGACTAAGTCTGTTTCATCTACGTCTGCAAGAATATTCAACAATCACAAATTAAAAAAACAAAAAGAATTCACATAATCATCTAATAGATGCAGAATGAGAATTTCAAAAAGTTTAACACCTCTTCATAATAAAAACCTGAAGAAAATCGTAATAGAATGATACTATCTCAGCATCAGAAGGAATACATAGAAAAAAAAAACAGGCCAACATCATATGCAAATGGAAAAAATGAGGGAAATTTTTGTAAAATCAGGAACAATACAAGGATGTTCACTCTCACCACTTCTATTCAATATAGTACTTGAAGCACTAGCAAGAGCAATCAGGAATTGTAAGAAAATTAAAGGGAAACAAATAAGAAAAGCAAAAGTTACATTATATATTTCCTAATGACACTGTCCTGTATCTAAAAGATCCCCCTAAAAGAAAAGCAACTCAACCAGAAAACTTCTAGAGCTAATAAATTAATTCAGTAAAGTATCAGGATACATGATCAATATTCATAAATCAATATCAATAGCTTTTATATACTTCATTATTCTTCTGAGAATAAAATCAGAAAAAATCTATCTTGTTCACAGTAAATATAAACAAATATATGAGAATTAATATAACCAAGTAAGTATAAGACTTTTACCATGAAAAATATAGAATACTGAAGAAAAAAAATAGAAAGACTTTAGAAGATGAAAAGGCCTCCAATGGTCTTGGATAGACAGAATTAATATTGCCAAAATGACCATAGTAACAAAAATGTCATATAGATTCAATAGAATCCTCATCAAAATACCAATGTCTTTCTTCACAGAATTAGTAACAAAAGTCCTAAAATACATTTAGAAGAGTAAGAAACCAAGAATGGCCAAAGAAATTTTGAGCAAGAAGAGCAAAGTTCGTAGCATCAAAATAACTGTTCTTGCTGGGTATGATGGAACATGTCTGTAATCCCAGTGCCTCAGGTGGCAGAGGAAGGAGAATAACTTAGCAAGGCCCTAAGTAACTCAGTGAGACCATGTCCCTAAATAAAAAACAAAAACAAAATAAGAGCTGGAGATATGGCTCATTGATTAAGTTCACTCCCTAGTATGAAAAAAAAAAAAGTGATCTAAAATTATACTGCAGAATTATGGAAACGAAAACACTATGGTATTGACTCAAAACAGACATGAAGATCAATGGAATAGAATAGAAGACACATAAATAAACTCACAAAATACAATTATTTGCTACTAGACAAAGATTCATTAGAGAAGAGATACACATTTTAACAAATGGTGCTGAGAAAACTAGAAATATATACATAGGAGAATGAAATGTGGCATTTATCTCTCACAATACATAAATTTCAATTCAAAGTGGATCAAAGACCTAGGAATTAGATCAGAAACTCTGCAACTGTAGGTTCAACATTCCAATATGTAGGCACAGTAACCCATGTTCTTAATAAGACTCCTAAAGCACAAGAAATAAAACCAAAAATTAATAAATGGAGATAACATCAAATTAAAAATTTCTGCCCAGGAAAGAAAACAAATAACATGGAGAGAAAGCCAACAGAATAAGAGAAAATCTTTGTCACCTGTTCCTCAGATAAGGCATTAAAATCTAGAATTTTTAAAGATCTCAAAAAGTTGACAGCAATAAGAAAACAAATAACCCAATTAATAAATGGGGTAAAGAATTAAACAGATGGTTTTGAAAAGAACAATAGAATTGGCCAAAAAATGTGAAAAAAATGCTCAACCTCTCCAGCACTGAGAGAAATGCAATGCAAAACTACAATGAAATTTCATCTCACTCTAGACAGAATAGTAATTATCAAGAATAAAAATAATTAGGGTTAGCAAGGATGTGGGGAAAGGTACTCTTACACATTGCTTGTGAGACTGCAGTGCAACTACTGTGGGAAAATTAGGAATGTAACCTACATATGACCCAGCTATTCCTGTCCTCCATATATGACCAAAAGTTCTAAAATCAGCATAGTATAGGGATGCCACCATATCAATATTTATAGCAGCACAAATCACAATAGCCAAGCAATGGAGCTAATCTAGCTGCCCTTCTACAATGAATGGATAAAATAAAGGGTACTGGAGATTGTCATTCTAATAAAAATAAGACACACTCAGAAAGCCAAATATCAAATGTTCTCCCTGATATGTGGAATATAGTCTAAAATAAGGGGTGGGGAAGAGAAACGGAAAAATCAGGGAGTGGGGAAGAGAAACGGAAAAATCAGGGGGTGGGGAAGAAATGGAAAATTGTGTATTCCATCAAAATAGAAGAAAGATCAATGGACTACATGAAGGAAACTCAGGAGGAGGTAGAAGAGATGGGGTAAGGGCAGAAGAGTGAAATGAATATGAACTAAATTTCCTGTGTACATATATGAATATACCACATTGAATCTCACTGTCATGTATATCCAAAAGACACTTTTTCTTTTTGTGTCCACAAGCATCCAGCAAAATAAATTTTAAAAAATTTATACAGCGGAAAGATCAATAGTGTTATTATGGTTTGAAGATAGGGTGTCCCCCCAAAATCTCATGTGTGAGACAATGCAAGAGGGTTCAAAGGAGAAATTATTGGGTTATGAGAGCCTTAACCCAATCAGTGAATTAATCATCTGATGGGATTCATTGAGTGATAGCTGAAGTGTTGAGGTGTGGCTTTGGAGTATATATTTGTATCTGGCAAGTAGAAACCCTCCCTCTGCTCCCTGATTATTATGTGAGCTGCTTCCCTCCACCACACTCTCCTGCTGTGATGTTCAGCTTTGCCTGGAGCCCCAAATAATGGAGCTGGCTTTCTATCGACTAAGACCTCTAAAACCATGAGTCCTAAATAAACCTTTTCTCCTTTAAAATTTTTCTGGTCAGATCTTTTAGTCACAACAGCAAAAAATCTGACTAAAACAAGTAGTGTAGAAGAATAGCAACAGGAGAAAGGAGGAAGGGAGGAAAAGGAGAACTACTGGGAACCTAATTAGAGCAAATTATATTCCATGTATTTTTAATTATGTCAAAATTAATCCTAGCATTATGTTTAACTAACAATAATAAAAACCAAATAATTAAATAGGCACAAGAACTAAAGGGATAATTCTCAAATGAAGAAAAATAAATGGTCATAAATATTTGAATAAAATTTCAACACCACCAACAATCAGGTAATACAAATCACAAGTTAATTGAGAATTCATCTCACTTCATTCAGAATGGGAATTATTTACTATGTTGTTCTGCCTCATCTCAGGTGTTGAACAGTGGATTTGGCCCACCATGGACTAAACCCTCTGAAATTGAGAGCCACAAACAAACTTTTCCACTTCTAAGTTGTTCTTATATGTTCATTTGGCCACAGTGATGAAAACTGCCAAACACAGAAAATGGTACATGGAGTGGGGCCATTGCTGTAACTAACTTGGTTAGGGGTCTTTGGAACTAGATTATGGCAAGAGTTTGGAAAATTTTGAAGATGCAGTCAGCAGAAGCCTTAGAATGCTAACAAACATGTTAATGGGCAATTCTGGTGTGATCTCAGAAGTCCAGAATGCCAGAAAAATGTGGGCAGGGAAGACTGTGCTTAAAAAATCTCATAAAAAAGGAGGACTGTATTGATAACTGGACTAAAGATCATTCATATTAAATCCTAGCAAAGAACTCTACATTTTGACCATGTCCTGAGACTTTTTGCTAGGCAAAATTTAAATGTGATGGACTAGTGAATCTGGCAAAGAAAATTTCAAGGCAGCACAGCATTTAGGTAATGGTGTGGGTATTTATTGTAGCTTTTATTCATGTTTTCTGTAAGAGTTAGGAGCACAATGCAGGAACAATAAGAATAAAAAAAACAAATTAAGCTTACAGTTTTGCCAGAAAAGTGTATTTCAAATTGATGTCAAGAAGTTTTGATTGTTGGAGATATTACCAACACCAAAGAGAAACTATTTTACACAGAAAATAGAAAAGAAGCCTTGAGGGTGTTATTATAAACTTTTTTTTTGCCAGTATGAGAAAAAGACCTAGCAAAAACAATAGAAGAGAAAAAGTTCATTTGTGTCTTATGGTTTCAAGGATTTCAGTCCACAGACAGCTGACTCCATTGCTTTGGTCATAGGTGAGACAGAACACCATAAAGAAAGCATGTGGAGGAGAAAAGCACCTTAGGACATGGTTATCAGGAAGTTCCCCTCACCAGGGACAAAATATATACCCAAAGACAAGCCCCCAGAGACCTACTTACTTCAGTCACACCCTACATGCCTACAATTACCTCACAATCTATTCAAGCAGATTAATTCACTGATTAGGTTTAGGCTTTCATAACCAAATCACTTCACCTTGAGACTTTCTTGAATTTTCTCACATGAGTCTTGGGGGACAGCTCATACCTAAACCAGAATTGAGGATATCTCAGAAATTAGCAATATCACACCCATAGCAGGCTCAAGAATGTAAAAGAGAAAATTTATTTAAGACATTGTGGGGGCATCCAGCTCTTACAAGATTCTTAGGAAGACATTACTACAGAATTTTTTTTCGCCATGCTCAGCCACTCAGTCATTCAGAAGCCACTGCAACCATGGTCCAAGGGAACCCAGCTACTGACCAAACTGGCAGCAGATTTTGGCATCATCCATCTTGTGCTGGTTCTGCAGGAATAGAGAATGCTAGAATTAAAGAGTCATGAAGGTGGGGCTGGGATTTTGGCGCAGTGGTAGCGTGCTCGCCTAGCACGCGTCAGGCACTGTGTTCGATCCTCAGCACCACATAAAAACAAAATAAAGACATTCTGTTCATTTACAACTAAAAAATAAATATTTAAAAAAAAAGAGTCATGAAGGCTTTCCCTAGATTTCAAATGAAGACCTGAGAGGCCAAATTGTGGCAGGTCAATATCCCTGTGGGCCTCTCATGAGATGACAATTTTTGAAGCTGTAAAAAAGTCAAAGATCTCTAATGGTGACCCCAGGGACTAAGAGATACTGGTAACATGAAGCATCTGCACAGAGAAAGCTTCTGACTAAGGTCAGTCCCAAACTAATGCAGAAGCTAACTGGACTATAGCCAGGAAGGCCAAATGGACAGGATTTTCACAAGTCCTTTGGAGCTCACATTTACTGTATGTGCCACAGATGCCAGATATGGAGCTAGAGGACCTTATTCCTGCCTAACTGGGTTCAATCTTATTTTGGTCCCATCTCTTTTTTCGATGCTTCTTTTGCTCCCTTTTGGAATGGGACAGTTACTCTGCTCTTGCATATTAGATGTGTGGAACTTGCTTTGGATTTTTACAGGGGCTCATAGTGAAGAGTTTACCTTGACTTTCAGAGAGGACTTTGGACTTTGACATTTGGGCATGGTGGAATTGTTAAGTCTCTGGTGCTCTTGAAGATGAACTAGATGTATTTCTCATAGTGAGATGGACATTAGCTTTTGTGTCCAGGGGCAGAATGTTGTGGTTTGGATATGAGATATCCCCCAATGCTCATGTGTCAATGTAGCATTATTCAAATGTGCAATGATTAGATTATAAGAGTTGTAGCCTAGCCTCAGCAACGGTGAGGTGCTAAGCAACTCAGTGAGACCCTGTCTCTACATAAAACACAAAATAGGGCTGCTGATGTGGCTCAGTGGTTGAGTGCCCCTGAGTTCAATGCCCAGTATCAAAAAGAAAAAAGAGTTGTAGCCTAATCAGAGGATTAATCCATGGTATGTGTTTATAATTTGAATACATTACTTGGTGATAACTGTAGACAAGTGGGACACAGCTGCAGGAAGTAGTTAATTGGGATTGTGCCCTTAGGGATTATATTTTGTCTTACATCCTAGCTCTCCCTTTACTTCCTGGCTTCTATAAACCCAGCAGTTTTCTCCTCTTTCGCCATGATGCTCTGCCTCATCTCATGCCCAAAATGATGGATTCAGCTGACCATGGATGGAGACATCTGAAACCATGAGTGCAAAACAAACTTTTCTGCTTCTAAGTTGTTCATGTTGGGTGTTTTAGTCACCCAAAAATCTGACTAAAACATATAATCCTATACTAGAAAACCATAAAAGATCCATCAAAACATTTCTAAATCTGGTAAACAAATTCAGTAAATTTGCAGAATAAAAATAAACAAACACTGAACAATAGTCTTTATATTCACCAATAATGAGCCCACTGAAGAGATTAGGGAAACAATTATATTCACATTAGCTTCAAACAAAACAAAAACAAACAAACAAACAAAATGTACTAGAATAAATTAAACCAAAAAATGAAAGACAAGAAAACTTACAGAATGTTAAAAAAGCAAATTAAAGAAGACATTTAAGATAGAAACATCATATTCACCAATATTCAGAATTAATAGTGTTTATGTGGCCATATTGCCAAAAGAGAACTAAATGTTCAATGCAATCCTATCAAAATACCAATGACATTCTTCACAAGACTAGAAAAACAGTCCCAAAATTTACACATAATAACAAAAGACACAGAATAGCCAAAGCAATCCTGAACAAAATGAGCAATGCTGGAAGCATCACAATACCTGATTTCAGTCATACTACCCAGACATCATAGCATGGTAGTGGCATAAAAGCAGATACATAGACCAATGGAAGAGACATAAGACACAGGAAGATCCACATAAGTAGAATTATCTGTTCCTTAGCTAAGGTACCAAAATATTTCCTTTCCTTTCCTTTCCTTTCTTTCTCTCTCTCTCTCTCTCTCTCTCTCTCTCTCTCTCTCTCTCTGTCTCTCCCCCACTCCCTTCCTTCCTTCTCTTTTCATTCATTCATTCATTTATTTTGAAACAGTTTCTCTAAGTTGCTTAGGGTCTCACTATGGTGTTGATGCTGAAGCTGACCTTAAAATTTCAACCCTCCTGCCTTAGCCTCCCAAGTCACTGAGATTACAGGCATGTGCTACCACACCTCTCTTACACTTTCACCTTTAAATTCAGCCTTTCATAGTCTCATGACATGAAATAGTGTCCTCAATTCTATTTGAAACCTAATCTGCATTGCCTTTACTGTCTGCTTATGATAGTATTCCTGTATCCTAAGCCCCCACAACAATAGCCCCTTAAATTATGATTACAGCATTCTAGGCTTTCTGTACCTTGATAATACAAACCTTTCCAAATTCATGCAAATCAATCTTAAAGACTCTTCCATATCATCTGTTATATATAGTAACATCAAAAACTGCTCTGCTATCTGTGCCAATTATCTATTAGCTTTCCCTCACTATAACAAATACAAAAGGCAATCAATTTATAAAGAAGAAAAAGATTATTCTTGACTCAATTTTAGAGATTTCAATCCAGAATCAATTGGCCATAGCAGCAGAAGAAGTTGATGGATCCGGCCATCCCTTTCATGCAACAATGTCAGAGACAATAAGTGTTCCACTAGGCCCTTAATTTTAACATTTTCAAAACCTAAAAGCGCCAAGCTGAGGACTAAGCCTTTAACACACAGGACTTTCCAGATTAGGGCTACGACATTGTAGATTTTAAAAACAGAGGTAAAATACTCAACCAAATAACCATTTTTTCAGGGATGAATATCCATAGAATGTCATTAAAGGAATAGGATAGATTAGTGTACAGATTGACACAATTTTTAGATGCACATATTAGCATCGGAACAAATAACATATTTCAGCTCATTTCAATATTGATTGGTATATGTATGTTTGAAAATCCAATATGCTATAATTACTAATGAATCACGGACATTCTAAGGCAGAAATATTGACTATGTTTGCCTAGATTTTATAAATGGACTGTTATGCAGGAAAATAATAGTATCTTTTAATTTTTAAAATATTTTTATTTGTCAATTGACTTTTATTATATTTATTTATATGCAGTGCTGAGAATTGAACCCAGGGCCTCACATATGCTAGGCAAGCACTCCACCACTGATCCATGAGCCCAGTCTCTATCTTTTAAATTTGAAAAATAAAATTCACTCTCACAAAACTACAAATTAATTCATAACACTCAATGATGGTGGAGCCATGAAAAAAGTTAAGCTTTAAAATTTTTCAGTGTTTCTTTTCACTAATACATTACCACCACAGGCTATCATAACAGACCATAAACTGGGCAGTTTTAATGGCAGAAATCTATTTATTATAGTTCTGAAGTCCAAGACCAATGTTATAACTGATTTATTTTCTAATAATGTTCTTTTCTTCACTTGAAAATGGTTTCCTTCTTGTCTTCATGCTATGATAACACATGTCCTTACCACAGTGCATTCACATTTGTATGGTGGGAGGAGAGAGAAAAAAAAGAAAAAAAAATGTGAGAGTACTTTATTGCCTCTTACATTAATTCTGTACAATTAGGTCCCAATCCTAATAATCTCATTGAAAACTTTAATTATTTTTCTTAAATGCTGTTTTTAATACAGCCATATTGCAAGTTAGGACTTCAATATGAACTTTGCAGAGATACAAACTTTCAGTATAAAGTAATAATTGTCATTTAACTTCTATAGTCCCTATTAACCAATTGATACCCAAATAGATTAATACCTTAAAGAACATACTGTGCAACACTGGCTAGGAAAAAAAATCACATGATTCAATAACTATAACAAAATAATTTAAAGGATGTGATTACTCATATCCTAATCATGTATGTGCACATGTACAAATATGTAAATGACATATATATAAATATACACATATATAATACATATGTTACATATAATATATACAGTAGTACACACACACACACACAACAATTTATCTCAGCCTCACACATTCATCTCAACATGGAAAGCCTGGTAAAATTCTAGAGCATAAATATATTATGCAACTGTGATCATTGCATAATTCTTTTTAAAAGGAAAAATAATCAACCTATTGGTATATATTTTAAATATGAATCATATGATTGAAAGCAGCTAATAAATAATTTTACAAAAATATAAAAACATAAAAATACATCTGTGGCAAGAAAATCTTTAAGAAAACTACTAAATATTTTCTTATTGAATAATATTTCTACTCATAAATGATTACATGTTGTATAGAAATTAAATACAATATTATGCATTTTTCTCCTGTCAGTTTCTAAATTGACAAAATTGTGTATATTTGCAGTATAAATCATTGCAAAACTGTAAATACTGGGGAATAATAAAATAATATTAATTAATATATGCATTACCTCACATACTTTTTTTTGGTACCAGGGATTGACTCAGGGGTACTCAACCACTGAGCCACATCCCCAGCCCTATTTTGTGTTTTATGTAGAGACAGGGTCTCACTGAGTTGCTTAGTGCCTTGCCATTGCTGAGGCTGGCTTTGAATTCGTGATTCTCCTGTCTCAGCCTCCCAAAGTGCTAGGATTACAAGCTTACCTCACATACTTATCATTTATTTTTGGTGAAAATAAAATTTACTTTCTTTGTAATTTTCAAGTATAAAACACATTTTTAAAACTATAGTCACCATAATGTACAATAATGTTCTTTTTATTTTTTTTAAATTTCTTTTTGTTGTTATGCATGACAGTAGGGTGTATTTTGATATGTTTATATAAACATGGATTATGTCTTATTCTAATTAGAATTCCAGTCTTATTGTTGTACATGATATGGAGATTCACTGTGGTGTATTCATACAGTACATAGGATAGTTAACTCTGATTCATTTTATTTAGTCTATTTCCTATTCTTTTCCTTCCCCCTTCACTTAATTCCCCTTTGTCTAATCCATTGATCTTCTATTCTTCTATTGTCCTGCCATGTTGTATGTTGGCATTCACATATCTGAGACTCCTCCCATCTTAAATTCTATAGCCTTTGATCAATATTTCCCTGACCACTACATGTGCCAGACTCTAATCATTCTATTTTCTCTCTCTTCTTTTAAATTTTATTTGTGCATATTAATTATACAGATTAGTGGATTTCATTGCAGTTTATTCAAACATTTATATAACATAATTGTTTCAATTTCACCAATCAGTACCACCCTATTTCCTTCCCTCAATCCTATTTCTACCTTAATGTTCTCTCTTCTATTTCAATGATAACACTCCCCCACCCCCTTTTTCTCTCTAGTTTTCAATACATGTGGCACTTGTTCTTCTGAATATGGTTTATTTTACTTATTTTATTTAATACAACACTTTCAGTTACATCCGTTTTCCTGAAAATGGCATCATTTCGATTTATTTCTGAACATAATTTTGTTATGTATATAGATTACATTTTCTCTATACAATTTATTTGTTAAAAGGCACCTAGGCTATGCCCATGAATTGGCAATCATGTATTTGCTGCTATAAACTTGATGATACATGCACCTCTAAAGTATGCTGCCTGTATTTATTTTGGATAAATATGGAGGAGTAATATTGCTGGATTGCCAGGGTTACCAGCAGCCCGGTAGAGCAGGTTACTGCTTGGAGGTTTGAGCCACTTGGGAAAATAAAAAGTCTGAAAATAATCAGTAAGGAATAAAGAATAAAGACAGAAGTTAGATTTAAAATGGAGGGTGCCTAGTGAATCTTCCAGCTCTGATAGGAACTAGAACTGAATAACAACAACAACAAAATGTCCCAATCCTTTATTTAAGGGGGAATACAACAAAAATTTCAGTGTGGCATATTTTTTGAGGTAATCAAGTAGTTTGGTGCTTGGCAGGTTATGCCAGTCTCTGGGTAGCTGTGTTTGATCCTAAGGCTGTGGGCTGAGGCAGGGTGCCAGGATGATCTGGGCTTTCTCAAACTGGGGAATTACACTGTGGAGTTCCATGAAAAGCAGCTTCCCTGCCTTATGTTGGCTCAAACAAACCCATAATTTATATGTGGTTTCCAATATTGGATCATATGGTAGTTCCATTTTTAGTTTTTTTGGGACCCTCCATACTGTTGTCCCTAGAGGCTGTACTGATTTACATTCCTACCAAGACTGGATGAGAGTTCACATTGACCCATATCATCCCTATAATTTATTCTTATTTGTATTTGTGATGACTGACATTCTGAATGGAGTGAACTGGAATTTCAGTTAGTTTGGGGGTTTTTGTTTGTTTTGTTTCCCTAGTACTTGTAATCAAAATTAGAACCTTGCGCAAGATCGGCTCAGTGTAGTTTTGGTTTGCATTTCTTTGATGATTACAGATACTGAAATTTTTAAAGTTTTTTTAAAAATTTTTGGCCATTTGTATTCATTATTTTGAGAAGTGCCTGTTTTTTTCATTTGTCCATTTATTGTACATATTATTCATTTGTCCATTTATTGTACATATTATTCCCTTTTTGATGTTGAATTTGATGAGTTCTTTAGATATTCTAAGTATATAATAGTGCTTTGTCAGAAGAGTAGCTGGCAAAATTTTTTCTCCACTTCTGTAGTATCTCTCTTCATGTACTTGTTTTCCTTGCTGTGTAGAAACTTTACATTTTGATGCTATTCCATTTATTGATTATTGTTATTATTTCTCAAGCTATAGTAATCTTACTGAGAAAGTGTTTGCCTCTGCTTATATATGGTAAAGCATTTATCCTATGTGTTCCCCTAGTAGTTATAAAGTTTCTCCTCATATTTCAAAGGTCTTTGATCTATTTTGAGTTGTCTATTGTACATGGTGATAAATAGAAATTTAGTTTCAATTTTTTAGAGATGAATATCCATATTTTCTATCACCAGTTTAAAAATAAGCTGTATATTCTCCAATGTACATTTTTGACACATATGTCAAGGATCAGATGACTGTAGCTGTGTTTTATTGTCTCTGTGTCTTTTATTATTTTCCACTGGTCTATGTGTCCTATATAATGCCAGTACCAATTTGATTTTTTTACTATCTTTTTGTAGTATGGTTTAAAATAGGGTATTGTGATGCCTCCAGCTTTGCTTCTTTTGCTAAGAATTGATAAGCTCTTCTGGGTTTTTGATTTTTCCATTTGAATTTTTGCACTATTTCTGGTTCTGCTAGGAATATTGTGTTAGTCATATTTTCATCACCATGAAAAAAATACTAAAAAATAATATCTCAGAGGAGAAAATATTAATTCTTGATCATTAAAGTTCAGTCTGTGCTTAGCTAGCCACAAAGCAGAAATATCATGTTGACCCAGCATGACAGGAAGGCTGCCAAGATCATAACAGTCAGAAAGCCAAGAAAGAGTAAACAGCCAGAGATGTAAGATAGTACTCAATGGCATACTCCCAGTGGCCTATCTAATTTTCAATCATGCCCACATTCCTAGATTTACCAAGAAATACTTACTTCAAATGATTGATCCATCAAAAGGAGTAAACCACCAATGATGTAATAGCACTCATATTCAAACTTTTCAGTTCAGAACAATGTTGCATTGCCTAACACATGAGCATTTCAGAGGACATTCCTACATCAAAACCTGAGCAAATATCATTAGTATTTTGATGGGAATTGCAATGAATCTGTAGATATCTTTTGGTAATATGCCCTTTAACAATATTAATTCTGTCTCTTCAAGAACAAGGGAGGTCTTCCCATCATCTAGTGTCTTCTTCAATTTCTTTCCTTAGCATTCTTGTTTCCCTTGTAGAGATCTTTCATCTTTTCTTTTTGTTCCATTTATTCTTAGATATTTTTTCAAGTAATTGTTAAGGAAATTATTTTTATGATTTCTTTCTCAGAAAATTCATTCTTGATATATCGAAAAGCTCTCAATTTTTTAAATTTTTATTTTGTATCTGTAACTTTTCTAAATTGTTTATCTGTGTTAGAAAGCTATTGCTGAATTTTTATGGTTTTCTAGGTATAGGATCATATAATCTACCCATAGGCAAGATTTGATTTCTTCCTTTTCTATTTGTATCTCTTTTATATGTTTCTCTTGCCTAGTTGTTGTGGATAATATTTCAAGTGTTATTTTGAATAGAAGTGTTAAGTGGAGACATTCTTCTCTTTTTCATGATTTTAGAAGAAATGTTTTCAGTTTTTACCCATTCAGTATGACGTTGGCTTTTGATTTCTTATATATAGACTTTATGATAATGAGGCAAGTTCCTTCTTATCCTTAGTTTATTCAGAGTTTTTTTCAGGAAGTTCTATTGAATTTTCTCAAATGACTTTTCTGCATCAAGATGTTTTTGGTCCTTAATTCTATTTGTGTGGTATATACCGTTTTTTGATTTGTATATGTTGAACCATCCTTTTATTCCTGGAATAAAATAAACCTGATTATGATATATATTTTAACTTGTTTAATATGATTTGCTAATATTTTATTAAATATATTTTATTTACATTCATCAAAGATATTGGCCTCTAGTATTTTTTAAGTGTCCTTATCTCATTTTGGTGTCAGATTTACATTGACTTCACAAAATATGTTTGGATTTATTCATTACTTGTGTGTTTCCTAGAGTAATTTGAATACATTGATGTTATTTCTTCTTTAAGCTTCTGAAAAAATTCATTTTGAATCCATGTCAGCCTCAGTTTTTCTTTGTTGGAAGGCTTTTTATTTCTTCTTCTATCTCAATGTTTGCTATAGTCTCTTTAGGTTTTCATATCTTTGTTCAATCTTGGTACGTCATATGTGTCTAGAAATTTATTCACTTTTATAGCTTTGGGAATTCATTGTAATATAGGTTTTCAAAATAGGCCTAAATGATCCTTGGGATTTCAGTTTCATTTGTTTTCATATCTCATTTGTTATATTTAATTATATTAAGTGAGTGTTCTATTTTTGTTAATCATGCAAATGGTATATCTGTTTTAGCATTTCGAAAAACCTAATCTTTGTCTAATTAATTCAAATTTTTATTTATTTTTTATTTTATGTTTTTACTCTTTGCTTAATTATGTCTTTTTTCTATGGTTTGGGCATTTTCATTTTTAGAGTTTGTTTTGCAAACTCTTAGATTCCTTATTAGGTTATTTATTTTGACATCTTTATGATTTTCTTATGTATGCTTTCGTAGCTATAATCTTGGCTCTTAGAAATACCTTCTCCATGTTCCAGAGATTTCATTATTTTGTATTGCCAATTCCAGTTTTATTCTGCAAATATTTTAATTTCTTTTCTGATTTGTTTGGTGATCAACTCATCAGTTAAAACTGTGTTTTTTGTTCTTCATGTGTTTGTGTGATTTTTATAGATTCCCTTGCTGTTCCTTTCTTAATTTCATTCCAGTATGATCTGATAAGACACAAATAATTATTTCAAATTATTTTATTTGATAAGACTTTCTTTGTCATCTAAAATAAGATTTATCTGTGAAAGTTCCATGACAATATGAAAATAAATTTTATTCAGCAGTTGCTGGAAGAAATATTCTGTAGATGTCTTTAAAGTCCATTTGTTTTGTAGTTAATTGAAACTCTGTAGTATTTTTGTAAATTTTATATCTGGACTACCTATTAGTGAGAAAAATATATTGAAATAATACTATATGATGGCTTTGGCTTCTATCTGAGCCTTTGTATTTACTAGTGTTTTTTTTAATGTAATTTGGTGACCGTTGTTTAGGGAATATACATTTTCTACCATTGTATTTTCTCATTAAATTACTCCCTTACCAATATATAGGGACATTTTTGTCTCTTTATTTTGAAATTTGCTTTTCTGGACATGAATGCAGCTATTCCTGCTTGCTCTTATGTTCCATTTTCAAGAAATATCATTTTCCAGTCTTTTACCTTCAGCCTTTGGATGTCTTCACCCATGAGGTGTGTTGCTTGTAGACAATATATAGTTAGATCTTGTTTTCTAGTCCACTCTGCCCATCTACGTATGTTAATTGAAGAAAAGAGGCCTTCATCATTAAGTATTCTTATAGAGATTTATATTACTTCTGAAACTTTAATTTATTTAGAATTTTTTAAAAATATTAGTTCTCATTTACCTATCCACTTTTCTAAGTGATTTATTCTTTTGTGAGTTTTGTTGGTTGTTTTAATCACTATTTTCTCTGGGTAAAATTTCTTTAATATCTCCTGAATTGCTGCTTAGTAGTCATGAATTTCTTTAGTTTATGCTTACATTGGAAGACTTATTTTTTCTTCGCTTCTGAAGAATCACTTTTCTGAATATAGTGATTGTGGAAGATATTTACTTTTAGGACTTGGAATACATTATTTCAAGTTCTCCTTGTTTCAGTGTTTCTGCTGAGAAATCTTCATGTTAGTTTGATTATTTTTCTTTTAAATATTACCTGACACCTCACTCTTGCAGGTTGTGATTTTGCTGTGTTTATTGTTCTGAATTTCTGATCTTTCAATTATAATTTGTTTGGAGAGTCTATTTTCTTATCTTGACTATTTGTGGTCCCAAATGTTTCCAGCATTTGAATGTCAATATCATTCCCAATATTTGGAAAAATATATCTCTATTATTTCACTGAATAACCTATCAATGCCATTAGGCTGTATCTCTGTTCCTTCTTCAATGCCTGTGAACCTTAAATTTTGTCTCTTCCAGTTGTCAGAGAGTTCTTGGGAATTATTATCATAGTGTTCTATTTTTTTCTCAAATACTGTTTGAATGTTGAAATCTATCCACTTTGTCTCCTACCTCTGTCATTGTTTCTTCTATTTGATATAATCTACTGGAGATATTTTACTCTGAGTTTTTGGTTTGACATTGTGCATTTCCTTTTCAAGAATTACATTTTTTTTCAAAATATTTATTAATTTATTAAAAGTTCTTCCTGTAGTCCCAGCACTTAGGCTGAGACAGGATAATCATGAGTTCAAAGCCAGCCTCAGCAATGGTGAGGCGCTAAGCAACTCAGTGAGACGCTGTCTCTACATAAAAAAACACAAAATAGGGCTGAGGATGTGGCTTGGTGGTCGAGTGCCCCTGGGTTCAATCTCCAGTACCAAAAAAAAAAGTACTTACATGCCTGCATTTCACTTCAAAATTGTGGCTACTGAATTAATGTATATTCATAGAATTCCCTGCATCCTAATCTTGCACAAAATACATTTCAGTAATCAATTATTTTAAAGTGATATTGTCACAATATTTTTTTAAAAAATTATTGAATAATGGCCACATCCTTTTTATGCCATAATAATTGACATTAATTGTGATGATTTTGTGGTAAAATATGGTATTGTGTATTCTCCCCTGAATTCATTCCTTGGGTATTCTTCTATTTCATTTGTTATTTTTGTAGTCAACTTTTAATTCTTTGATATTTCATTAACTTTGATAACTTTGTATTCAAATATTGGAGTTTATAAAATTTTGTGACATGTTTTTGGCTAGTTTCCTCATGTTTTTGCAAGTTTATTTTGTTTTTGCATTTGTTGTCATTGGTTGCTCCTCTTCTACTATATGAGGACCTTTTAGTGATCATTTATATTTTTCCAACATTTTCTGAGCTGGGGGAATATGTTAGCATTAAACCACACAATCGTATAATCAAAACTTTAAGCATCACTTTGAGAGACATTAATTACCAACATTTACAGTGGTAAGTGAAGAACAATGCATATACAAACACATATTTTAAAATGTATTAATAATAGTCTCTACAACTTTACTAATGAGAAAAAATCTTGAGATATAATATATAATTAGCTAAAAAGCATTAATAGTATGGTAATTATATTGTTAAGTGGTGAAGAATAGAAATTAAATAATGGGTAGGGAAGTGTGACAAAAGTTACAATGATGAGAGAGAAAAGTCAGTTTTCTTTTTTCTTGTGACTAAAAGACTTTAAAGAATAATCTAGATGCAGAAAATTTGGGGGGTTTATGGTTTCAGATGTTCAATCCATGGTCAGTATAGTACATCATGCTGGGCCTGAAGTGAAGAAGAACACCTTGGGGTAAGAGCATGGCAGTAGACAGCTACTTAGCTTATAACAGCTGGAAAGGAGAGAGAAAGAGAGAGAAAGATAGAGAGAGAGAAAAAATGAGAATCCAGGGGCAAAATATACTTCCTCAGGGCATACTCTCAGTGATCTACTTCCTTCAGCATTGTTTTCACTAACTACAGTTACTACTGTCACCTACATACAGATAATACCCAGTGATTTATTCAATTTTTTCCAAACTTTTAATCTATATAATGGTTTAATCCACTGATTTAGTTTCAGTTGTCATAATATAATCATTTTACCTTTTAACATTCCTGCATGAAACTTTTCAAAGGACAACACAAATCTAAACCATAATGATAGGGAACAAAATGGAATGGAGATGGGAAGGAATAAAAGAGCTATCAAGAAATATAAAATTAGAGCTGGGATTGTGGTTCAGTGGTAGAGCGCTCACCTAGCATGTGTGAGGCAATGGGTTCCATTCTCAGCATCACATATAAATAAATAAAATACAGGTCAATTGACAACTAAAAAATATTTAAAAGAAGAAAATTCAAATTCATTTAAAAACTACATAATATTATATAAAGCTATGGGAAAACAAATAATGATGAAACACGTGACAAACACAACCCCAAACAGGTAGTGTAGTTATGGGCATAAAATGTTCAGTTTTCTCCTCGCTGAGGTATTTGTAATGAAAATAATTATTTATAGTTCTCAGATGTTATAATGCCGAGGTGGTTGGCATAACATAACTGTCGTATCATTTCTTTCATTCTCAGCTCTGACCTGAATTTACCAGGCTTGTTATATATGTTTATATTCTGATCTCTAACCATCCAGACATGCCAGAAAGTTCTGGGGCACTTTGTTTCAGTATAAAATGTATTCTATCTTTATGTACAGGGATGGGACTCTAGCACTGGTAGTAGCTGCTGCATAGCCCTCTCACCTAGGTAGCCTGTGGACCAATCCAGATTTTGCCATACCCATCATTCTGTGAACCTTGGTCCATATACCGAGAGGAAGTGTATTGGAAGTGCCCAGGTTATGTCAACATATCTTTCAGATACTTCTGGGTGTAGTGGCAATGACTGAGCAAACACAAACAGATAGAAATCCTACACTGTGTTCTATGAGATCATAATGGAATGAGACTAGAAATCAATGATAAAATAAGAAATAGAAGCTACTCCAACACATAGAGACTAGATAACATGCTATTGAATGACAAATGGATAGCAGAAGAAATCATGGAGAAAATTTAAAAAAAAAACTTAGAGATAAATAAGAACACTGATACAACATATCAAAATCTCTGGAACACTATGAAGGCAGTGCTAAAAGGAAAGTTTATTGCATTGAGCACATTCATTAAAAGAATAAAAAGTCAACAAATAAATGATCTAACATTACATCTCAAATTGCTAAAAAAAGAACAAATCAACACCAAAAGCAGTAAACAACAGGAAATAATTAAAATCAGAGCTGAAATAAATGTAATTGAAACAAAAGAAAAAATTCAAAAATTGACAAAATGAAGTTGTTTTTTTTGAAAAATTTAATAAAATCCATAAAACTTTGGCAATGCTAATGAAGAGGAAGAGAGCGAAGATTCAAATTACTAAAATTCATGATGAAAAAATAAATATGGTTGACACTACTAAATACAGAAAATAATTAGAAATGATTTGGAAAATTTGTACTCTAATAAAATAAAAAATCTTGAAGTCATTAACAAATTTCTAGACACATATAAACTACCCAATCTGAATCAGGAGAACTTACCCTATTTAAACAAATCAATTTCAAATGATGAAATAGAAGACACCATCAAATGCCTACCAACCAAGAAATGTCCATGACCAGACAGATTCTCACTCGAGTTCTACAATACCTTCAATGAAGAACTAACATGAACACTCCTTAAATTATTCCATGAAATAGAAAAGGAGGGAACACTTCCAAACTCATTCTATTAAACCACTATCACCCTGATATTCAAACCAGAAAAAGACATCAAGGAAAGAAAACTTCAGACCAATATACCTGATGAACATAGGCGTAAAATTTCTCAATAGAATTTTGACAAATCACATAAAAAACATATTAAAAAGATAGTGTACCATGATCAATTTGGGTTCATCCCAGGGATGCAAGGTTTTTCAACATACAGAAATTAATGAATGTAATTCATCACATCAGTAGGCATAAAGAAAACAATCATTTAATCATCACTATAGATGCAGAGAAAGCATTTGACAAAATACATGACCTCTTCATGTTCAAAACACTAGAAAAAGTAGGGATACTAGGAACATACTTCAGCATTGTAAAAACTATTTATGCTAAGCCCAAGGCCAACATCATTCTAAATGGAGAAAAATTGAAATCATTCACATTAAAAACTGCAACAAGACAGGGATGCCCTCTTTTACCATTTCATTCAACATGGTCCTTGAAATTCTAGCCAAAGCAATTAGACAGATGAAAGAAATTAAAGGGATATAAATAGGAAAAGAACTAAAATTATCACTATTTGCCAACAAGATTCTATATTTAGAAGATCCAAAATTTTTTACCTGAAAACTTCTAGAACTAATGAAAGAATTCAGCAGTACGCATGATATAAAGTCAATATACATAAATCAAATGCACTTCCATACATCAATGACAGATCCACTGCAAGAGAAATTAAGAAAACTATCCCATTCACAATAGCCTCAAAATATAAAATACTTACGGATCAACCTAACAAAGGAGGTAAAAGACTGCTACAATAAAAACTACAGAACACTAAAGAAAGAAATTGAATACAACATTAGAAGATGGAACAATCTCCCATGCTCTTTGAATTAATATTATTAAAATGGCCATACTCTTGAAAGTGTTATATAGATTTAATACAATTTCTATTAAAATCCCAATGATATTCTTCATAGAACTATAAAAATCAAATATGACATTCATCTGGAAATACAAGAGACTCAATAGTCAAAGCAATCCTTAGCAAGAAGAGTGAAGAAGGAGGCTTCACAATACCAGACCTTAAACTATACTTCAGAGCAATAGCAATAAAAATGGCATGGTATTGGCCCCAAAATATACAAATAGACCAATGGTACAGAATAGAAGACACAAAGATAAACCACATAAATACAATTATCTCATACTAGACAAAGGTGCCAACATATAGATTGGAGAAAAGATAGTTTACTCACAAATGGTTTGGGAAAACTGGAAATCCATATATAGAAAAATGAAATTAAAACTCTATCTCTTACCCTGCACAAAAATCAGGTCAAAGTGGATAAAATACTCAGGCACTAGGACAGAGAACCTGTGCATAATAGAAGAAAAAGTAGGCTCAAATCTTCACTGTTTTGGCTTAGGAACTGACTTCCTTAACCAGACTCATCAAGTGCATGAATAAAATCAAGAATCAATAAATGTAATAGATTCAAACTAAAATACTACTTCTCATCAATGAAGCAATCAATAACATGAAGAAAATGCCTACAGAATGGGAGAAAATCTTTAACACAGGCACCTCACATAGAGCACTATACTTTGAGATCTATAAAGAACTCCAAATTTCAACACCAAAAAAGCAAATAACTCAATCAATAAATAGGCAAAGAAACTAAACAGCACTTCACAGAAGAAAAAATACAATCAACCAACAAACATATGAAAAACTGTTTATCATCTCTACCAATTAGACAAATGCAAATCAAAGCTACTCTAAGATTTCATCTCACTCTTGTCGGAATGGCAATTATCAAGAATAATGCAACAGGGGCTGGGATTATGGCGCAGTGGTAGTGCACTTGCCTAGCTTGTGTGAGGCACTGGGTTCAATCCTCAGCACCACATAAAAATAAAATAAAGATATTTTGTCCACTTACAACTAAAAAAATAAATATTTATAAAAAAAGAATAATGCAACAATAAGCGTTGGGAAGGATGTGGGAAAAAAGGTACACTCATACACTGCTGGAGAGACTGAAAATTGGCGCAACCTACATGGAAAGCACTATGGCGATTTCTCAGAAAATTTGGGGTGGAACCGCAGTTCAATCCAACTATCTCAATCCTTGTTGTATACCCAAAGGACTTCAAACCAGCATACTGCAGTGACACAGCCACCCCAATGTTTATAGCAACTCAATTCACAATAGCTAAACTGTGGAAGCAAACTAGGTGCTCTTCAACAGATGAATGGATAAAGAAATGTCTATATGTACACAATGGAATATTACTCAACCTTAAAGAAAAATGAAATTATGGCATTTGAAGGTAAATGGATGGAGCTTGAGAATATCATGCTAAGAAAAATAAGTCAATCTCCCAAAACCAAAGACAAATGTTGTTTCTCATAAGCAGATGCTGACCCATAATTGGGAGCAGGGGTACCGAAGAATGAACTCTGGATTGCTTTGAGGAGACTGAGGAGAAGGAGGTGGTGTAGGGATGAGAAGGATAGTGGACTGAGACAGGCATTATTTCCCTATATACTTGTATGATTACACCACTGGTATAACTCAGCAGCATATTCAGGCAGAGGAAAAAATTGTGCTCCATTTGTGTACAATGTATCAAAATGCATTGTACTCTCATGTATAACTAATTAGAACAAATTAAAAATTGAAATAAAATAGAGCTCAAAAAATAATAGTGTTCATTTCTTGAACTCAATTTAACCTCTGTTGCCCAAGGTTGACTGATTCAAATCACTAACCCTCATTATTCAAACCAGGGATTGAAGTTCTTATGGCTTTCTACATAACCACATGTGCTAATTTTATGTTACTATGACAAAATAACTGAGATAAACAACTTTTAAAGATGAAAAGATTATTTTATGCAGGGTTTCAGAGACTTCAGTTCATGGTGGCTTGGCCTGCTTCCTTTAGGCCTGTGGTAGCACAGTACGTAATGGCAGTAGCACAAGGTGGAAAAGTTGCTCACCTCATAGCAGCCAGAAAGAAAAGTAAAAAAAAAAAAAAAAAAGTAGCGATACTTCTAATATCTCCTTCAATAGTACATCCCCAAAGATCTAACTTCCTTCCTCTGAACCCTACTTCTCCAAACATTCTACCTCTTTCCAATAGCACTACATGCACCAAACATTTAACACATGAACCTTTGGGAGAAATTCAAGATTCAAATGATAGTACCACCAAAAAAGAAATCCCACTAAATTATTTGGTTCCAGATATATGCCTTTGGAGTTAATTTGTCTCTTGTCAGTGAATATTTACCTGCATGAGTCTCCAGCTTCTCACATTATATCATATTATTATTTAGTTTCTCTATAAGCAGCCTTTTCTTAGGGTAAATTTCCTGTCCAAAGTTACCTTACACACATAGGTGGAGTTGTATTTGTGTATTTTGTCCTCAGTTATATACTGCCTGTCAATCACTTCCAATAACACTATACATTAAACTCATATTGCCAGAAACATTGCTACATGTCTATAATCCCAAATAATAAGATTATAAATAATCTTCCTTAAAAAGGAAGATTTTAAATTTGATGCCAGCCTGGATAACTTAGCAAGACCCTGCCTCAAAGTAAAAGATAAAAGGGCTGGATTATAACTCAATGGTAGAGCATCCCCAGGTTCAAATGGTAAAAAATAATAATAATAAAAATAAAAATCATGATTTCTACTGATTCCTCTGAATTTAGTTTAAAAGTCAATTTTAAAATGTACCATGTAATATTATTATTCAGCCAAGAAACAATAAGTAACAATTAAAAAATCAAATGTTATACAAGTAAGTGTCCTAAGTGATATTCCCTCAGAACCCCATTGGAAGAAAAAATCTCTATTAATATAGTATATGTCCTTTAATTTTTTCTATGCACATACAAATTTGATGAGGACAAAGAGACTGTCTTTAAATAAACAATAAATACTACAGTGAGAAAAGTTTGCACAATGTATGATACAAAATATCTGATACTTTGGAAAAGGCAAAACAATAGAGACAGTAAAAGATGAATGGTTGTCTGGGGTTTAGGGAAGGGAAGGGTGGTAGGGATAAATTGGTGACTCATTGACTTTTTAGGACAGTGAAAATATTCTGTATGTTATTATAATGATGGATATATGTTATTATACATTTGTTAAAACTCATGGAATGTACAACACAAAGAATGCACCCTAATGCAAAAAGTGAACTTCCATTAATTCACAGTATCAATATTGACTCACAATTACAACAAATGTACCACAATAATGCAAGATATTAATAACAGGGTAACTAGGAGGGGAATAGGAGGTTTAAGGAAACTTGTAATTTACGCTAAATTTTTCTGCAAAATTAATCTGCACAAAAAAATAAAGTTTGTTTTTTTTAATGAAAAAAAAAGTAAGAATTCCTGAAAATATTTAAAAGCAAATCAACAGAAATTAGATACATGCTAGCTCTGGCTATAGGAATAAATGGTGTGTAAGAGATTACCGAAGGCACATTTAATTTCAGTTTTACCTGAAACTCACTCCACTTGTGAGCACACAACAGCTAAGAAATAATTGTTTCTTATAAGAGTGGACTTGTTCAAATGAAAAAAATACTAACTAGAATAAACAGCTTAATAGAAACTAAGAGTTTAACAAATTCATGAATATTGAGACTAATTTTATCCATAATTAAATTCTATGTGATTCAAACCATAAAACTTGATTTCAAGTGAAATATGTTGCAGAAACTACATAAATCATAATCAGAGCTTAGTGGTTTTGTTCAGTGGAATCTATTCTGAAGAGATTCAATCATCATAGCCCTACAGCCATATGCCAATCTCTTCTGGCAATCTGGATCTCAGGGACCTCCCAAGAATTCTACTCAAGGGACAAGGGAGTACTCAAGGGAGCTACTCCAACACACATGCACTACTGCCCCCAAACACAGCCTTCCCAGTGTTAGTTCTTTAATGTATTCATACCCACCTTTTCACATTCCCAAACATCTTCAGCTGGTTACATGAGCCACCAGACTCATAGGAAAAGCCCAGTTGGCCTCCCCTTTGCTGCTCTGACTTGAATTTTCTTGGATATACTGTTCTTCATGCCTCTTTCACTTTGTTCGGCTAGTTACACTCTAAGTTACATGGTAGGTAATTGCTGGGGTAGTATGGCGATGCTTGCTATGATTTCTTGCACTTCAACAGCAACAGGCTGCAGTGTGGTGTGGCATCTTCAAAATGAGAGCTGCCTCATCTCTCCACTTGCCAGTTGAGAAACACAGAACACTTTTCAAACACCACGTCATGGTTCAGCCTCTGGATCAGCTAAATTCAAGTTGCTTTACTGATGTTAGATTCTTCCATGCCAAATTTATTCATTTTGTTTTTCTCTCCATGTTATCCTTCCCTTCTATGATGAACAACTGATAATGCCACTTCTGATGCCCTAACCCCCCTACCTCTAATATATTTTCTTATTTGTTCAAATTTTGGAGTACCTAAGACACTGTCCAATATTGAAATTTAGAGAAATCTCACCTTTCACCCATTTTACTGTGAAATAGGACACTTGCTACTTGAATCTGGATTCATGGAGCAACTAGTAATTAGGTTTTTCTAATCTTCCATCTTGAATCTCCCTGAAGATCATTTTTTCGATGTTAAGCTACAACTGTCACCCAGGGATGACTTCCCTAAATACATTTTAAATTACTTAAAGTACTTTTTTTTCTATCAGTATGTTTCTTGAGTTCTAAAACAATCCACTGAAGAGAAGCAGCAAAATTAATATGTGATATTATGGGTTGAATTGCATTTCTCAAAGTAATGTGTTAAATTTCTAACCCTTAGTATCTCAGAATGCAATCAATTATTGTAGTTCTTCCAAATATTAATTTTCTATGTATCTTGTTATTTCTCTAAATGTTTCTTTTTTTTAATTTTTTTAGTTGTAGATGGACACAATATCTTTATTTATTTATTTTTATGTGGTGCTGAGGATCGAACCCAGTGCCTCACACATGCAAGGCAAGCGCTTTACCACTGAGCCACAATCCCAGCCCCTCTAAATGTTTCTTATTTGGAGATAGTTTGTTTACAGAGAAAATCTAATTAAAGTGAAATCATAAGAGTGAATGCTAATCAAGTATGTATGATGAATTTACAAAAAATAAGAGTCAATTTAGACACAAATATAGTTACTCAGAGAAGGATGATGACATGAAAGCACACTGGAAGAGCATGACCATGTGACTGAAGTTATGGATGTGCAAGCCAAGTAACATCAAGGATCATAGGCAAGAAAACAGAAGTCATAAGAAGCAAGAAAGGATTTTCCCCTAGAACTGACAGAGGAAGTACAGTCTTGCCAATCACTTATTTAAGAATTCTAGCTTCTCAAAGTTTTAGACAAAATGTTTCTGGTTTTTAAGCCACCTTGATCTTAGTGCTTTGTTACAGAAGCCCCAAGAGTCTAATATTTTCAATGCAGTATATACTTTCATACATGTATTTAGGATGAGTAACAAATAACAAGATTTTCATAGTACTAACTGTAAATTCTACGGTAATTTACTCAGTAAACTTTATTGCCAACAGCAACATTGCTACTCTCCTTCTCAGAACTCCAAGAACACTAAAGAGTCTGAAGTGTATAATCTAATGCTGGCTATTTATTATTCTATACTGTTTACATTTATCTTATGTTAGTAGGTCATGAAGAAGTTCCATGTAGGAAAAAATATATCTTATTGTAGCCATTCCTAACACACACATATATAGAGAGAGATATTATATATATATATATATATTTATATATATATTAGATTTTAAAAACTTACCTTAATATATATATGTAATATGTGTGTGTGTGTGTGTATATATATATATATATATATATATATATATATATATATATATATATACCAGAGGCAGAGGTCTTGAAGACTTAGTAAAGACAGTCCTACAAAATAAATCATTTTCTATGTTGTACTTATTCCTTTCTAGTGTGTCCTCTATGTTCTATATGCCTTTGTCTTTCTCTGTATTTCTTTATATCTGTCTCTGCTTTTTATAAACACACAAAAATACATATAGAGATATTATTCTCAGCATTTACTACTCCTTTGAGATCTACCTAATTTTACTAAAGGAACTATATCCCTCTCAACTGCAGTCTAATACATACTTGGAGTGGAAAATTTTGTGAGAAAAGATCTACATAGAGAAGAGTTGTAATGGACGTAGGCCTGGGGAACACTCACTTCATGTAATTAATAATCATCTTCAGTTAAAGAAGCAGCCAGAAAGAAGCAGAAAATAGTAGAATGAATAGTATCTAGGAAGAAATTTTAAAACAGAATTTCCCAATTGCAACCCATCTTACTTCAATTTTGTTTCTCAACAAAGTACACTAGATAGAATAATTTAGAAATGATAGCATTTTTACTCTCAATATATTGAAGATAGGGAAGTCTAAGATCAAATCACCAGCATATGAGATATCTTGTGATATTTCCAAGATGGTGCTTTATTTGATGTTTGCTCATATGGTAGAAGAGCAAAATATGAAAATGACAATTAGGCCTTAGCAAGGCCAGTTTTAAGGGCACAAACCCCTTTCATGAGGAGAAAGCCTTCAAATCCCTAATGGGCCCACCTCTTGACACTACTGTATTGGGGAAAAAAAGTCAATATAAGGCTTGAAAAGGGACATAAATTTTAAAACCATAGAATTCCTACCATATTTAGTAAGATATATTATTAAAGATAATAATATATGTTTATAGTCTCAGAAATAAATGTTGAACCATAGTTTATAAGATATATGAAAGTAATTCATTTTTCTTAACACAAACCTACATAGATCACATGATAGTGATTCATGATAAACATATACTGAAAATGTTTAAATCAATTATATTGGAGTTCTCTAATTTGTAAGGAATGATGAAATTCACATCCCCTCTCAAACCTTACCTCCTTCAGAAAGCTTTTTATACTTGTACTGAACTATATTATAACTCTATAGCTACTTTTTTTAACATTCAAAATATTTTCTTCTAGCTTTTTGTAATAAACTACACATAATTTCTTGAAATAAATTACACACAATTTCTATTTGTAGTTATACTACTATTCTATAGTTACTTTAGGCCTGAATGTGTTGACCCTAAAGAAAAGATAGCTTGTCTATACCTAGTACTAAGTATTACTTTTGGGGGAGTCTCAAATCTGGGTGAATAAATCTGGAGGCTAAATACTTTGTTTTTCCTTCAGGTTTCTGAGGTCCTAGATGTTCTACTCTTTCCTGAAGGATATTAGTTAACCCACTGTTAATATTTTTCTGCTAATCATAGTTCCTGTTCTCATTCTTCCAAGTTTATGTATAATTCTATTTCTATTAGAAGTCATAGTGTTTTAGTCTTTTTTATGTCACTATGACAAAATATCTGAGAAAAATCAACTTAGGGGAGGAGAAGTTTACTTTGGGGCACATTTTCTGAGGTTTCACTTTATGATAACTAGGCTCTATCAGGTTAGACCTGTACTGAGTCAAAAGATAATGGTTGTGAGCACACAGTGAATCAAAATTGCTCACATCATTGTGGAAAGGAAGCAAGAATAGAGAAGAGGTTAAGTTCTAATATTCTCTGTAGGGGTAAAACTTGTGTCTAGAAAATATGTCAATATATTTTGGATTTTCCAATTTTTGGAATATAAGTTTTTTAAATAATCCCTAATGATCATCTGAATTTCAGAAATGTCTGAGGTGATATCCACTTTTCCATCTCTTATTTTCTTGATTTGCATATTCTCTTTATTTCAGTTAGTTTAGCTACAGTTTTATCAATCATTTTTAGATTTTAAAAGAAATAACTCTTTGTTGTATTGATCATTTTAGTGTTATTATAATTCTCCATGTTATTAATTTTGCCATTCAACCTAATTATTTCTTATCTTCTGATGATTTCTGTTTTGTTCAGTTTCATCAGCACTATGACCAAATGGCATGATAAGAACAATTTTGGAAGAGGAAAAGTTTATTTGGAGCTTGGAGTTTCAGAGATCTCAGTCCACAGATGGTTGAATCCATTTCTGTATCCCTGAGGTGTGGCAGAATATCATGACAGAAGACTGTGTTTGATGAAAATGCTTGGGACATAGCTGCCAGGAAGAAAAGAGAGACTTCCCCTCTCACCAAGGGTAAAATATGTACCCCAAAGTCATACCCACAAAACCAATCTCCTCCATCCATACTCTATCTGCCTATAATAATCACCCAGTTAATTGCTATCAACAGATTAATGCACTGGTTATGTTAAAATTCCTCTAACACAATCATTTCACCTTGAAGTTTTCTTGCATTATTTCCCAGGTGAGGTTTTCGAGGATACCTATTATACAAACTATAACAGTTTTAGTATTAGTTTGTTCCTGCTTTTCTAGAAACTTTCAATGTCACATTAGATTTTTTATTTGGGATCTTTATGTTTTTTTAACATAAGTATTAATTATGATAACAATTCTTCTTAGAAATATCATTACATGTCCAAAAGATTTTGATATGCTGCTCTCCATTCTAATTTGTTGTGAGAAAAATTTATATCTCTCCTTATTTTTTATATGACTCATTCTTTATTCAAAAGTGTATTATCAATTCTCCATGTGTTGTAATGATCTTTATCCTATTTGTGCTATTGGTATTTGATTTTATTCCATTATTAGATGATAAGACATAATGATATATGTCAACTTTTATAAATTATAATACTTGCTTTTGGTCTAAAACTATAGTTTATTTTGGATAAGTTTCCATGTGGAGCTGAGAAGAAAGTGAATTTGTTGATGGATTAAATATTCTATAGATGTCTGTTAGATCCATTTGATAATAATTTTTAGGTCTGAGGCATTAATTTATATCTGAATGTTCAATCTATTCATGAAGGAGATGTGTTGAAATAATCCATTGTTATTATTTTTGGAACTATCTGAATATTGATGTTGAGTACAGTTTGTTTAACATAATTAGCTATCTCAAAGTTTTGAGCATATTTACCATCACTATGTCTTCCTTTTAGAATTTTCCCCTTGCCATTATAAAGTGACCTTCTGAACTTCTTCATATTGATATTGGCTTGAAGTCTACTTTGTTGTATATTAGAGTAGCTACAAATACTTGTATTTTGTATTCTTTTGTATGGCTTGTCTTTCTCCAGACTTTCTCCTTTAGTCTGTGAACATCATCACTTGAAATGTGAGTTTCTTGTGAACAATATATAGTTGTGTCTTGTCTTTTTTTAATCTATCTTCTCAATCTACATCTTTTAATTGGAATGTTGATACCATTTATAGTATAGAGACATAAGTTATTATTATAGACTTCTTGATTAACTTGTAAAATTTAAATCAGTCCTGATTCTTAATTTTTGGCTACATTTCTGATGTATCCATTCATTCAGTGAATTTAAGATTTGTTTTTAATTTATTCTGATTGTAACATTTACATATATTCTGTAGAGCAGGTTTCATAGTCATGACTTTTGTTTTTACCTATCTTGGAAAATTTTTATTTTTTCTTCAAATGTGTAGGGTAGTTGTGCTGTGTATAGAATTTTTGATGGGAATTGTTTTCTCTCAGAGCTTGGAATACATTATTCCAAGCCTTTATGACTTCTAGAAACTGTGCTGAGAATTCAATTATAATTCTGATTAGTTTATCTCTAAATAAGACCTGTCTATACTCTCTTAGACTTTTAAAATTCTATTATTTCCCCTCTCTATTAAATATTCTAATCATAATGTATCCTGGAGATGATCTATTTTAATCTTGTCTTTTTGGAATCTGAAATAGCTTCTGTATCTGAATTTGCATCTCATTCCTGATATTTGAATATTTTTAAATCATTTTACTTAATATGCTCTGCATACCCTTAGTTTGTTTCTCAATGCCCTCTTCAATATAAATGATTCTTACATTTGGCATCTTAATATTCCATATTTCCTGAATATTCTGTTCATAATCTCTTATTGGTTTTTTCTTATTTCTGTGTTTACAATATTATATATCTTGTCTTCAAGACCATCAACTATACATCCAATATCAGAGCAATATAATATGATGTTGGATACAGTGGCACACACCTGTACTAACAGTGACATAGGAGGTAGGCTAAGGCAGGAGTATGGCAAGTTCAAGACCAGCCTCAAAAACTAAGCAGGGCCCTAAACAACTTAGCACAACCCTGTCTGAATATATTAAAAAAAACTTTTAAAAGTGGATGAGGATGAGGTTCAGTAGTTAAGCACCCCTGGGTTCAATCTCCAGTACAAAATAAATCACTCTAATATATATCTAAGACAAATATTAATAGAATTAATAGAATCAAGGAGAAAAATATATTATAATCTAGTAAAAAATAGGATAATTTAACAACACATACTCAACAATGGACAGATTACCTTGAGAGAAAATCAACAAAGAAATAGCAGAATCGTATTACCTCCTAGAGCACATGGAGATAGCATAAATCTATAGAACATTTCATCTTAAAGTTCCCAAAAACTGATTTTTCTGTCAGAACATGGAACATTCCTCTAAACATATGATCTAATAGGACACAAAGCAAGGCTCAACAAATATTTTCAAAATTTTTAATCATATTATATTCTGACCACAATGCTATAAAAATAAAAATTGAAATCAAATAACTTTCTTGAATAATTAATAGATCAAGGAAAATTAAGAAGGGAAGTTAATATTTTTAAATAAATGAAAATTAAAACAATATAACAAAACCTATGGAATACAGGAAAATAATAGTGTGAAGAAAATTGGTAGCATTTTGTACCTAACTGGAGAAAATATTCTAAATATTGGAAAGAAATAGATTATTTCAAACACGTTCTATGAGGTCAGTATTACCCTGATACCAAAATCAAACAAGAAATAAATAAATAAATCTAGTCATTGTGTTGGCATACACATGTAATCCCAGTGATTTGGGTGGCTAATCAGTAGGACCACAAATTCCAGGTCACTCTCAGTAACTTAGTAAGACTCTGTTTTAAAATAAAAAGGTCTGGGGAAATAGCTAACCTGGAGAGTAACCTTGGTTTCTATCCCCAGCAAAAATAAAATGAAAAAATAAAAAATAAACCACAGGTCAGTAACTTTGAAGAAAATAGATGTGATTCAAAAGTTCTCAAGAAATAATACCAAACTGAATTTGAGAGTACATTAAGATTATTCACTATTAACTTATGATCATCTCAGTAGTTACAGAAAACATAGTCAATAAAACTCAGTATCCCTAGGGGCAGGAACGATGGTGAATGAAATGCACATCATTGCCCTAGGTATATGTATGACTGCATATACGGTGTGACTCTACATCATGTACAACCAGAGAAATGAGAAGTTGTGCTCCATTTGGATACAATGAATCAAAATGCATTCTGCAGTCACGTATAACCAATTAGAATAAACAAATAAAAAAATATCTTTCATGATAAAAATGCAAAATTCTAAAAAATTGGATATATAAGAAAAAGACTTTAGTATAATAAGGCCACAAATAACAAGGCAAAAACTAACCTATCGAGGAGATAAAATTTGAAAATATTCTGAAATCTGGAACAAGACAAGTATGCTCACTTTCACCATTTTTATTAAACAAAATGCTGACAGTCTTACACAAAGCCATCTGACAAGATAAATAAATAAAGATCAACAATATTGAATAAGAGGGAAACAAATTCTTCAGATCCATTTGCAGCTTCTTCACCTATGCTCAGGGGCCACAGGTTTCCATGCTACTCAATGAATACATCAGGAACTGTAAAATCAAGGAAATAATTGTTCAAGATGGCATAATAGAGAAGGTCACATTCCTGTTTACTCTGTGGCATAAAACTAAGAAAGCCTATAGGCAGCTTCTCAGTAATATTAGTGAACAAAGAAGGGGGGGCGGGTAATGGAATCTAATATTGGATAGTCAAAACAGATCAGCTACACAAAAGGTTGTATATCATAAAATAACAAATAAATTCCCAGTGCCACAGCTGTTGCTACAGTCAGGGTCACCAGCCAGTGCAGTCCCCTCATGAGCAAAGTGGAGGAATAAGTGATATGGGAATAAGCCAAGTGGAGGTATAAAGGAACCCATATTTTATGAAGCTAGAGGTATGTCTGGGTACAGAAATTTTAACGATCAAAGACACTGCTCAACTAAATTGAAAGATGTACTGCACAATATCTTTGTGCAGTAAAGAAATCTGATATCTCCAGGATGCCTGCAGAGAACAGAGAAAGTAAAATTGTGCAGCTGCACCACAGAGACTGGCAGCTGAGGGAGCTGATTCCTGGCAAATTTGAGTTTGGCTTGAGATACAGGCCTGGAAGATCCTCACTTCATGACAATTTGTGCCTAAGTGACCAGGAATAAAATCAACCTTGGAGAGAGGTTTTCATATGGGACAACTTCTTCATGGAAATCCACTCAGCTCTCCACCTCCCTCTCCTAATCTGGCTGCTTGCAGGACAACCTGGGGAGATGCACATGGATGGGAATTCAAAAGTGTGGAGGCAGGAGAGATTGAGTTTGGAGACTAAACTTGAGATGAGGAAATGTGTGGTCCACAGGTGACATAGTGGACTAAGAATTGGCTCCTCCACCACAGGAGTAGAACCCAGAGGAAATTGCTTGGGTACAGTCTTCTAGCATAGACCAACATTTGCTGGACTCTGGAGGTGTGCAAACTTAAAATCTCCAGACCAGTTGGCATTCAGGAAAGAGCCTAGTGCCTATCAAAATCTAAACACTGCCTCCAAGAGTTTCACCTATGGGATTACTTCTCTCACAGCTGCAACCCACACTAAGGGTAGAGCAAGCATCATACTGCAGACCACTCAACCTAACACTACTGAGAAGGGAAGCTGAGAATTTTTTAGCTCCTAGTTAACAATTATTTAACTTTACTTCAAGATTACCTCCCACTTTTTTTTTCTCTGTGATCTTAAAAGCTCACAGTCATATATACATTATTTGTTCTTTTTCTTATTTTCTAGCATATTTGAAGCCAGTTATTTTGATACTTCAGTATTTTGAGGCTAGGATGTTTGATTAGTTAAGTTTAGTTTTGTATTCTTTTATTTATTTATTTATTTTAAAAAAAATTTCGTTTCTATGTATTTTTTCAATTACTTATCTCTTTCTCTTCATTCTCTTTCTCTATTTTCTTCTGCTAACAGCCTATTTCTATGGTTCTCTCACATTTTCCTTTAATTTTTACTTCTATCTTCTCTCCTCCTCTCTCATAAACATCTTATCTTACAAAACTTCTTTTACTGTCCACCATTCAAAATTGTAAACAATTTGCAAACAATGTTTTCATTGTATGAAATACTGGATAATATCATTTTTGTATTTTGTGACAATACTGTAGACATCATAGCAGGAAATATTGTATTTAATGCTGTGTGTAGTTTGCATTGCCTGTTGTTATTGTCTCCTCATAAACTGTGAGGTACTAAAAACAATTAAGGACACTTTAAGTCCACTCAATTTAAACTCTATTGCCTCAGACACGTGCTGTTAAATATGTAGACAAACAAGTAACAAAAAAAGAGGGAAAATTATCCCATACAAACAAAAATATTTCAATAACACAAAACATTGACACCACAGTGAAAGAAATGATCGAAGGAGTTTGGAATGTACTGATCAGTGAGGTAAAGGATGGTGTACAGAGCGAAATCAGAGAGAAATACAAGAAGTTAAAGATCACTTCAATACAGATGTAGAAATTATGAAAAAAAGCAGAAATACTCAAAATGAAGGAATTAATAAACAAAATAAAAAACTCAATGGAAAGCATCACCATCAGACTGGATAGACTACTTGGAAGACAGCATTTCAGGCAATGAGGACAAAATATATAATCTTGAAAACAAAGTTTTCATAGATAAAAAATTTTAAGAGACTATTAACAGCACTTTCAAGAAACATGGGATAATATAAAAAGACCAAATTTAGGATTTATCAGGAAAGATGAAGGCTTGTAAACACAAACCAAAGGAATGCACATTTTTTTCAAAGAAAAAATATCAGAAAAAAATTTAAAACCTAAAGATTAAAATGGAAAATTAAATACAGGAAGCTTACAGGAAAACAAATATATAAAATTACAACAGACACAAAACAAACCACATTATTTTGAAAATGCCTAACATATAGATTAAGGATAGAATTTACTGGCTGTCAGAGAAAAGTGATAGGTCACATTAGAATGAAACCAATCTAGATCTCAGCCAATTTCTGTAACCAGACACTCAATGCTAGGAGGTCTTGCAATAATATATTCCAGGCTCTGAAAGTAAATGGATGCCAGCCAAGAATACTATTTACAGCAAAATTATTCATCAGAATGTATGATGAAATAAAACATTCTATGATAAATAAAAGTTTTAAAAAATCACAAATGGAAAGCCTGCATTACAAAACACATAATAAAATATTTCATGAAGAAGAAATAAAAAATAAAAGTTAAAACCAGGAAATGGAGGAACTGCATTAGAAAAATAATCAATCAAATGAGAATTTAATTTGAATTAAAAACCAGAAAAAATTCAAAACACAATGAAAAAATATTTCTCAATAATAACATTGAAAGTAAATTTCATAAACTCATCAATCCCAGTGAAGCCTGCCCTGCCCTGTGCAATTTGCCAACCTGGAGAGGCCCATCCTGGCCCACACAGCCTGTCAACCTGGAGAGGAGCTGCGCACAACAGTTCCCTATTTACAAATGTGTGGCTTCACCAAAACTGTCTCAATTTGGGGGTATAGCAGCCACCACCTTAATAGCCCTCCCTACATGGTAATTTCCACCTTAGGACATCAAATAGGACCAGGAGGCAGCTGCTCATAGCAACACCATGGACCACACTGTAGCATCAACAAATAGACCACTCAACCCCATCATACAGCACATTCTTTCAGACTCACCTCTGAAAGAGTTTGCATATATATTGGGACACTGCCTCCACCATCTTGATTTACCTCTGCTGCCGCCTCTGCCATCTTTAGCTGGGGAAACTTCCACCTTGGGACACTGACTGGGGCCTGGAAGCCCAACATCAAGGTAACTACAGGCTTGATGCTACTGCTGCCACCAAATAGGGACATGGCTGCTTTCATCAAAGGACAATCAGCAAAACCTGGAAAACAGTAGCTAAGGTCCATGTGGGTCCAATTGTCCCAGAGGTAACTAGGTGTACTAACAGACACCATCCTGTTACAGAGGTAACAGTGAAACTTGCATGGGGTTGTCTCTCTTTTTTTCTCCTGCTAACAGCCAACTTCCTTTGATTAAACTTTCACTAGTCCTATAATCTAATACCTCTATATTTTTACATCCTATTTTATAAACATCACAGCCTACTCCTCTCCACCATTAGAAATGCTAAAACCTTATGTGAACCTATTGGCTATATGGTAGAAGATAATCAAACTCATCATTCCTGTTTATAGTGACAAAGCTGTAAATGTGAAAATAGAAGCTAATTAATTTATGGCTGCATATTTGTTGCATTGGGTACTATAAACATTGATATTACCCTTAAATGTGAGGTATTGGTAATCTGCAGGAACACTACAAGATTTTAGGGTAGAAGCTGCAATACTTCAGATCTACACTGCAATTGAGGAAGACACAGAGAAAACATGAAAAAACAAGGGAGAAAAGTTCCCCAAACAAACAAGATACTATAACAATAGAATCCACTGACACCACAAGAGATAAAATGTCAGAGAAAGATCTCAGAATATACATAATTAAATAATCTGTTATTTAAAGAATGACCTAAGTGAGCAAATACAGGCAAAAATTGATCACTCCAAAAAGAGATGAGAGAGCAAATAAAGTTAGCAATGGATTACTGCAAGAAAGAGAGAGAGATTCTGAAAAACAAACAGAATTCCATGAAATGAAGGAAACAATAAACCAAATTAAAAAAAAACTCAATAGAATTCATCACCAACAGACTAGATCTTTTGGAAGACAGAACCTCAGACAATTAAGACAAGATATGCAATCTTGAAAATAATGTTGACCACACAGCGAATATGGTAAGAAACCATGAACCAAACATCCAAGAACTATGAGATAACATGAAAAGGCCAAACCTGAGATTTATCAGAAGAGAGGAAGGCACAAAAATACAAACAAAAGGAATGCACAATCGTTTCAATAAAATAATATCAGAAAATTTCCCAACCACGAAGAATGAATTGGAAAATCAAACATAAGAGGTTCACAGGACAGCAAATATGCAAAACTACAACAGATCCACAACAAGGCACATTATAATGAACATGCCTACTGTACACAATAAGAATAGAAATTTAAAAAATGCAAGAAAGAAGATACAGATTACATACAGGGGAAATCAATTCAGATTTCAGCAGATTTCTCAACCCAGACACTCAAAGCGAGAAGATTCTGAATAAACATATACCAAGACCAAAAAAAAAAAAAAAGGGTGCCAACCAAAAATCTTATATCCAGCAAAATTAAGCTTCTGATTTGATGATGAAATAAAAACCTTCCATGATCAAATAAAAAGGTTAAAAGAATTTACAGCAAGAAAGACTGCACTAGAGAATATTCTTTGCAAAATATTCAAGGAGGAGGAATTGAAATACAACAACAAAAACCTACAAAGAGAGGAACTACACTAAATGAAAGGCCAGTCAAAGGAGAGACCAAGTCAAGTTAAAAACCAAAAATAAACCACAATGACTTGGAATGAAAATAATATCTCAATAATAATTCTGAAGGTCAGTAGCCTAAACTCTTCAATCAAAAGACATAGACTGGCAGATTGGATTAAACAAAAGACCCATCAATATGTTACCTTCAAGAGACTCATCTTACAGGAAAAGACATCCACTGACTGAAGGTGAAAAGATAGGAAAAATACATATCACCCACATGGACTTAGTAAACAAGCAGAATTTTCCATCCTCATATCAAATAAAGTGGATTTCAAACCAGTTAGTAAAAATGGATAAAGAAGGGCATTTCATAATTCTTAAGGGAATTATACATCAACAAGACATAACAATCACAAATATATATGCTCCAACAATTGAGCATCTATGTACATCAAACAAACCCTTCCCAATTTCAAAAATAAAATAGACCATGACACAATAATACTGGGTGACATTAACACACCCATATCACCACTGGATAGATCTTAAAAACAAAAACAAAACAATGAAACCATAGAATTTAATAATATAATCAATAATTTAGACTAAACAGGGATATATAGAATAATCCATCCATCAAAAAGTAAATATACATTTTTTTTGTCAACAACACATGGATCCTTCTCCAAAATAAACCGTATGTTTTGCCACAAAGCAAGTTTAAGCAAATAAAAAATAGAGATAATACCCTGCATTCTATCTGAACATAATGGAATAAAATTAGAAATCAATGATAAAATTTAAAGATATAATATACTCCAAGACCTAGAGACAAAATAATATGCTATTGAGTGATGCATGGATAACAGAAGACATTAGGGAGTAGATAAAAAAAATTCTTAGAGGTAAATGAAAACTCTGATACAACATATTGAAATCTCTGGAACACTATGAAGGTAGCACTAAGATGAAAGTTGATTGCATTAAGCTCATTCATTAAAATAAGAAAAAAAATCAACAAATAAACAACCTGGCATTACAACTCAAAGCCCTCCAAAAAGAGGAACAAACAGCTCCCAAAAAAGCAGAAGACAGGAAATAATTAAATTAGGGTTGAAATGAATGAAATTGAAATAAAAGAAACAATTCAAAAAATTGACAGAATAAAAATCTGGTTCTTAGAAAAAATAAACAAAATTGACAAACCCTTAGCCACTGTAACAAAAAAGAAGTAGAGAAAAATTCAAATTACTAAAATCCATAATGAAAAGGGAAATACCACAACAGATATTATTGAAAAACAGAAGATAATTAGAAACTATTTTGAAAATTTACATTCCAATAAAACAGAAAACCTCAAAGACACTGTCAAATTTCTAGAGGCATATGATCTAACCAAACTGAACCAGGACAGCATATACAACTTAAACAGACAAATTTCAGCCAAGGAAAGACTACAAACCAAGAAAAGCCCAGGACCAGACGGATTCTCAGTTGAGTTTTCCAAGACTTACAAAGAAGAATTAGTACCAATACTAATTATTATTCAATAAAACAGACAAGGAAGGAACCCTTCCAAACTCATTCTATGAGGCTAGTATCACGCTGATACCAAAATCAGACAGAGACAAGTCAAAAAAATTTAAAACCAATGTCCCTGATGAACATAGATCCAAAAATTATCAATAAAATTTTGG
>CM053417.1:62934791-62947510 GCA_028644305.1 Xerus rutilus
GCGCGGTGGCTCACGCTTGTAATCCCAGCACTTAGGGAGGCTGAGACAGGAGAATCGCGAGTTCAAAGCCAGCCTCAGCAACGGCGAGGCGCTAAGCAACTCAGTGAGACCCTGTCTCTACATAAAACACAAAATAGGGCTGGGGATGTGGCTCAGTGGTCGAGTGCCCCTGAGTTCAATCCCCGGTACCAAAAAAAAATAAAATAAATAAATAAATAAATAAATAAATAAATAAAATTTTGGCAAATCACTTATAAAAACATATTTAAAAAAGAATACATCAATGGCGAGTTCAAAGCCAGCCTCAGCAACAGCGAGGCGCTAAGCACCTCAGTAAGACCCTGTCTCTACATAAAACACAAAATAGGTCTGGGGATGTGGCTCAGTGGTTGAGTGCCCCTGAGTTCAATCCCCAGTACCAAAAACACAAAAACAAAAATGAATACACCATGATCAAATGGGGTTCAGTTCAGGGTTGGAAGGTTGGTTCAACATATAAAAATCAATAAACATAATCCATCACATCAATAGACTTAAAGATAAGAATCATGTGATTTTATCAATTGATGCAGAGGAGGCATTTGAAAAATACAGCACCTTTTCATGTTTAAAACACTAGAAAAATTTGAGACAGCAAGAACGTATATCAACTTTGTAAAAGCTATCTATGCTAAATCCAAGGCCAATATCATACTATACTTAGAAATGTTGGAAGCACTATCTCTGAAAACGTGAACAAGACAGAGGATGGCCTCTTTTACCACTTCTATTCAATATAGTGCTTGAAACTCTAGATGGAGCAATTAGAAAAATAGAAGAAATTAAAGGGATATGAATAGCAAAGAAGAACTCAAACTATCACTATTTGCCAGTGACACAATTCTATAATTAGAGGATCCAATAAATTCCACCAGAAAACTTCTAGAATTAATAAATGAATTCAGCAAAGTACCAGGATATAAAATCAACACCCATAAATCAAATGCATCTCAACGCATCAGTGATAAATCCTCTGGAAGAGAAATTAGGAAAACTACCCCATTCACAAAAATAATAAAATAAAATACATGGGGAATCAATCTAACAAGAACATGAAAGACCTCTACAATGAAAATTACAGGACACTAAAGAAAGAAATGGAAGAAGACCTAAGAAGATGAAAAGACCTCCATGTTTTTGGATAGACAGAATCAATATTATCAAAATAGCCATACTAACCAAAGTGCTATAGAAATTCAATGTAATTCCAATTAAAATCCCCAACATAATTCCTTACAAAAATAGAAAAAGTAATCATGAAATTCATTTGGATAGCCAAAGCAATTATAGCAAGAAGAGTGAAGCAGAAGGTATCATAATATCAGATCTTAAACTATACTACAGAACAAAACAAAAATGGCATGGTACTGGCACATAAGTAGACATATAGACCAATGGTACAGAATAGAAGAGACAGAGACAAACCCACATAAATACAGTTCTCTAATACTAGACAAAGGCAACAAAAACATACATTGGAGAAAAGATAGCCTCTTCAACAAATGGTGCTGGGAAAACTGGAAATCCATATGTAGCAAAATGAAAATAAACCCCTATTTCTCACCATGCATAACACTGAACTCAAAGTAAATCAAGGACTCATCAATTAGATCAGAGACCTTTTGCCTAATAGAGGAAAATGTAGGCCCAAATCTTCATCATATTGGATTAGGCCCCAACTTCCTTAAAAAGACTCCTAAAGTGCAAGAAATAAAAGTAAGAGTCAATAAATGGGATGGATTCAAACTAAAAATCTCCTTATCAGCAAAATAAACAATCAGAAAGGTAAATAGAGAGCCTACATTTTGGGAGCAAATTTTTGCCACATGTATATAAGATAGAGAATTAATCTCCAGGGTATATATAGAACACAAAAGTATTAATCCCAGGAAAACAACTCAATCAAGAAATGGGCTAAGGAGCTGAACAGAAACTTCTCATAAGAAGATATACAATCTATCAAAAACTATATGCAAAATTGTTTCACCTCTCTTGTAATTATAGAATTGCAAACCAAAACTACTCTGATTTAATCTCACATCAGTTAGAATGGCAGTTATGAAGAACACAAACAACAATATGTGTTGGCGAGGAAGTGGGGGAAAAGGCACTTATACATTACTGGTGGGACTGCAAATTGATGCAACCAATCTGGAAAGCAGTACGTAGATGCCTTAGAAAACTTAGAATGGAGCCACCATTTGATCCGGCTACCTCACTCATTGGTCTATACGCTAAAGACTTAAAAAAGTATTCTACAGTGATGCAGGCACTTCAATGTTTATACCATCACACTTCACAATTGCTAAACTGTGAAAGCAACCTAGACATCCTTCAATAGATTAATGGATTAAAAAAAAACTGTGGTCTATATACACAGTGGAAAATTACTCAGCATTAAAAGAGAATAAAATCATGTCATTTTCAGGAAAATGGATGCAGTGGAGAATATCATGCTAAGCAAAGTGAGCCAATCCCAAAAACCCAAAGGCTGAATATTCTCTCTGATAAGTGGATGCTGATGCATAATAGGGTGGAATGAAGGAACTTTGATTGGGCAAAAGGGAGGGAGAGAAGAGGAGGCGTCATGGCACCAGGAAAAATGGTGGAATGAGATGGATATCATTACCCTATGTATATGTATGACTGCACATATGGTGCAATACTACATTGTGTACAACCAGAAAAATGAAAAGTTGTGCTGCATTTGTGTACAATAAATCAAGATGCATTCTGCTGTAAAAAACAAACAAACAGCATATCATTTGCTCTAGAACAGATGCATAGACCCGGGATGGAATAAAGAGCCTAGATGTTAACCTACACATATAAAGAATACAAAGTCTCCACAAAGCTGCTAAATACCTACATTGTATCAAGACTAACTGCTTCAACATATATTGCTTGTAAAATGGGATATTATTGCAGAGAAGACTGAAATTTGCCCACTACCTCTCAATCTGTACAACGAATCAAGTTGGATCAAAAACCTACATGTAAGACTTGAAACTCTGAAAATAGAATAAAATTGGTGAAGCAATTCAAACATTAATACAGGCAGTCATGTTTCTAAATATTATCTCAAAAGTAAAAGAAAATAAAGCAAATATATACATATAAGATTCCATGAAACTAAAAAGTTCTTCAACAGCACAGGAAACAATCAACAGAGAGAAGAGAAACCTATAGATTGGGAGAAAATACTTGCCAACTGTCCATCAGACCAAGAAGCCAAATTCAGATTATGTCGGGATAGCATACAACAAAATACCATGTAATCAAATTTAAAAATGAGCAAAGGATCTGAAAATTAATTCTTAGAGAAAGAAATGCAAAAGACCAACAAATGTATTTTAAAATTATCAGTACCATTAGTCATAAGGTAAATATAAAACCATGATGAGCTATGATCTCACATTAGTTAGAATGGTTATCATCAGAAAACAAAAAATACATTTGCAAGGATGAGGAGCAAAAATAACTCATATATTATTGGTGAGAATGTAAGTTATGTAATTCAACCTTATGTAATTCAACCTTATGTAATTCCTTTTAAATACTAAAAACAGACCTACTATAAAATGGAGCTATCCTACTTCTGAGTATATATGCAAAGGAAATGGAATTAGCATACTGATTAGTTATTTCCACACACATTTATTGCATTACATTTCACAAAAGTTAGTATATGGAGTCAACTTAGATGTCCATTGACAGAGGAGTGGATAGAGAAAATATGTTTGATATACAAAATGGATTATTATTCAGCCACAAAGAAGAATGAGATTTTGTCATTAAATTACAGTGGATGGCATTGTAAGACACTGTATTAAGTAAAATATGCCAGAAGGATCAGTGATGGGTACAACAAATCCTCCTTCATACATGAAAGATTTTTTTAATGTTGACTTGAATGTAGAATAGTGATTAAAAGAGGTTAGGATTTGTGGAAGAGTGAAAATTGGATGCTAGATTTGAACCATGCACACTAGATACATATATTGAAATATCACATCAAACTCCAGTAATATGCATATTTAGTATATATTAATCAACATTAAAATTTAAGAAAAGAGATTTTTTGTGCATTTTTGGTGGGAGTATAAATTAGTAGATCCATTATGGAAAACAGTATGAAAATTCCTCCAAAACTTAAAACTAGAACTACCATATGATCCAGAAATCCCACTATAGAATATATATCAAAGCAATTGAAATCAGTATGTCAAAGAGGCCTCTGCTTTCCAAGTTAATTGCAATACTACTCACAATAACCAAGATATGAACAAGACTGAAGTGCCTATCCATCAGTAGATGAATGAAAAAGAAAATGTGGTATATACATACAATGCAATACTATTCAGCAATAAAGAAGAATGAATTACAGTCACTTGCAACAATACAGATGAAACTGGGGCCATTGTGTTAAATGAAATAAGCCACATACAGTAAAACTAGTATCTCCATGATTTGCATCATATGGCAAAACCTTTTTATAAAGAAAAAAAAAAGTTAAAGTTGATCACTTAGAATTTTAGAGAGTATAGTGATTATTACCAGAGGCTAAGAAGAGTAGGAGAACTTCCCAACACAGCACACAGATTCAACGCCAGCATGCAGGACTCAGTACCTGGTCCTTGTCCACTAGTCACAGGCCCACCGGGCCCCCTGGACATGGTGACCCAGCCCCTCAGATGTGGATAGCAGGTCCACTCCCTGTCTGTAAACCAGTTTGCCCAGTATGCCACTTCGCTGCCAGTCTCACCTGACCCAGCCAGCTGTTTCACACCTGGCCCATAGGCCAGCCCACACACATCAGTATCTCAAGAAAGGAAATTGGGAAGTCTTAAATCTCAACTTCTACTTGGTGAGCAACACAAAGAAAAGGAAGGATTGACAAACCACAGCCCATACTCCCATGCTTAGGTCATGCCTCAAAAATAAATGAAAAGAGAATCACTTGGGCACAGGCAGTGAACACATATGCTCAGTATTTTGTCCATCATAGTGGAAATGACTCCTAATTTTTTTAACATTTTACCAAGATTTTTGTTTGTTTTTGTTGCTGTTGTTTTGGTTTTGGTTTTCTACATTGGATTTTTATTTTATTTGAATGTGTACTGATTGATTCAAGGAGAACACATATACATATTTGTTTCTCTCTCCTCATTTCTAGCTTTTTTTCTTTCTTTTTCTTTTACTTTATTTTTTTGAAGGTGTTATTTTACCATACCCCATATGTTGATGGTTAGAGTTTTGACTAGCATATTTTGATTTTGTTTTGCATCATCTTTGTTAATATTCTGTCTCCCTTGTCTCCTTCTCTCCTTTTTCTGTTGCTGACACTCAAATTCCATTCTGTCGCTCCTCCTTTATATTCTTCTATTTTTTCTTCTTCTTTCACATTAACAACATGTACTAAGTTACCACTGCATCTTCCCAATTCAAACTTTAAAATATCAAACACTTTTATACCTTTCTATACCTTCTTCTTTCCTCATATTCAACTCTATTCTTTTTTAGAATATTTTTTTAAAAAATTAAAAAAAACAAAATAAAAGTATTGTGTCCATCTACAGCTAATTTTAAAAAGAAAGACAAACATTTATAGAGAGAATGCTGGGACTGGGTGGGATATAGTCTTCTGATGAAGCAACAATGACTGAGAGCTAGCTAAGCATGTTTATTATATAGATTTTATCATCAAAAGAGTATGTGAGAAAATTCCTTCAATGCAGGTAGTCTTAAAGGTCAAAGCACTGGCAAGCAATCATAATTGTCTAGTTGTGCTCATAATTCTCTATCCCTGGCAGCTTGTGTCCAAACTCAGAGTCAAGGCTGATAGCTCCATACCTTGCACAGAACCTCCTCAGGCAGGGCATCACCATAGCAACTGGTAAATCTTGACCTGCACCTTTGCACAGGAAGTTCCTAGTGTAAATATGGCCTCCTCTCATGAGTCAGAGACCATGATCCAAGTCACCATTTTCCATATCTCCCCTTTTTTATTTCTTGGGGGTTGCTAGGGATTGTACTCAGTGGTACTCAAACACTGAGTCACATCCTCAGCCCTATTTTGTATTTTATATAGAGACAGAGTCTTACTGAGTTGCTTAGTGTCCCATTATTGCTGAGGCTGGCCTTGAACTTGCAATCCACCTGCCTTAGCCTCTTGAGCCGCTGGTATTACAAGAGTGTGCCACCATGCCCAACTCTCTTTTCTATTTTTAAGTGCAAGTGATGACCTATTATTTGGATTTGTAGGATATATTTGCAGAATATGAGGCATCTTATTGTTATAATACAAGAGTATTAGTAAGAAACACATAACTCCAAAAATGTACCATACTGTATGCTTTAACATATTTCAGGTATTAAAACCATTTACATCACTGAGTATTTGTTCAGCAAACCATGAAGGATTCACAAGTCCAATCCTGCTCTCTTGAGTATGCTGAATGTGATGATATAATTCCATAATATCTAGACTGTCATTATCTTTCTGCAAAATGCCCATTAAGTGATTTTTAACTTTCTCCAAATCCCACTGAGAAGTGTTATATTTTGCTTTGGTAACACAAACAAATTTGTAGCTAGAATTACAGTGAAGCTGCTTTTGAACTTAATAGTGGCAAGCTCATTTCCTATATTTTTGATCATATTTTTCAGGGCATTCAATTTAGTTTTTATCTTGTCATCAATATCTACCTGTTTTGCAGGTGTTTGCTAATATTCTTAGTCAAACCATTAAGAAAATTTGCACTTTGAATGCTTTGGAATAAGGATATAGTGGATGTCATGCCAGAGACCAAACTAGACTATTCCAAATGAAATAAGACCAAGAGCATGCCTGTGTCTTTTCAGCTGGATATGAATCTGCTTTAGGACTTGAACTCTAGCATCAGAATACCAGGACTCTGACATGTTAGCTGGGATTAAAATAAAGAAGGGTTGGTATAACACGAGCAGTCTCTGCCCTCCACTAAACCTAGTAAAGCAATTAGTCAGATTGAAACTTTGACAAGTTACATGGTACATTTCCCCTGTACTATTTACATTTATATTCCTAGAAAATAAAACATAAGGGGATTGTGCAGAGGCCTGCAGGCCATAGCAGGGAGCCACTTTATAGCTCTTGTGCACAAGACAAGTTAAGGAGCTGCTGGTGTAATTTATAAAATTCAAGGCAGCTATTAAATGCCACAGATCTCTCCGTATGCCACCACCATTGAAAGTCAGAACAATACTTACAAATCCCCCAGGAGTCATAAATTTCTGATGTGGGTGCCTCTTATCAACTCTATGAGATCAGTCTAGAATATATCCACTACTGCCAGAGAAATTATGGTGCACTGGCAAAATATTGGAACACTCAGTTCATTTAGGAAAGACACCCAATTATATTGTAGTATAATTAGGGGAGTAGGGTATTGGTGGATGCTCTGTGGGAAGCATGGTTATGTCATTGGGGAATCCCATTTTTGTAACTGTCTGGACATAATTTTTCAAGTTCCAGTGGCCAGTGATATTGGCTACACTGACTCCTCCATTTCTGTTTTTTTCTTTCCCTGGGGCCACTTTCAAACAGCTAGTATTATTATTGTGGGACCAGCATATAGATAAACTCCTACTCTATCTAGTATAATTAAACCCAATTGTATGAAGAAGGGTAATATATTTATCTAAAAATCCTCCCATCATGTATGTATCATTAGTAAACACTGAAATTAATTCTCCAGTTCACATAGCCGGGTACACTAATGGTGGATCTAAGAAATAAGTCCAATAAATTTTCCCATGAACCCTACTTACCTAAGAGCTCAATAAACCAGCATAGCCACAAATATGGCATTTGGAGATTGAGTATTCCCTGCTGTTTGATCACCTGCTCAGCCTGATGTGTCAGGTTATACAATGTCCCAATGTTGGTAGTTTGACATTTTGGGTCCATGGAGTTTTAACATTTTTCCTCTTCTTCTTAGCATCTTTCTCCCAGTGGAGGTCAGGATCAACATGTGTGGTGCAAGATTCAGTTGTTTGAACTGTGGCTCAAGAGATCCTCCATGGTGATGATAAACAGCACACTCAGGTACTCAGATAGGATGAGGTGCACCCTCTGGAAAACCACAAACATGGCCTCTACTCCACATTATCACTGGAACTGGCCCATTCCATTGTCTTGTTTGTAAGCCTCTCCAACAGACTAGGCCTGACTGGCATACTGCAGTGGAAGATATGTGTGGTTCAGCAGCAATGTGACACTCAGCATCACAATTCAAAAAAAAATTAAAAATGTAAGAGAGCATAATTCAAATAATTTTGTGGGGTTTTGTCTTCCTTTTTTTGTTTTCATAACTGTAACTTAAGGGACAAGTGAACCCGCTCTACAAAGACTTGGCCTTAGAGATTAAAAGGGATACAAGTTCAGTGATCAAAATGATATTGATCACAAAACTGTCAAAAAGAGGAACTAGTATAGGCTGGGACATTATCAGTTTTAATTCATAGAAGATGGCCTAGCACTGCAAAACAGCCAAGGAGTGGTAAATGACTTGATGCGTGTTCTCTGTTATTTGAGGTGTGGCAAAAATGAAGCAAGTACAAGTGTCAATATTAACATGGACATAACACTGCCACATACAAGGATGTGAGTTATTCATCTGCTAAAACAGGTTTGGCTGGAACACATGGGGATTAACCTCAGTAGGTTAAACTGGAGTATGTACTATACACAATGAGGACTTTGGCAAACTATTTGGCAAGCTTGTTTTTGGGTAATGTGGAATTCCTTGTATAAGCTGAAAACATTCTGATGATGTAAAGTATGACAGGCTTGAGCACAGCCAATAGGAGACAACTGTTAACAGGCTGCAACAAGACAATCAGCCATGACATTGCCTGTTACTAGAGTGCCTGGGAATTAGCCTTAAATCCTGTCTGTCCTGTGGATAATGGCCTATTATCTCAAATGAACTTACGTTGTTATATTGAAAGTTATACTTCTGTAAGGCACTATCAGACAACAGTTATAAACTTTTCAAGAAAAATACAAAATGCAATTAACAAGAATAAAAACACTTTTAGTTTGAGTAATAGCTATGAACCAAAAAACATGATTTTTTGAATCCAAAATCCTTACTTTAAACTTTAGTTTGAAGAATATCAGCTTGGTAAAATGTTATTATTAAACTTATATTTTAAGAGATTTGTGTCCTTGGAAGATATGGATTTATCTAGTGTGCAAAGAAGCCAGTAAAAACACCACAATTACACTGAAGTTTTTTTTTTATTAACAATGTTTGGATTTTAAAGAAAAATTTGGACTCTGCAATATAGTATAAACACTAAAATAACACTTGTTCTGTAACCAGGGTCATACAAACACTAATTCTTTTAAGACTAGTTTTTTAAACAATAAAACTTAACAGACACAAGAAATTTTCTTGTTTCAAAAGAGTAGATTGATGTTTTAAGAAATCTTTATTAGCTTAACAAATAGAAGATTAAACTTTGGTTTATATCAGTACATTAATATTTAATCTTTGGGAAAAGTCTTCAATAACTTTAACTGTTTGCATTAAGTATATGTAACCAAATTAGTTACACATAAACTTTTTGAAATTTACCCTATACAAACTTATGTAACATACTTAGACATTTTACCAATTTTTACTTAACCACACAAAAGATTTTTATCCAGAGACATTTTTTGTTCTTCTTTACATATTAAAATATTTTTACAATCAGATCCTCCTTATATGTATTTTACCTGTTATTCCCTTTTTTGAATTTACATTTTGAAACAAACCTTATAAAATTTCTAAATTTAGACAAATTACTCCACTTTAATAGGATGGAATATATTGTTTTATGGAAATTTAATTGGAACAAAACTGAAAATTCTTATACTAAACTTGTATTAGTGAAGACACAGAAACAAAGCAATCTCAATTTTTTTTCATTTACCAATTTGTAAAAACACATTTAATGTTTAAATATATTATTTACCTTGTGGAATTTAAGAAGTCAAGAGCACTTGATTTTATATTTAGCAGTTGAGATTTTAGCATATCAACTTTGTGAATTAATCAGATGTCTCTTTTAACAAACACATTTATGAAGATTAATCTCTTTTGTGTTAAATCTAATCTGCTCATTTTTAACTGCAAAAAACAGGATATGAGACAAGTGTAGTTAACATTATTAGCCATCTCTTTCTGTTGAAGAAAAATCCTAGAAGCAATGGATATTACATTTTAGACATTTTACAAAAACCACCTAGAAAAACTTGAGTCAGTAATTTTAAAGATATCTTTACTTTTATCAGTTTATCTAATTTAAATTGAACTTTTTTTGAAAAGTCAAGTGAACTAAAATGCATTTGGATTGATTTCTTATTTAAATTCTAGTTTATGAACACTCACTTGTGTATGTTAATTTTGATATCATATACACAATACATGTACAGAAGACATATGTAGGCATGATAATACAAAACACAGGCGTGCACATGTACATGAAAAAGGCAGGAAAGATAACATCTTATAACTTTTTGAAAGTGCAGCTCCATAAGTAGGAGGCAATGGTACAGATGTTTATTAAAGCCTCTATTAGATTTAACTTGTTAAAAATTAAAATAGAGGGGGGCGGTTCCAAGATGGCGGCCTAGACAGTCCACTCTGCGCTAGGCTCTCAGGGACCAAGGCTGGAAGTGGTGGAGGCGCCGTTTTCCAGCCAGCTTCCTGGCATCATTCTGCAGCTCAACATCCCACGCAGGAATTTTGCTCATGTATGTGTGAGTACAGGATCACCGGGAGGCAGCAGTAGCCAGGAGGCGTGGCTTCGGCGCCGGCCAGAGAAACGCGGGTGCAGCTCGGGCCTCGGCCCAGGGATACGGCTATCCGAGACTGAGACTGGAAGTAGCGGGGTGCCAGCTTCCAACCAGTTTTTTGGCAACTCTCTGCACCTTGCCGCCCCATGCAAGAGTCTCGCTCGCTCGCTTTTGTGAGCACAGGGCCGCCGGGAGGCAGCGGTAGCCGGGAGGCGTGGCTTCGGCGCCGGCCAGAGAAACGCGGGTGCAGCCCAGACCTCAGCCCAGGGCTAAGGCTATCTGAGACTGAGACTGGAAGTAGTGGGGTGCCAACTTCCAACCAGTTTTTTGGCAACTCTCTGCGCCTTGCCGCCCCACGCAAGAGTCTCGCTCGCTTGTGTGAGCACAGGGCCACCCGGAGGCAGCGGTAGCCGGGAGGCAAGGCTTCGGTGCCGGCCGGAGAAACGCGGGTGCAGCTCGGGCCTCGGCCCAGGGCTACAGCTATCTGAGACTGAGACTGGAAGAAGCGGGGTGCCAGCTTCCAACCAGTTTTTTAGCAACTCTCTGCGCCTTGCCGCCCCACGCAAGAGTCTCCCTCGCTCGCTTGTGTGAGCACAGGGCCGCCGGGAGGCAGCGGTAGGCGGGAGGCGTGGCTTCAGCGCCGGACAGAAAAACGCGGGTGCAGCCCAGGCCTTGGACCAGGGCTACGGCTATCCGAGACTGAGACTGGAAGTAGCGGGGTGCCAGCTTCCAACCAGTTTTTTTGGCAACTCTCTGCGCCTTGCCGCCCCACGCAAGAGTCTCGCTCACATGTGTGAGTGCAGAGCCACCGGGAAGCAGTGGTAGCCAGGAGGCGTGGCTTCGGCGCCAGCCGGAGAAAGGCGGGTGCAGCCCAGGCCTCGGCCCAGGGCTACAGCTATCCGAGACTGAGACTGGAAGTAGCGGGGTGCCAGCTCCCAATCAGTTTTTTGGCAGCTCTCTGCGCCTTGCTGCCCCACGCAAGAGTCTCGCTCGCGTGTGTGAGCACAGGGCCACCGGGAGACAGCAGTAGCTGGGAGGCGTGGCTTCGGTGCCCACAGGTGGAGTGCAGTTGTGGTGGGGGATCCGGCCCAGGGCTTCAGCCCAGAGTTTACCCTGGGCATGCCGGGCCTGCTTCCGCACAGGGTGCCTAGCCCCAGTGCCCACCCAACCGCGAGAGACCGCTAGCAGTTGCTTCTGTGGACTGTCTCCTGAGCAGAACCCCAGATATTGTTCTTTGTGGACCACCCTCTAACACAGCAGAACTTCATACACGCCAGGGGGCGCAGGTGAACACCTGGGAGTAAACCTTGGCCACGGTGGAACAGCGACTCCACCAGCGGCCCAGAGTTTCACCTTGACCTGGGACCAGTACCAAGGATACCAGCCGGGAAAGTCCAGCAAACAACGAACATTGCCACCTACTGGAGGAGAAGTAACGAAACCCTGAAGGGAAACTATAACCGTATTGGAGTTAAAACTGTAACACCTTGGATCAGCAGAGCTAGAAGGAAAGACACACGAACATCATGAGAAAACAAGGGAAGAAAGTGACTCAAACAAACCAAGATACTACACTCCCAGAATCCATGGGCTGTACAGCAGGAGGAATGACAGAACAGGAATTCAGGACGTACATAATTAAAATGGTCGGCGACTTAAAAATGATATAAGAGAGCAAACCCAGTCAGCAATAGATCACTTTGATAAAGAGATTCGTAAGCAAATACAGGAAGTAAAAGATCACTTCGATAAAGAGATACACAGGCAAATACTGGAAGTAAAAAATCACTTCAACAAGGAGATAGAGATTCTGAAAAGGAACCAAACAGAAATCCTGGAAATGAAAGAA
>CM053417.1:62948010-62991993 GCA_028644305.1 Xerus rutilus
ATAGAGAAACACTGGACGCGACATGGGGAAGGTGGGGGGCAGGAAAGGGGAATGGGTATAGTAAAGATGGTTGATAAAAAGTATATATAAATATATATATATACTGTTCATTGAAAGTGCATATAAAGATGTTTAATATGAAGAATGTAATCTGCTTATAATTTTGTGCAAAGTTAGAAAAACTATGATTGTAACAATATTTTTTTCTATTTGCCTCAACAAAAGTTTTCAGTGAATAGTGTGTACAGCTTCTGAAAATTTGTTTTTTTTCTGTTATGTTTGATAACATGTATTAAAATGCAACTTTTGAGGGAAAAAATAAAGTATAAAAAAAAAGAGAGAAGAAAAAGTAAAAGAAAAAAAGTAAAAAAAAAATTAAAATAGAGCCTATCAGACTTTTATATTATGCATCAAATACAGGGCAGGCCTTTATAGTTGGAAATGTTAGGCGTAAAATTAGACAGCCATGGCAGATACTGAAATCCAAGTTTCAGGTGGCCAATTGTCCTCAATACCTATCAGATTTATGCTCAGCATCACCTTGTCTATGTCCTTCTTAGGATTTTCTAAAATGTATTTGAGAGTTGACCTTTGAAAAATTGGCCTCTGAACAATGACAAAGTGTAAAAACATTTATAGTTAGATAAAATAAGACTGATCAGGGGCTGGGGTTGTGCCTCAGTGGTAGAGTGCTTGCCTAGCATGAATGAGGCACTGAATTTGATTCTCAGTACCACATATAAATAAATAAATAAATAAATAAATAAAGGTCCATCAACAACTAGAAAATATTTTTTAAAAAACTGATCAGAAAAATATATTAATTGAGGCACACAGAATCAAATATGAATTCACCATACAACCATGAGCTCAAAATACAGAAATAAGCCAGGCATGGTGGCACAAGTCTGTAATTCCAGCACTTTGGGAGGCTGAGACAGGAGAATTGTGAGTTCAAAGCCAGCCTCAGCAATGGTGAGGCGCTAAGCAACTCAGTGAGACCCTGTCTCTACATAAAACACAAAATAGGGCTGGGGATGTGGCTCAGTGGTTGAGTGAGTTCAATCTCCAGTACCAAAATATATATATAAATATAAAGAAAAGAGTTCTAAACAAATGATATGGCTGTTATTTACTCTATTAAAGAAACATGCAGAACATTTTTGTCAAATTTGAGGTTACTTTTTGGCTCAGATTAGAGTAAAAGAATGAGAAAGCCCTGAACTCCTTAGGTAAAAGTTTTCAAGGTAAAGAAGACTTGCATATTTAACATCATTCCATTTTTCTCCCTGTGTTGTAGTGTTTAGGAAGGAACTTGTTAAGAAAGCAGAGTGGGGAGCTGAGGTTGTGGCTCAGTGGTAGAGTACTTTCCTAGCGTGTGTGAGGCTCTGGGTTCAATTCTCACACTGCATATGAATAAAAAAATATAAAAACTGTTGCTCTTTAAAAAAAAAAAAAGAAGTGAGGTGGTACAATGTCGGAGCAGATATGATAATCAGCCACAAAGTTCCCACAAGCAGCTTGAATTTAAAAGTGGCACTTTTTCCCCTTTGACCTCAAATCAGTTTTAAATAACTGCCTCTGCTATTTAGATTTTAAATGCAAGCCTGGGAGACATAGAGATCTGGCAGAAGCTAATAAGTAAGGAAAAATACTGTTTTGAACTTGAGAGGCAAAACCTCATGAATACAGAGCATTGAAGCTATTTTTCTTTTGTAAAATAATTCTATTAAAATGTGGTACTATAGTTTATGTTTTCTCTGGAGACCCTGTTGCAGTGGCAACAGCATTGCTGACCTGAGTACTCACATTTTTAATTTCGTCCCATGTGTGTGTTGAGTTACAAGTGCAGAAACAGTCATAGTCAGGTTAGAAAAATTGTGAACCAGCTCCCCTTCCAACTTAAGCTCCTCTTTAAAGTTGTCTTCAACGTCATGTTCCCTTTCACACTGAGTGCATCTGTACCAGTCCACCTCCTCTTCCAATTCCTGCTTATTCTCAGGAGGTAAGGGCTCTGATGCAGGAGGTAGAGGCTCATTTTTTAAATGTTTACAACATTTAACAGTGTTTTTAAGGCCAGAATCATGCAAAAAGCCTACCATTTCACAATCTTGTACTGAAAACCATGAAGTAAAAGTGGCTACTGGTATCTTACCTGGGCCCTCAGATGCATACCTAGCACGATTTACCAAGTTTGTCCCATGTCTCTATATTTACCGTTCCCTTTTCAGAGAATCAGGGGAAGTATCAGCAAAAAAATACAACAAATGCAAGAAATTATAATTATGTAGTTGCATTCATAATTCTCTATACCTGAGAGCTGTTGTCTGAACTCAGGGTCAAGACTGATAGTCCCGCACCTTGCATACAACCTCTTCAGAGAGGGCATCACCATAGAAACTGGGCAATCTTGACCTGTTCCTTTGCAAGGGAAGTTCCCAGCCAAGTGCAGCCTCCTGTTTAAAAAGAAAATGTTTACCAGCCAAGAATACTGTACCCAGCAAAATTAAGCTTCAGAATTGATGAAATAAGAATCTTCTGTGATAAATAGAAGTTAAAAGAATTCACAACTAGAAAGCCTGCATTACAAAGCACACTCAATAAAATATTTTATGAAGCAGAAATGAAAAATAAAATAAAAACCAGCAAAGGGAGGAACTATACTAGAAAACCAGTCAATTGAAGAAGAAACTAATTCAAATTAAAAATAAGAAATAAATCAATATAATAGGGAATACAAATCATTTCTCAGTAACAACATTGAATGTAAATCACCTAAATTCATCAATAAAAAGACATAGACTGGCATATTGGATTAAAAGACAAGACCCAATAAATAATATGCTAGCTCCAAGAGACTCAGCTCATAAGCAAAGATACCACAGACTGAAGGCAAAAGGATGGGAAAAAATATATCACTCACATGGAATGCATAAACAAGCAGAGGTTTCTATCCTCATACCAGATAAAGTGGATTAAGCCAAAGTTAATCAGAAGTTAAAAAAAATCACTTTGTATTGCTTAAGGGAATTATACATCAATAAGCCATAACAGTCATAAATAAATATATATGTCCCAAACAGTGTAGCACCTACATACATCAAGCAAACTTTTCTCAATTTCAAGAATCAAATAGACCACAACATAATTATACTGGGTAACTTCAACACACCTCTCTCACCCCTGGATAGATCCTCCAAACAAAAATAAAGAAAAAATAGAACTAAAAAATACAGTTAATAATTTAGACTAAACAAATGTATATAGAATATTTCATCCATCAATGACTGAATATACTTTCTTCTCAGAAATCCACAGATCTTTCTATAAAATAGACCATATCTTATGCCACAAAGCAACTCTTAGCAAATACAAAAAATAGAGACAATACCTAACATATATCAGATGATAGAATAAATTAGATATCAATGATAACATAAAAAATAAAAGCTACTTCAACATCTGCAGACTAAACAACATTTTATTGAATAACCAATGGATAGCAGAAAAATCAGATTTGAAAAAAAAAATACTTAGAGGTAAATGAAAATAGTAACACAGCATAACAAAATCTTCAGTATATTATGAAGACCGTTCTAAGAGGAAAGGTTATTATAATGAACTCATTCATTAACATAATATAAAGTCACCAATTAAATAAACTACCATGACATCTCAAATCCTTGGAAAAAAGAACAAATCAACACTAAAAGCAGTGTAAGAGAGAAAATAATTAAAATCAGGGCAAAAAATGAAATCGACAACAAATTTCAAAAAATAAATGAAAAAAAGTTACTTTTTTTGAAAAAATAAATAAAATTGACAGACCCCCTAGCCAAGCTAGTAAAAAAATAGAGACAATTCCAATCACTAAAATTTGTGATGAAATACAAAACATCCCCATGGACACTTTTTAAGTAGAGATGATAATCAGAAGCTACTTTCCAAATCTATACTTACTCGCTTCCTCAAAAACAGCTGAAAAGAATCAGAGATCAAATTAAAACACAATAATAGCAGTGGTGTCACTGAATAAGGTAAGTATTTGAACCCAAATTGTAGACAGAGAGCCATGCAATGAATGGCAGTCAATTTTGTGGAGTTCACAACTTGTCAACCACCCTAGAAGAAATTAAATCTCCATAACATCTCCTCAGCAAATATAACCAGAGAAAGTACCCTTGCAGTGAGATGTCTCAATAATCTGTCTAGAAGGAAACTGTAGATGTTCCTTCATCAACCAGACAAAAGTTGCTGAAATACCCTCCCCTTAACTGCAAGCAAGGGTAATGTGCTGGAGCAGACCTCAAAATAGGACACATTCTGGAAGTGCTGGCCTAAACCAGCACTCTTCACAGCTTCTTCAGAAAACCAGGCAGAGTCAGATTGGATGCCTGAAATTGAAGGTGAAAAGAAATGAGAACGTAGAAAAGTAGGAAATCTCTGTTCAGGCAGTAATGGTGGATGGTACCTATGTTTCATAGCTGTAGGTGATTATAGCTTATACATAGTCAGGATACTGTCTCTGTCCCAGTAAGTGGAGGAGAGCTGCACCTGCAATTTATAATCTTGGGCAATGGAAACTAGAATCCCAGAAACAATTTGAGTCTCTTTCCTGGTAGCAGAGACAGTGTCCAAGTGGCCTGTGTTGGTCAGGTGGTATGCTTCTGCACCACAAACCATCCACTTAGAACACATAAACACAGATTCCACATTTGTAGACAGCCACCAGCTTCTATTCCACTTCGAAGAGGATACTATGTGGGTGCATGTTGTACAAGGGAAGTCAGAGCAATAGCCCAGAACCCTGCATCCTGAACCCCTTCACCCACAAAAAAACAACTAACAGAGCCAGGCGCAGTGGCGCACACTTGTAATGCCAGCACTTTGGGAGGCTGAGACAGAAGAATCACGAGTTCAAAGCCAGCCTCAGTAACGATGAGGGACTAAGCAACTCAGTGAGACCCTGTCTCTACATAAAACACAAAATAGGGCTGGGGATGTGGCTCAGTGGTCGAGTAACCCTGAGTTAAATCCCTGGTACCAAAAACAAACAAACCGACAAAACTAACAGATACAAAACTTCACTCTCTGAGCATCCATACTCATTTCCCTGGGCTCTAAATGAATATAGGTTGGTAAAGGTCTATTGCAACTAGCAGAATGGTTCCTGTGCCTGAGCACAGGAATCATTCTTTTTTTAATTTTCCCAAGTTAGGTTTACATTTAATTCTCTTACCACTTCTTTTGTCCCTTAGGTTACCTGCTACTGCCTCAGATACTCCCCTACAGCCATCTTTTTCTTCCTTTCACCTTGGTTTATAACATTCTTTTTATCTTTTCTATTCTTTTTATCTTTTTTTTTCTATTCCTTTATTCCTTTGTCCAATTATTCTCTCCTCCCTTTCTCAGTCTCTATAAAAAGTTATAGACATTTTGCTCTATTTAACAACCAATTTTGCAACCTATCCCAGAACTTTACTACAAGATTATGCCTGATTTATGGGAACTGTGGAGAACACAATAAAGAAGAGTTTGGCTATTTCTGAGGTTGAAGAGTACATGGCTTGGCTCTGAAGTGATCGTAGTAAATAATATTTAGTATCTTTACTCAAAGTGGTGTTCATTGTGGGAACAGCAGAGCACACACACTGAGTGAAATATATATATATATATATATATATATATATATATATATATATATATATATATATATAATACACATACACACACACACAAAGTGGTCCCTTGAAAACAAATAATCATCAAAAAGAAGATGATGCAATGATTATCTCCATATATGGGTAGACATACAAGCAGTATAGATAAGCAAAGGAACAAATGACATCAAACAGTCCACAATAATCCAACAATGAAACACACTGACACCATAGTGAAGGAAGTGTTGCAGAGACAATTTAGAAAGTTCATAGTTAAAAAGTTAAAATGTTCAATGATCTAAAAGAAGATGTCAGGAATTAACATAAAGAGAAATTATATAAAGTGAAAGATCGTTTAAATAAAGAAATAGAATTTCTAAAAAAAACCCCTAGAAATGAAAGACTCAATAAATCAGAAATTTAAAGGAAAGCATTACCAATAGAGTAGATCACTTTGAAGATAGATTCTCAGGCCTTGAACAAAAAGTATATAATCTTTAACATAATATCAATAAAAAAGAAAAAAATGTACATTATCATGACCAAAATATTCAAGACATCTGTGATAAAACCAAGATATCAAATTTAAGAATCATTGGTGTATAAAAATACACTTAAATAAAAACCTAAGAAATGTATGAAATTTCCAATGAAATAACAGTAGAAAATTTCCCAAGTCTTAGGTACAAGATAGAAATACAAATACAAGAAGTATATAGAACTCCAAATAGGAAACATAAAAAAGAAATCCTCTCAGCCGGGCGCAGTGGCTCACACTTGTAATCCCAGCACTTAGGGAGGCTGAGACAGGAGAATAGCGAGTTCAAAGCCAGCCTCAGCAATGGCGAGGCACTAAACTCAGTGAGACCTTGTCTCTACATAAAACACAAAATAGGGCTGGGGATGTGGCTCAGTGGTCAAGTGCCCCTGAGTTCAATCCTCGGTACCAAAAAAAAAAAAAAAAAGAAATCCTCTCTAAGACACATTATAATAAAAATTCTTAAAATTCAGAATAAGGATACATTTTTTAAAGCCACAAAAGAAAAAAATGACAGGTCATATTTAGAGAAAAAACAATTTAGATTTTAAATGAATTCTGAACCCAGATATGAAAAGCTATTAGGTCTTGGAATAATGTGCTTTACCATCCCTTGAAAGAAAATGTGTGCCACACAGGCAGATTTTATCCAGCAAAACTATCCTTAGAATTGAAGATGAAATAAAAACTTTCCATTATAAGCAGAAAATAAAACAATTTATAAGTACTAAACCTGCACTACAAAATATATTCAATGAAGTATTTTATGTACAAGAAATGAAACCTAAAAATGAAATCTAGAATATAGATGAACAAGAAGAATACTTAATTTAAAAGAGTACCAAGTCTGAAATGGCAGAAAATAAAATCATCTGTTTATAATAACATTGAATGTAAATGGTCAAAACTCCACCCTTTAAAGATATACAATTTTAAATAGGATTAAGAAACAATATCCAAAACAATGTTCTTTATAAGAGACTTACAAATACATCCACACAAAATGAAGGTTAAAAGTTGGGAAAAAATACACCACACAAATATATACTGAAAGCAATTTTATTTCAAACAAAGTAGATCAAGTCAAAAGTCATCAGAAGAGACAAAGGTCATTGCATACTGGTTAAGCAATCATCCAAGAAGAAAATATAATGACTAAAACATTTATGAACCAAGCAGTTGTGCTTCTACATCTATGAAACAAGCCTTTTTCAATATAAAAAATCAAATAGACCATAGGACAATGATATTTGGTGATTTCAACATATCTCTCCCTCCATTGGATACTTCATCCAGACATAAACCAAGTAAATACTATGCAGAAGTAAAATAAAATAAAATAAAAAATTAAATGAACCTGACACATATCTATAGAATAGTTTATCCATCAACAACTGAATTCACATTCTTCTTGGTGGCATATGGAACTTTCTCTAAAATGGGTCATATTTTAGGCAGAAAGAAAATCCTTGTGAGTACAAAAAAACAGAGATAATTCCCCACATCCTATCAGAGCATAAAGGAATGAAGTTAGAAATCATCAAGATAAAAACAGAAACCATTCTAACACCTGATGATTAAATAATATTTTTAATGTGAGATGAATCACAGAAGAAATTAGGGGAGAAATAAAAACAATTTTCAGAAATAATGAAAATAGAAATAAAATATATAAAAATCTGTGGGTGTGTTTGAAGGGAGTTCTAACAGGAATGTTTACAGCACTGAATTTCTACATTGAAAAAGTGGAAATAAATGTAAATAATGTTGGATCTCGAGGTCCTAGAGAAAGAAGAACTATTATCAAAATCAGAAGAAAGGACATGAATAAATCAGAACCAAAATTAGTAAATTGAGAATAAAAACAAGGAAATATTTGATTTTTGAAAAGATAGACAAGATTAATAAACATTTAGCCAATTAACTAGAATAAAGAGAAGACACAATTTTACAAAATTAGAGATGAAAAAGGAGGTATCACCACAAACACTATTAAAGTCCAGAGGATAATTAGAAATTATTTTGAAAACTCAACTCCAATAAGTTAGAAAATCTTCATATGTGAACAAATTTCTAGACCCAAGCGACCTAACCAAACTGAATCATGACAATTTGAAAAACTTCACTATAATCATATCAAGTAATAAAATTGAAGCAATATCCAAAGCCTTCCAATAAGAACAAAGTCAAATGGATTCTCAGTCAAATTCTACTAGACCTCTAAAGAAGAACTAATGCCAATTCTCCTCAAATTAGTCCATGAAACAAAAGGAGAGAATATCGTCAAATTCATTATATGAATCCAGTACCATCTTGATAACCAGAGTTATCACACTGAAAACCATGGAAAGACACGTCAAGGAAAGAAAACTTGAGACCAATATCCCTGATAAATATAGATGCAAAAATGTTTACTAAAATATGGCAAACCAAATTCAAAAACACATTAGGAATTTAGTGCACTATGATCAAGTGGGTTTCATTCCATGATGCAAGGTTGGTCCATCATGTGCAAACAATAAATGTAATTCACCAAATAAATAGAATTTAGGAAAAAAAACACATGATTATCTCAATAGGTGATGAAAAAATATTTCACAAAGTCCAGCACTCATTCATGGTTAAAACACTGCAGAAAATAGAGATAGAAGGAAATTACCTCAATGTTTTAAAATCTTTATATGAGAACTTCAAGAATAACATCATATTAAACAGAGGAAAACTGAAGGCATTTCCTTTAAGTACAGGAACAAAAAAACAATGTATACTCTCACCACTCTTATTCAACATTATCCTTGAAACTCTAGACAAGACAATTAGTGAAGAGAAAGACATTGAGGGGATACAAACAGGAAAAGAAGAAGTCAAATTCTCTCTTTGCTGTTGACATGATCCTATATTTAGAAGGCCTGAAAAACTCCACCAGAAGACATCTAGAGCTCATAACAAATTTAGAAATGTACCAGGATACAAGATGAACATACACATATCAATCACTTGCCTCTACTGCAATAATAAATTCACTGAAAAAAATAGGCAAACTATCCCATGCACAATAACCACAAAAATACTTAAGTGAAAGACTTGAACAATAAAAACTGTAGAACACTGTAAAAGAACCAGGCATAGTGGTGCACACCTGTTATCCCAGTGGCTCATGTGGCAGAGGCAGTAGGATCACAAGTTCAAAGCCAGCCTTATCAACTTAGTGAAGCCCTAAGGAACTTAGTGAGACCCTGTTTATAATAAAATATAAAATGGGCTGGGGCTATGGCTCATTGGTTAAGTGTCCCTGGGTCCGATCCCCGGGGGGAGGGTGCGGGTTAAAAAATACTGAAGAAAAAACTGAAGAAATCCTTAGGAGAGGGCTGGGATTGTAGCTCAGCAGTAGAGCGCTTGCCTCGCATGCGTGAGGCCCTGGGTTCGATCCTCAGCACCACATACAAACCAGTAGAATAAAGACATTGTGTCCGTCTATTTAAAAAAAAAAAGAAATCCTTAGGAGAAAAAAGACCTCCTTGGTCTGTTCTTGGATAGGCAGAATTGATATTGTCAAAATGGCCATATTATACAAAATACTATACAGATTCCATGAAATACCTATGAAGATACAAATGACATTTATCACAGAACTAGAAAAAAAGTCATAAAATTCACTGGGAAATATAAGAGACCCAAAATAACCAAAATAATACTGATCTAGAAGAGTGATGCAGTAGGCATCAAAATTCCTGTTCTCAAATAACACTGCAGAACTATACAAGTGAAACAGCATGGTACTGGCATCAAAACAGACAAAAATGTCAGTAAAATAGAATGGAAGACAAAGACACAAATCAACATAGATACAGCCATTTGATATTCAACACATTTGCAATGAATTTATCTTGGAGAAAATATATCCTTTTTAACAAACTGTGTTCGTAAAACTATATATCTATATGTTGAAGAATCAAATTTGATCCCTATCTCTTACCTTAAACATAAGTATACTCAAAGTGGATCAAAACCTAAGAATCACACCAGAAACTCTGTAATCTCTAGAAGATAATGTGTGTTCACCATTACAATACATTGACACAGCCATCAGCTTCATTTACAAGACTTATAAAGCACAAAAAATAAAAGCAAGAATCAATAAATAGAATAGGAACAAATTAAAAATCTTCTATACAGCGAAAGAAACAAGAACATGAAAAGAAAGCCTACCAAATGGGAGAAAATCTTTGCTACCTGCTCTACAGATAGAGGCTTAGTATACAATATATATAAATAACTGAAAAAACTTAACACATAAAAACCCAATTAAAAATGGATAAAATATGTACAGGAACACTTCTTAAAAATGGAATAAAAATTGCCAATAAATATATGAAAAAAACACATCTCTAGCAATCAGGGAAATACAAATCAAAGCTACATTGTGTTTTCATGACAATTATTAAGAATCCAAATGTTAATAAATGTTGGAGAGGCTGTGGGCAGAATAGGTATACTCATATACTGTTGGTGGGATGACAAATTATTATAATCTCTGTGGAAAAGAGTATGGAGAAAAATTATGAATGGAAACACCATATGACCTAGTTATCCCACTCCCTCCTTAGTATATATCCAAAATTATAAAATCAGCATCCTATAAGTATGTATACACATCAGTGTTAATAGCTGCACAATTCTCAATAACCAAGCTAAGAAACCCACCTAGATGTACTTCAAAAGAAGAATAGGAAAAGAAAATGTGATATATATATATATATATATACTCTCTCTCACACACACACAATGGAATAATACTCAGCCTTAAAGAACAATGACAGTATGGCATTTGATTGTAAATAGATAAAAATGGACATAATGCTAAGTGATAAAAGCCTTACCCAAAAAGGTGAAGTCAAATGTTTTCTCTCATATGTGGAAGCTAGACCAAAATAATAGGGAAAATGTTGGGGGAATCATGCAAATGGAATAGAGATCAGTCGAGGAGACAAATGGTATTAAGGTGGAGGGAGATGGAATGGAAAACGAAGGAATAGTTGAATGAATTTAACTATTCTTAGATACATATATGAATATACCACAATGAGTTTCAATTTAATGTATATACACAATGCAGTGATATTTTTAAAAGTATAAATAATTAGAAGCAAGATCCATAGAGTAGAAGAAAGGCAAAGGCAGAGGGCAGAGAAGAGGGAAAGAAAAAGCCTGGCACACGTGAGGCACTGCGTTCAATCCTTAGCACCACATAAAATTAAATCAATAAAATAAAAGTATTTGTCCCTTTACATCTAAAAATATATTTAAAAAATTACAGTTTTGAAGATTTCCTGTATCACTCTCTCTCTACAAGAACTGACTTACATTGCAATAAAAATAAAACTAAGATAGGCTTCTACTCTGCAGATATATTGTACGTGGAACTCAGGAAGAAATAAATTCTGAACCCATGTTAAAACTATTCTTAATATTTTTTTACATTTACTCACAAATCCAAAATTCTTCCTATGAATTTTTCAAGTGCTTATTTTCCATCCATGGCTACAAAAGAATGGGGAATTTTCTAGAGGAGGTAATTAATATCTACATATGCTTAATGTTCACCATTTAAAAAAGTCTGCTTACCAGTTACTGAATTCTTCATCATCACATTCAAAAACAATTCATATTTAATTCATTATTTTATAATTTACTTGATATTTTATTTGGCATTTAAATTTGCTCAGAGCATTTTTCTTGTAAGACAAAAGGCATAGTCATCTAAAACTCCAAAAAGCTCTCACACAGAGTAAGCTTAGTTTCCTTCCTTCTAATCTGTTCTCAGTAAGTGTTAAAAACACATTGTTAGGTCCCAGAACGTCTGCACCATTGAATCTAGTTATACTCCAGCAGTGTAATCATTTTGTGGAGGAGGGCATGGATAACAGAGACAAACATTTTCAACCATTAAGCTAACAATTATAGCCCTGGAACACATTAGCATTAATTTAAATTCCTCCTAATTTATTCATAAATCTCTCCCGGGTTAGATGCATGTACTCTTTCAACTATTCCCATTTGGATAAGAGGTTCTAGCTCTTTGCAGCTGTCTTCCTGACTGACAGAGGCAGGTGTCGTAACTTCTCCTGTACTGTATTAAACTCTTTATGTATTTTTAGCTTTTGTATAACTCTGGATAAAAATGAGAATTTTCTGTGACGTTTTCCTTTTGGAAAGCTGTAACTGACATGATCAGCAGGTTGAAGTTAGAAAAATGGCACAAACTGAAACAAAGACAATTCTATTTGAGCTTGCATGGTCTTTGTTATTTGTTGCAACATGAACACAAAAATGCTAACAAACAGGGAATCCAAGCAAAAAATAAGCCCACTGATTTGCCCCAGCTCTGAAAATTTTGTGAAAGAAGCAAATTTCATCTTTATTGTGACCTGTATCTTCAATATGTCTCTCCTCACACATAGTTCTATTTTCAACTTCTACTATCACGAATTGTGACAACCCAGTGTTTGGTGTTCACCTGCTGCTGCGTCCCGAAGGAAATCTACCTCATGAATTAGTTCACCTAATGTTGATGTGAACAATTTCTTCACATCTTTAAAAGAAGAAGGAGCTAATGCATTTCTCTGTGGAATAATTTACTGATAGTAGGACATCAATTTTTCTCAAATTACATCTCATAGGCAACCTTCAAGTTTACTTTCATATATGTGCACATCTGAATGCATCGCTCCACAATTGCTACAATGAATAAGTAATTTTTTGTAAAAAAATTGCAAACGCCATAGATATACTGTTCAGAAGAATGGAGTTGCCCATTGTTTCCCTCCTCTTTGCATTTACATTATATATGTTTCAAAAACCACCAGCATTTTGACTTCAGTGAACAATAGGGAGAAAGAGTTTCTGTAAATATATATTCACTGAATATTAGACAGAATGAAAATATCTTTATGTTGTTTCTTTGTTTCATTTAATTTTTAGTTATTGTTGGTAGTGGTGTTTGGGGGTTATTTTGATTGTTGTGGTTTTATTTATTTATTTGTTAAAATTTTTCTTGGTAAGTGCTAAAATATTTCTGCTACCTGCCTTTTCTGACTCAACATTTCAGGGAGTAATGGGACTTTGTGCTATGGAAACACTTATAATCACTCCATCTAAAGGATAAATGATGGACATTAATTAAATGGTCCTTTATGCCATGGGGATAGCACTTAATAGCCATTTTGCAGGTTTCCATGACCAAAGCCAAGTGGAAAACTGAGGCAATTATCCTGGTCCTTCAGCCTCAAAATTCAATTACTGCTATCTGAATTATCCATGTAATGACCTCAGTTCTCCCTAGTGCTTTGTGATATCATTGGGAGATCTAGTTATCATTGGTAGGGCAAATCCTACCTTTTATTAAGTACTTATTAATCTGAATATGGAAGTAATCATTACTCTTTAGGCACTCACCTTGTAGTTTTCCTGGAATGGGATGATTTTGCTAATGAAGTATATAGTGTTTTGAGATAGTGTATTGTAAAGGAGGTTGAATTTCTCTAAATTAAATGATATTGTGATTTCCAGTAAAGTCCCTCACTTTTAAGTCATTGCCAGAATTCTAGAATCTTACTCTCTTACCTCAACTAAAGTCTTTATTTCTTCATGATTGGCTTACTTTAGAAAAAGTATTGCCTTATCATTATAGGAAGAAGAAGAATCAAGGTAATCAGAGTCCTGGGCTTGCTGTAACAGACTCCTGGTTTTAATCTTTGCTTCACTACTATGGAAAATTGAATAAGTCACTTGCCTTTATTGCCTTGGTTTCCTTCTCTGAGAAATGGGGGTAAATAATAAAATCTACTTTATAGTATTGTGAATATTAAACATCAGAATGTAAAGCATTGAGGATAGATTCTGCCATGTATAGAAATTACTACATAAATTATTGCTATTAATTTAAGATGAAAAAGCATCTAGAAGTTTCCTTCTAAACACCACCTGTTCAAGTGAATTTATTGTGTCCACTGCACACCAAATATATTAATTTAGAACTTTCCTGTACCACCAATATTAAGAGAGACATGTGTTACGAATTAGGAATTCCCTTAGTGCCATGTGGAAAGCAATAACTATGAAGAACCGCAGAATCTTTCTTCCTTTAACTCCTTGAAATCACTCATAGGCTTGAATACTCTTATCTAGGTTCAGTAGAAAGTTTCATTGTTGCATAATAAATAGGTAGACTGAAGAAATATCTAGGCATAGATTTAGAGGTTCTATATGTCTACCTACACTGTCTATTCATATAAATGCTTAGGACAGAGTGAAATGCATTTAACACCAAACCAGTTGTACTTGTAAGTAGAGTAAGTGCTAATATATGTATACTATGAAGGATACTAAAAACTACACTACCACACATATTCTTCAACTATCATTAAAAAATATCTTTATTACTCTCCTGTTTTTGAAGGTTGTAGTAAAAATTAAAAGTAAATATCTTGCAATTCATATTGCATAAATATGAAAGTCAAGCCTTAACATTGTTAAAGTATTTAGACAAAGCCATACACAACAATTAAATGAAGCAGGTAGAATTACAACTTAAGGGTTTTGACTTCTAGCCCTGGCTCTTCTCTGCATACATAATTGTTTCTTTGTTACTACCCATGCTCTAACTTCACCTGTGAATGAAATTCCCCAGCATTTTTTCTTATTCAGGTTACATTCAAATACTTCCTTAAAGTATCTTTCTAAATCTCTATATTAAAGAAAATTTTCTCTTCTCTAACCTACTAAAATTGTTATACCTCTTAAATTTTGCCTATATAAACACAAATTCACACACACAAATACCTACACACACCTACACGTGCATACTATATGTCATATACACATACATCTTGGGACAATATGTGATCTTTTGTCACATTTATTTTTTAGCAAGTTTCAATTTTTCTCTTCATTTTGCATGACAAAATACCCTTTCCACAATGCCTTAGAAAGAATGAAATGACACTTCATTTTTTTAAAAAATAGAAATTGTGGTGGTGAAGAACATATTCATTGGAACGAGACTGCTTAGATTAGAATTCCAACTTTATATCTTATTTGCTTGTATGCCCTGTAAGTATGTTTTGTAAAATGGGAACCTAAAAGTGTCTACCATAGAATTATTGATGAGAATAACATAATATAATGTTTATTCATTACTTACATCAGAACCTGGAATATTGGTACCTGTGTGTTTATGTGTGGTGTATGTGTGTGTGTGTGTGTGTGTGTATAGATAGATACATGGGTATTATTTTATTATAGGTAGTCATGTGAGTAATGAATAATTTTTTTTGGTACTGGAGATTGAACTCAGGGACTCTTGACCACTGAGCCACATCCTCAGCCCTATTTTGTGTTTTATGTAGAGACAGGGTCTAACTGAGTTGCTTAGCACCTGGCCATTATTGAAGCTGGCTTTGAACTCGTGACTCTCCTGTCTCAGCCTCCCTAAGTGCTGGGACTACAGGCTTGAGCCACTGCACCTGGCTGAGTAATGAATAATTTTATTACACATATACATATATAATTTTACTGGATATATATATGTAGAAGAATGAAGGAATATTCCTATAACTTACCCTGCACAAAAATAAATTCAAAGTGGGTCAAAGATCAAGGAATTAGATGAGAAACCCTGAAACAGCTAGAAGAAAATATAAAGTGAACACTCCAACATAATAGCATTGGTACCCACTTCCTTAATAATATACTTAAAAGTCAACATATAAAACCAAGAATAAGTAAGTGGAATGACTTCAAATTAAAAAGCTTCAGTACAGCAAAGGAAGCAATTAGTAGTGTAAATGACCTAAAGTATGGGAAAAAATCTTGCCAGATACTTTTCTGGCAGGAGATTGACATCCATAATATACAAAGAACTAAAAAAAAACACCAAAAAATAAAAGAAATAATTAATCAATAGATGGGCAAATACAATAAAGTCATTTCTCAAAAGAAGAAGCACAAAAGGCAACCAAATATATAAAACAATATCCAAAGTCCCTTACAATCAAGAAAATGCCAATCAAAACTACACTGAGATTTCACCCCACTCCAGTTACAATGTAAATCCTCAAGAACATAAATAACAATAAATAATGTTGAGGATGTAGGGTAAAAATACAATCATATATTACTGGTGGGACTGAAAATTAGTGCAAACACTTTGGAAATCAGTGTGAAGATTCCTCAAAAAGTAGCAATGGACCCATCATTTGACCTAGCTATCCTATTCCCTGGTATTTATCCAAAAGTTTTAAAATGAGCACAATATAATGATAGATGCATAACAAATTTTATAACAGCAAATTCAGTTCTTGCTAATTCTATTTACAAATTGTGGAATCAGCCTAGGCGACCCTCAACAGACAAATGGATAAAGCAAATGTGTAATAAATACACAATAAAGTTTTACTCAGCCATAAAGAAGAATAAAATTATGTCAATTGCTGAAAAATGGATGGAATTACAGAACATAATGTTAAGTGAAATAAGCCAGACTCAGAAAGACAAGGGTGAAATATTTCCTTTTATATAGGGAAGCTAAAGAAAAAAAAGAATTAAAATAAAAACAGTGGGAAGAGTCTCATGAAATTAAAAGAACAGTGGAGTAGAGAAATGAGATCAAGGAGGAGAAAGCAGAGTTTGGATAGGAAAGGGACAGTGAAATGAAATTGATAAAATTACTCTGTGTGTATGCATGCATATATCACAATGAATTCCGCTTTTGTGTATAACTATAATGCATTTATTAAAAATAAATTAATATAAGGAAGAACAATAGAGTAGAGGTATGAGATCAGTACAGAGGGAAGGGGATAATATTGGCACTGAAATGAAGCAAATTATGTTATATGCATTCATGTATCATATGAACACTTCAAAATGGACCCCAAATTATGAAAAACTATAATTCACTAATAAAAATCAATATAAAATAAAATAAATTATTTAAATAAATTTGTCTCCATATAAGAAGCTTGAAATGTCATTTGGTAAGAAACAGGTCAATTTTGTCTGGCATCCATGGAAACTATTATTGATCACATTAGTTGTGTGGAGGAATATAAAAACAAAAGCAAGGGAAGAACATTGAGTTTGAGGGAAGAGAGAATGATCTTAAGCCAAATTTCAAAACTAAGGAAACCAATCTGGACAAAGATATTAGCATGTGTGAGAATGGTTCACAAACAAAGTTTTCAGGAACTAGAAGATACATAAATAAGAGTGCTCATTGATATATATATATATACATATATATATATCACTATGTATATTATAATACATAATATATATAACATAATATATATATTATGTATTATAATATATACATTATGTATGTATGTATAATCACATAGACATAATGTGTTACAGGGCATAAAATAAATTTAAAAAATAAAAAACACAAAGTCACAGTTTATTTTTTCTTTAAAAGTTACATTGTGAAAAATACATCCATCACACAAAGAAAAATAATGAATGTCATCCTATGAAGACACCTGTAAGTACTACTACTTTTCTTCTTTTCAATACCTGCTAGGCCAGTGCAAAATTAGTGTGATTAAAACTCTTGAGAAGTGTATCTATTTTGTGTAAAGCATAATTAGAGTGTACATGTTTATAATATTCAATTCATAAATTGTATAATATTTAATTTGAAGAACATAGATCTCAATGTATGGATGTGCATGTGTATGTATGTATGTATATGTATGTGTGTGTGTGTGTGATCTTTTTTAATCAAGAAGTCAGTTAATCTCAGAACCTCAAATCTCCATCATTTCAAATAAAACCTTGCTTTTTAAACTAAATAAATTATAAAGGGAGATAATTTACTCTATTTTTTCTTGTTTCTCCCTCAGTATTTAAAATATTCATAACATAAAATTTATTATTTTATTCATTTTTAATGCTGTGTTAGGACCTCATCTATTATAGGCAAGCTTTCTGTCATTGGCCTACACCCCCAGTCCCCAACCATTTTGGCATGTGCAGTTAAAAAACAGTAAAATCATTTCACATTGTTACATAAACCTTGCCACTATCTGTCTCCAGATATTGTTCATCTTGTCAAACTGATACAGCATACCCATTACCTAGCCCAAGAAAATTATCATTCTACTATATGTCTCAAAAATGTTACTGTTCACAGTCCTTTATATAAGTGGAATAGCACAACATATAGTCTGTTGTGACTAGATTATTTCACTTAGCACAATGTTCACAAGATTCCTCCATATACAATTTAGCAATTATGGACTCATGATCAAGCATTCTGACACTATCAGATGTTATAATTTCATCCCTTTTAAGGCAGAAAAATATTGTTTTGTATGTATACAGTACATTTCATTTAATCATTCATCCATTTATGAACATTTGGGCTGCTTCCACCTCTGGCTATTATGAATATCTCCTTTCTGAACAAGAATTAATAAATACATATTTGAGACCCTGCTTTTATTTATTTTGGGTATATCCCCTATGGTAAGATTGTTGAATAATATGGTAATTTCATGTTTAAATTATGAAGAATTAGCTGGGCGCAGTGGCTCAAGCTTGTAATCCCAACACTTAGGGAAGCTGAGACAGGAGAATCGCAAGTTCAAAGCCAGCCTCAGCAACGGCGAGGTGCTAAGCAACTCAGTGAGACCCTGTCTCTACATAAAACACAAAAAATAGGGCTGGGGATGTGGCTGAGTGGTTGAGTGCCCTTGAGTTCAATTTCTAGTACCAAAAAAAAATTATGAAGAATTGCCATATTATTTTTCAACATGACAGAACCATTTTACAATTCCAACCAGAAGTATACTATAGTTCCAATTCTTCAACATCCTCACCAACACTTATTACTTTCTGTTATTATTTTTATATTAGACATTCTAATGTATGTGAAACAGCCTCTTCTTTTCTTTGGTAGTAAGAAAGCTGCATTAAAGAGTTGAGATTGTGGTTTTATTTATTCTAGTAATACAGAAAGGTTAAGGATACACTACCTTTCACATGAAATATCTGAATCTTAGCAACAGGAATTGCTGTTACACAATGAGAGTTCTGAGTGTTCATCAAATAAAATACTTGCTGTTTAAATTATTTCTTTAGGGCAACCAGTGGGAGCACAGGCCAAGGTCCAGGACTACCTTCAGGGACCTCCATAGGAGCCCAGGCAAGGTCATGCCTGAGACTGCTACCTGCCAATCTGCCAACCCACAGGGGAACCCAGACCCAGATGAAGGACTGCCTTAGGGGACTCCTGCAGCTAAGGCCAGGGATGGCCTCTAGTTCAGTGCCAGTGCCCCTGAACTAGACCAATCTGCAGGAGACCAGGCCCAGGGCCAGAACCATCACCTAAAACCCCTGAGGGAGTCCAGGCCAGATCAGGCCTAGGACTGACCTCACAGGTCTTTGTGAGAGCCCAGGCCAAGGACTGCCCATGCAGAGTGGGAATCCATGCTGTTTCTCCATTCCTGTATCCATCTTGGACACTGCAGCCATCCCCATAGTTCTTCCGATGTAGTAGCCTCTACCTTGGGACAACAGACAGGGCCTGGAGGCAGTAACTTGCCAAAGTGCTGCATCTCCAATTACTCAGAACAAAGCCATTGTTAAGTCCTATACTTTCAGCCTCATCGCAGAAAGTGTGTCCATCTTGGGACACGCCCCTGCCATCTTGAGTTACCTCCACTAACATCACCACCATCTTTAGTGGCAGTATCCATCTGGGGACACCTGCTGGGGAATGGAAGTGAACTCCAAATTGAGATACAGGTAATCTGTAGAGTCATTACAAGAGAGAGAAAATACAATACCTCAGATAGGCATTGCAAGAAAGGAAGATACAAAATCAACATGAAAAAACAAAGGAAGAAAGTGCCCCAAATAAACAAAATACTACAATGATAGAATCCCTTGACTGCACAGTTGATGCAATGTCAGAGAAAGAATTTAGAATGTACATAATTAAAATGATCTTTGAATTAAAGAATGACTTAAGTGAGTAAATATAGGCAAAAATTGATCACTCCAACAAAGCAATAAGAGAGCAAATAAAGGCAACCATTGATCACTCCAACAAAGAGATAAGAAACCAAATAAGACAACTATCAATAACACCAACAAAGAGATAAGGGAGCAAATACAGGTAGCAAAATATTACTTTAAGAAAGACCTAGAGATTGTGAAAAAAATCATTCAGAAATTCTTTAAATGAAGGAAACAATAAATCAAAAAAAAATCTTGATAGAAAGCATCACCAGCAGACTAGATCACTTGGAAGACAGAACCTCAGATAATGAAGACAAAATATACAATCTTGAAAACAAAGTTGCACAGTGAAGATGGTAAGAAACAATGAACAGAACATACAAGAATTATGGGATAGCATCAAAAGACCAAATCTAAGTTTTATTGGGATAGAAGGCAGCACAGAATTTCAAACCAAAGGAATGCACAATCTCCTCAATGAAATAATATCAGAAAATTTCCCAAACATAAAAAATGAATTGGAACATCAAATAAAAGAGGCTTACAGGACACAAAATGTACAAAATTACAACAGATCTACACCAAGGCACATTATAATGAAAATGTCCAGCATACAGAATAAGGATACAATTGTAAAGGCTGCAAGAGAGAGGAATCAAATTACATGTAGGGGGAGACCAATTCAGATCTCAGCAAATTTTCCAATCCACACACTTAAAGCCAGGTGATCACGGAACAACATACACCAAGCTCTGAAAGAAAATGGATGCCAACCAAGAATCTTGTATCCAGCAAAATTAAGCTTCAGATGGGATGATGAAATAAAAACCTTCCATGATAATCAAAAGTTAAAAGAATTTATAGCAAGAAAGCCTGCACATTCTCAGCCTGAGCATTCTCAGCAAAATATTCCATAAGAAGAAATAAAAACCAACAATGAAAACATAAAAAGAGAGGACCTACACTAAAGGAAAGACCAATCAAAGGAGAAATCAAGTCAAGGTAAAAACCAAAAATGAACCAAAATGACTGGGATTACAAATAATATTTCAATAATAACCTGGAATCTGAATGTTCTAAACTCATCAGTCAAAAGACACACACTGACAGACTAGATTAAAAAAAAGACCCAACAATATTCTGCCCTCAAGAGACTCATCTCTCAGGAAAAGACATCCACAGATTGAAAGTGAAAGGGTGGAAAAAAACATATCACTCACATGGACCATGTAGACAAGCAGGAGTTTCCATCCTCATATCAGATAAAGTAGACTTCAAACCAAAATTAGTAAAAAGGGATAAAGAAGGACATGTCATACTTCTTAAGGGAATCATACATCAACAAGACATAACCATCATAGATATCTATGCCCTAAACAATGGGGAATATATATATATATAATATATATTATATAATTATATTATACAGTATTATATTATATAATAATTACATATAATATATATAACAATATTATATATAATATTATATATATTACATATTATATTATTAATAATATATATATAATATATATAATATATAATGTTGTATAATGCATAATATTATATAATATTATATATATATACATATATATATATATATATATATAAACCCTACTCAACAAGAATCAAATAGACCATAACACAATAATACTTGGTGACTTTAACACAGCTCCCTCACCACTGGATAGATCTTCCAAACAAAAACTAAATGAAGAAATCATAGAACTCAATAAAACAATCAATAATTTAGATTTATCAAACATATATATAGTATTCCATCAATGAGGAAATACAGTTTTTTCTCAGCAGCATATGCATCCTTCTCCAAAATAGATCATATGTTATGCCACAAGGCAAGTCTTAGCACATACAAAAAAAAAATAGAGATACTACCCTGCATTCTATCTGACCACAATGGAATAAAATTAGAAATTAATGACAGATTTAAAAATACAAACTACTCCAACACCTAAAGACTAAATAATATGCTATTGAATGATGTATGGATAACAAAAGTCATCAGAGAGTAGATAAAAAATTCTTAGAGGTAAATTAAAACTTTGATACAACATATCAAAATTTCTGGGACACCATAAAGGCAGTGCTAAAAGGAAAGTTCATTGCATTAAGCTCATTCATTAAAAGAAGAAAAAGTCAACAAATAAATGAATTGACACTACATCTCAAAGTTCTAAAAAAAGAGGAACAAACCAATACCAAAAGAAGTAGAAGACAGGAAATAATTAAAATCATGGCTCAAATCAATGAAATTGAAACAAAAGAAACAATTTAAAAAATTGATAAAACAAAAATCTGGTTCATTGAAAAAATAAATAAAATTGACAAACCTTTAATCACCCTAAAAAAAAGAAGAGAGAAAACCCAAATCACTAAAATTCATGATGAAAGAGGAAATATCATGACAGACACTATTGAAATAGAGGATAATTAGAAAGTATTTTGAAAATTTATACTCCAGTAAAATAGAAAACCCTGAGGACACCAACAAATTTCTGCAAGCAAATGACTTACCCAAACTAAACCAGGAGGACAAACACAACCTAAAGAGATGAATTTCAAGGAAGGAAACAGAAGACACCATCAAAAGTCTACCAAGCAGGGGCTGGGGTTATGGCGCAGTGGTAGCGTGCTCACCTAGCACGCGTGAGACACTGGGTTCGATCCTCAGCACCACATAAAAATAAAATAAAGATATTCTGTCCACCTACAACTAAAAATAAATAAATAAATATTTTTTTTAAAAAAAGCCTACCAAGCAAGAAAAGCCTGGGACCAGATGAATTCTCAACCAAGTTCTACAAGATCTACAATGAAGAATTAATAACAATACACCTCAAAATATTTCACAAAATAGAAAAGGAGGAAATCCTTCTAAACTCATTCTATGAGGCTACTATCAACCTAATACCAAAAACAGAAAGAGACACACGAAAGAAAGAAAATTACAGAACAATAGCCCTGATGAAAATAGATGCAAAAATTCTCAATAAAATTCTGACAAATCACATACAAAAACATATTTAAAAAATAGTGCACCATGAAAAAGTGGAGCTCATTCCAGGGATGCAAGTTTGACTAAACATATGGAAATCAATAAACATAATCCATCACATCAATAGACTTAAAGATAAAAAACACATGATTTTATCAATTGATGTAGAGAAAGCATTTAACAAAGTATAGCACACCTTTATGTTTAAAACACTAGAAAAATTAGGGATAGTAGGAATATACCTCAATTTTGTAAAAGCTAACTCTGCTAAACCCAAGGCCAACATTATCTTAAATGGAGAAAAATTGGAAGCATTCCCTCTAAAAACAGGAACAAGACAGGGATGCCTTCTTTCAACACTGCTATTCAACATAGTCCTTGAAACACTAGCCAGGGCAATTAGCCAGATGAAATAAATTAAAGAAATATGAATAGGAAAAGAAGAACTCAAATTATTATTATTTGCTGACAACATGATTCTAAGAGAATCCAAAAAATTCTACCAGAAACTTCCAGAATTAGTAAAGGATTTCAGCAAAGTAGCAGGATATAAAAACAACACCCATAAATCAATTGCTTTTCTATACATCAGTGATGAATCCTCTGAAAGAGAAATTAGAAAAAGTACCCCATCCACAATAGCCTCAAACAAATAAAATACTTGGGAATCACTTTAACAAAAGACATGAATGACCTTTACAATGAAAACTACAGGACACTAAAGAAAGAAATTGAACAATACCATCGAAGATGGAAAAATCTGCCATGCTCTTGGACAGGCAGAATCAATATTATCAAAATGGGCATACTACACAAAGTGCTATATACAGTCAATGCAATTCAAATTAAAACCCCAACATCATTCCTTATAGAAATAGAAAGGACAATCATGGAATTCATTTGGAAAAATAGGAGACCCAGAATAGACAAAGCAATCCTTAGCAAGAAGAGTGAAGGAGGAGGCATCACAACACCAGACCTTCAACTATACTACAAAGCTGTAGTAGCAAAAACAACATGATACTGGCACCAAAATAGACATGTAGACCAATGGTACAGAATAGAAGATACAGAGACAAACTCACTTAAATACAGTTTTCTTATACTAGACAAAGGTGTCAAACACGTGCATTGGAGAAAAGATAGCTTCTTCAACAAATGGTGCTCTGAAAAATGGAAATCCATATGCAGCAAAATGAAAGCAAACCCCTCTCTCTCACCATGCACAAAATTTAACTCAAAGTGGAGCAAGGACCTGGGAATTAGACTAGAGACCCTATGCCTAGTGAAGAAAAAGTAGGCCCAATTCTTCATCATGTCGGATTAGGACCTCACTTCCTTAACAAGGCTCATATAGTGCAAGAAAGTAAAATCAAGAATCAATAAATGGGATGGATTCAAACTAAAAAGCTTCTTCTTAGCAAAAGAAACAATCAATGAAGTGAACAGAGAGCTTACATTCTGGGAACAAATTTTTGCCACACGCACATCTGATAGAGCACTAATTTCCAGATTATATGTAAAGAACTCAAAAAACTTAAAACAAAAAAAACAAATAACCCAATCAATAAATGGGCTAAGGAGCTGAAGAGAAAGTTGTCAGAAGAAGATATGCAATCAGTCAACAAATATATGAACAAATGTTCAACATCTCTAGCAATTAGAGAAATGCAAATCAATACTACCCTAAGATTTCATCTCACACCAGTCAGAATGGCAATTATCAAGAATATAAACAACAATTAAGTGTTGATGAGAATGTGGGGGAAAAGGCACGCTCATACATTGCTAATGAGACTGTAAATTGGTACAACCAATTTGGAAAACAGTATGGAGATTCCTTAGAAATCTTGGAATGGAACCACCATTTGACCCAGCTATCCCACTCCTTGGTCTATACCCAAAAGACTTAAAAACAACATACTACAATGACACAGCCACTTCAATGTTTATAGCAGCTCAATTCACAATAGCTAAACTGTGGAAATAACCTAGATGCCCTTAAATATATGAATGAATAAAGAGACTGTTGTATATATAGACAATGGACTATTACTAACCAATAAAAGAGAATAAAATTATGGCATTTGCAGTTAAATGGATGGAGTTGAAGAATATCATGCTAAGCGAAGTAAGCAAATCCCAAATACCAAAGGCTGAGTGTTCTCTCTGATAAGTGGATGCTGATCCATAATGAGAAAGGGAATATGGGAAGAATGAATGAAATTTGGTCAGAGGGGAGAGAGTTGGTAGGGGGTATAGGGGCATAAAAGATAATGGAATGAGATGGACATCATATCCCTAGCTTCATGTATGATTGCATACATGATGTGATTCTACATATCGTACAACCGGAGAAATGAAAAGTTGTGCTCCATTTGTGTACAGTGAATAAAAATGCATTCTGCTATCATGTATCCCTAAGTATAATAAATAAATTAAATAACAATAAATAAATAAATAAATCCTTTACTAATTATAGGAAGACAGCTACTTTGTTGGAGCATAAAAAATTCAAATTATTGTATTCTATGAAAATCATAAAATATACTAAAATCTTCTTGAAACTTAATTTTATTTCTCTTCTCTGATGATTTATATTATAGTTTAGTGAATCAATATATTTTCAATGTATTTCTTTGATAAGCCAATAAAAATATCGCAATATTGAGTTTTGCACATGCATAGGGTACAGACTAGTACTTTTCTAGATCCCTCACCCCAGTTCTGAGAACTGCTAAGACTGAGTTGCTCTTTCACTCTGTTGATTGTCATTTTTTTATTTTATTAAATTTCGAATTACCTACATTTTTCTTTTTTTGTTTGTTTGTGCTGTAGATATCATATCAAAGAAACCATTACCAAACCCAGTGTCAAGAAAAATATTCTTTATGATTTATTCTATGAGTTTTATAGCTTTAGAACTTACACTTAGGGTTTTACCTATTTTAAATTAATTTTTGTATATAGTATAAGATAAGGAACCAATTTCACTCTTTCGCATATAGTTATCCAGCTTTCCCATATCCATTTGTTGAAAAACTACAATATCTGCCACACTTATCAAAACTCTCACTTTACACACATGAATTCATTTGGGGGTTGGATATTCTATTCCATTCTTCTGTGTATCTGTCCTTATTCCAATGGTACTGTTTTGATTGTTATATAATTGCAATAAGTATTGAAATTTGGAAGTGTGAGTCTCCCTACACTCTCCTTTACCAAGAGAGTTTTGACTGTTTCGGTTGCCTTACTATTCCATATGAATTTTAGAATGAATATTTCCACTTATGTAATAGAAAACATTGGGGTATTGATAGGGAATGAATTCACTCTGCAAAGAACTTTGGATAGTATTGACATCTTAAATATATTGTTTTCCAATCAATTAACATATAAAGTTTATATTCAAGTATTCATTTACATTTTCTCATCACAAATGTGCAATTTGCAGTTTAAATATATTTTAATTCCTTGGCTAATCAATTTTATTTAATTTTTCAAAGAACCAATTTTTTGTCAATTTTTTGAATTGTTTCCTTTGTTTAAATTTCATTGATTTCAGCCCTGATTCTAATTATTTCCTGTCTTCCTATTCTTTTGGTGTTGATTTGTTCCTCTTTTTCTAGGGCTCAGAGTAGTGTCAAGTCATTTATTTATTGACTTTTTCTTCTTTTAATGAATGAGTCCAATGCAATGAGCTTTCCTCTTAACACAGCCTTCATAGTGTCTTAGAGATTTTGATATGTTGTATCAGAGTTCTCATTTACCTCTAAGAATTTTTTTTATCTCATCTTTAATGTCTTCTGTTATCCATGCATCAATCAACAGCATATTATTTAGTCACCAGGTGATGAAGTAGCTACTATTTTTTATTTTATCATTGATTTATAACTTCTTTCCATAATGGTCTGATTGAATGCAGGTTAGTATCCTTATTTTTTTTTGTATTTTCTAAAACTTGCTTTGTGGCATAGCATACCATCTATTTGAGAGAAGAATCTATGTGCTGCTGGGAAAAAAGTGAATTCTCTTCTTGATCGATGAAATATTCTGTGTATGTCTGTTAATTCTAAATTATTGATTGTATTATTGAGTTCTATGGTTTCTTTGTTTAGTTTTGGTTTGGAAGATCTGTTCAGTGTTGAGAGAGATGTGTTAAAGTCACCTAGTATTATTGTGTTGAGGTCTATATGATTCTCAAAATTGAGAAGGATTTGTTTGATACTCATGGATGCTCCATTGTTCAGGTCATAGATATTTATGATTGTTATGTTTTCTTGATGTATGGTTCCCTTAAGCAGTATGAAATGTCCTTCTTTATCCCTTCTGACTATCTTTGGTTTGAAGTCTACTTTATCGGATATGAGGATGGAGACTCCTGCTTGTTTATGCAGCCTTGGCTAATCTTATACCTTATTGTTTTCTTCATCTTGATGTTATGTTAAATACAATTGTTTTCTTAATCTTTTTATGGTGACTCAATGTTAGTGTAAAAAAATGCATCTTATTTTTGGCATGCTGATTTTGTTTCCTTCAATTCAACTAAATTCATTTATCTGTTGTAATATTTTTATGGAATCTTTAGTGTTAAATCAGTGAATGGGTTATAAATTTTTATCATATTTTTCAATTTTCTGTGAGAGTTTTAACAAGTTTGGTGATTATTACTTTTTAAATTTTGGCTAGAATTCACCAGTTAAGTCATCTGGTCCATAGATTTACTTTGTTAAGAAGTTTTAGTTACTAAACGATTTGATCCTTATCTTAGCTAAATATTGATCAAGATTTTTTATTTCTTAATATTTCACATTTGATAGGTTGCATATTTCTAGGAAATTGTTTCAGATATGCTATCTATCTTGGTGTATAATTGTTCATAGTACCCTCTTAAAAACCATTTTATTTTCTTTAAAATAGGCCATAATGTCTCCACTTTTTTTTTCTTTTTTTTTTTTTTGGTACTTGAGATTGAACTCAGGGGCACTTGACCACTGAGCTAGATCTCCAGCCCTATTTTGTGTTTTATGTAGAGACATGGTCTCACTGAGTTGCTTAGCACCTTGCCATTGCTGTGGCTGGCTTTGAACTCATGATTCTCCTGCCCCAGCCTCCCAAAGGGCTAGGATTACAGGAGTGCACCACCACGACCAGCTTCCACTTTAATTTTTGCTATTATTTATTTGAGCCTTCCTCTTTTATCTCAGTCTAGCTAAACTTTTGACAACTTGGTTAAATGCCCCTAAGAACAAAAATCTTGTGTCATTGTTTCTTCCAATGTTTTTAATTCTTTATTTTATTTATATCTACTAAAATGTTTATAATTTATTTCTCTGTTTGGTTTTGGTTCAGTTTTTCTTCTTTAAAATATTTTTAGCATGTGAGTCTAGGTTTTTCAATTGAGATATTTCTTCTTTTATATGTAAGCGTGGACTGCTAAAAATCTCCCTCAAACAATGCTTTTGCTGCATACTTTGTTTTGATATGTTGTTTTAAAATTTTCCTCAACTTAATGTTTATTTATCTTTTGTTTCCTTATTTGATCTATTGATTATTTGAATGTGTAGTTTAATAAGCACATTCTAATTTTTCAGTTTTCCTTTTTCATTCCATTGTAATGAGAAAAAAAATTGTTTGGTTCCAAACTTAAACATTTCTAAGATTTCTCTTGTTTGTGTGTGTGTGTGTGTGTGTGGTACCAGCAAATCCAGAGGTGCTTAATCATTGAGCCACATCTCCCAGGCCATTTTTATATTTTTATTTAGTGACAGGTTCTTACTGAGTTGCTTAGTGCCTCACTAAGATGCTGAGGCTGGTATTGAACTCAAAATCTTCCTGCCTCAGCCTCCCGAGCCACTGGCACTACAGCAATGCACCACCACACCCAGCTTTTAAGATTTCTTATGTGATCTCACATGTTGATTTTACCGGACAATATTACATTTGCACTTGAGAAAATTTTGTTTTGATCTTTTTTATAATTTCTTTTTTAATATTTTCAATTTTTACATAATTTATTTTTATTATTTCTTTTAGATATTTGATTTTGTTTTTTACTTCTATTACCATATTTTAGATTGTTTCAAAATATTTGTCTTATAAGTCCAAATCATATGTTCTTTTTTATTTTTTAGTATATATTTAAGGTAGCTTTTTCTACATTTTTATTGGTGCATAATACTGTAGTTAATGGTAAGATTTATTGTTAAATTTTAGTTCATGCACACAATATAACAATATAATATCAAAACTCTTTTTTATATTTACTTTTTTTTATTCTTTTTAGTCATAGACATCATGAGAGTACTCCCTGACATAATCACAAAAGTATGAAACACAACCCCTTCCAATTCATTCTCCAGCACTCTCCTCCCTCCACTCCACTGATCCCTCTTCAATTTATAGTTTACTTTTTTTTTTCCTAAAATTAGTTTCCTTTATTAGGACATAGTTTCCCATTTCTATGTAAGAATTCATATATTTAGTTAAGAATTATGCATTTGTGAAGTCATTCTTTTCTCCAAGTCTTGAAGCCTGGCCCATGCTGAAGCAACTTTTTACTAATTAGTTGTGCATGCTTTGTGCTTTGGCATTATACCAAGGTGAGAAAAGTCTCCTAGTTACTTTCTGAACTTGTGTCTTGACTGGTCTTATAAGAGTCTTTTTTTTCAAATATTTGATATATGTAAATGATTTTGAATGTCTTCATTTTCAGTGCATTGTCTCTCATCACTTTATGTCTGCAAGAATTTTTCTTGCCTGGGGCATCTTGGGTCTTTAGTTTTCCTGCATTCTTCATCAACAGTACCTATTATTCTTCTACTTTAGTTCTGAGCTTTGTGATCTATTGATCTGTCCATTATCACAATCACAAATTATTTATTTTCCAAACTCAAACTCACTGTTAAATTTACCTTTTGAGTTTTGAGTTAAGCTATGTAATTTTAAATCCAGTTTGGTTTTAAATTAATTTAAAATTAATTTGTATTCTCTATTTGATGAGACCTTTTTATGATGACTCTTCTTTTACTAATTAAAGCATGATTTTTAGATAATCTTAGACAGCACTTGTCTGTTTCTGCTAAATCAAGCAATTGGGCCACTTCAAAATCAATTTTTTTTTCTTGAGGTTTTTTCCCCAGTATTTTGGTAGCGCTACCTGTTTCTTTCTTTCTTTTAATTTTTGACTGGAAATTGTTTATTTATATTTATAAATCATATATTCAACAAAAGATGAATATTTTTTTAAAATCAGGGATTATACAACTCAATGACAAAATTGTAAGAAAAATAATAGCTTGATTAAAATATGGATAAAGTTTAAAAGAGCTAAAAGTATTTCTCCAAAGAAGATTCTCAAATCACCAACAAGTATATAAAAAGGTACTCTATACCACTTATCATCAGGTAAATGCAAATTAAAAACCCATGAAATATCACCCATGTGTTAGGATATTTATCAAAAAGTCAAAATATAACAGAAATATGAACACAACAAAACACTTACGAAGTGTTATTGAGAATGAAATTTGTGTAGCCATTATAGAAAACAGATTGGAGTTTTCTCACAAAATTAAAAATATAACTGCACTATGATCCCACATTCCCACTTCCAGGTATCTATCAAAAGGAACTAATATCACTATCTCAAAGACATATCGAAAGTAAACATGGTAGTACAGATATCAGATTACTAAAACAGTGTAAATATCTGTCCATAGATGAATGAATGAAGAAAATATATACAGTGGAATAATATTACCTAACTTAAATAAGAAGAAAATACTGCCACATATGACAACATTGATGGAACTGAACCACAGTGTACTAAGTTAAATAAGTCAGGCAAATAAACATAAATACTCCATGACCTAATTTACTTGTGGAATCTTAAAAATTTAACACATAGAAATAGAGAAGAGGTGTGGTTGATGAGGGTTGATTGATGGGATGATATTAGTCAAAGTGTACAAACTTGCATCTGTAGAGACATAATACACCACATGGTAACTATAGTTAATAATAATGTATTTTAAACATAAACATTGTAAAAATAATAGATCTTAAATAATCTTGACACCAAAAAGTAACTATTTGAAAAGATTAATACATTAATTAGCTTGATTTTAGCAATAGTTTCAGGATAGGTAAATTAGATCAATATTTACTAAGTTACAGTTAGAAATAAGTTCTGCTGTGCTATTGTACAGTAAGGTGACTACATATAACAATATACTGTATATTTCAAAAAAGCTAGAAGAAATTTGAATGGTTTCATAAAAAATAACATTTACCCCCATATGTCTGAGGACATAGACATGATTATAGTGATTTGAATATTATACAAACTGTAAGTATATTCAAAACATCACCTGTTACCCTAAAATATGTACATTTTTGTGTGTCTACAGAAAATAAATATATCAAAATTTTACATTGGTTGGATAAAATATTTTACAATTAATACCAATGTTCTTATGAGAAAATTTAGAATTTTAGCTTCAGATATCACAAAGAATCATTTCCCACTTCAATCCTTTTCAAAGACCTCCTCAATTTACTAACTAAACAGAAGTAGGGATTCCTTTACTTTAAGGTCACTGTTGTGAATTCTGATTGAGCAAAAGTCAACAGAGTTACCCAAAAGAAGCAGGTACTCCAAGACAAAAATCTTAATTATATGTTAAATGTCCAGGAAAAATAATATCTAGTAGTTACAGGCTGAAATTGCAAATCTATGACTAGTTAAAATTAATATCATATTAGTTAAAATGTTAATTTTATAGTCTTAACACAGTCTTAACATATTTTTTCTTGTTTCTACTCTTAAAATATATGGGTCTCTTGAAAGATTTCTGAATTTTTGAGCTGGTCTTTGATTATAATAGCTGCTATAAATTTAACAAATTATCAAGTCCTCCTGCAGCACACTCCCTATCAAAGATCTGATGGTCAAAAACTTCACATTTTGCAATCAGACGATGTATGCAGAGTTTGAAGAATTCCAAAATAAATATGTCAGTGAAGAAATGAAGGCAAAGTAGCCTGAAGCTTTTGGAGCATGTTGATTTAATTACAATAACATGTTCACATCTTTTATACTCTCATTTTTTTTCTTTAAATCAATTTTATTTCATCTCAGGACATTTATAGGGTAATATAGAATAACATCTGTATGGGTATGCAAATTTATTGTCTCAAGAAATGTTATTTTCAGCTGGGCATGGTTGCACAAGCCTGTAATCCCAGCACTTTGGGAGGCTGAGACAGGAGAATCGCGAGTTCAAAGCCAGCCTCAGCAACAGCAAGGTGCTAAGCAACTCAGTGAGACCCTGTCTCTACATAAAACACATAATAGGGCTGGAGACGTAGCTCAGTGGTCAAGTGCCCTTGAGTTGAACCTCCAGTACCAAAAAAAAAATGTTATTTTTGTTTTTGATTCTTACTAAAGATTGAACATTACATTTCAAGTTTCCTGAATGCTGCATCAATTCATATCTTCCATTATAACTATAAAGAATATTATAGACAAAATTTATAAGAACAATAACTTTATATATTAGAAATAATCAACTAAGGAGCCTAGTAAGCCTCTGAGTATCTTTTTGGCTACAGAGTAGTTGAGAGTATCTGAAAGACATGCCTGAATTCAGTGGTTTACTTAAATTTACAAATACACTTTTAGCTCCCATAGGTTATGGCTAAAAAAGTGTTAGCTTCATGTAAATAGCAGTGCAGAAAACTAAATATTATAGGCATTTCTCAAGCATGAACAACACTCCAGTCTAGACTCTTGTAAGATAATGCTTCTCAATATTTAATGTGCATACAAATTACCTTGGGACATTTTTACAATGCAGATTATAATTTTGTAAGCCTGTAGAGAATCTAGGTTCAGAATTTTTAACAAGTTTCCAAGTGATGCTGAAACTTTTGGTCAAAATTTTGTGTTGCAAAATTCAAGGAAACAGATATGAATGCAAATTTGCTCAGGATATAAAGGCAAACAAAAACAAGGATGCTGTGTTTATTCCTTATGTCTCTTCACCATATCTGTATGAACTACAGTTCTGAGTATCAGAATTTGTCTCCAATAAAAACCCCTTCTGTAAAAATTGTCTCATCATACAAAATATAAAAATGCTTTAATAATGAGGCAAGAGTCATTTATTCAATGCTATTTATATGCTGCTCAGCACTGTACTAGCTTCTTTCTCTACATTATCTCATGTAATACTTCATTATATGCCATATGTATTATTATCATTTTGCACAGAAGGAAGTCAATGTTTGTGCTAATTAATCAAGATTTCCAGGTGACAGAGCTAGACATTACTATTAAGCAGAAATAATTCCAAAGTCTTTTGTTTTAATTTCTGTCTTAGTCAATGACTAATACATTAAGCTTAGATAGTCATTTGAAAGAACATTGTAAAAGTTGGCAATGTCTTTTAATGCATCACCTACCTCCATGATATTTCCAGGATTTTTCAATATTAATGTGAATTTCAATATATCAGGCCAGTATTTTCCTCATTTTTGTGATATGCTTTAACATTTCCATAATTTATGCCACAATGGCCCTCTACTTGTGCCAATATTTTTTATTATTGTTCTGAAAATTAACTGTCTTATAAAGAAATTATTTTATATTATTATGTGCCATAATTATATAATTGTTAAAATGAAAAACAATATATTACAGGCCACACAGAGAAAAGAACTATAAAATTAAATTAATTATTAGTTTTAAGTTAATCATTGGGTTGCCTAAGATAATCTTACATAACACTATGATATACTTGCTACAGGTTGAAATTATTTTGACCTAGAGAAGTAAATTCTAATGAACATATTATGTCAACACCTCAATACTCTGGGCAATAAGTCAATAGTCCCCTTGTCATGGCCCTCTCATGTCTCTCTCTCTCTCTATCTCTCTCTCTCTCACACACACACACATACACACACACATAAATAAATACAAATCTGTTAGACACAAAATGTATCTTTCACTTGGGATCTAGGTCTTAGGGTCTAACAGCAACATCTGTAAATTCATGCATTTGATTTTTTCTCTACATTTCTTGCTCTTTATTCTCAAAAAAAAAGCCTTTATCCCCAAATGCAGAGAAGATTTGTGGGTTGTGTATCTGCTACATTTGTACATTGCCAGGGAGCATAGGAAGACTGAAGCAGAGAAAGCACATAAGAGAAAATACTTTTTATCTTACTAAGCCCTCTTGTCCGATGACACAAATGAAAGAAATTTTTATATTAAAAATGTTTACTTGGGGCTGGAGTTGTGGCTCAGTGGATGAGCACTTGCCTTGCATGTGTGAGGCACTGGGTTCAATCCTCAGCACCTTATAAAATGTATTATGTTCATCTACAACTAAAAATATTTTTAAAATTTTTGCTCATATTACTCACTACAAATGTACATGGTATTGGGGGATAATTTTTTAATACTATAACACTCATGAATTTGCATATGCTTGTACCTATTTTAGATATAATATATAAAATGTGCAAAAAATTATTTTGTTGGCAAATACATGTACATTGGTCAAATTGTGTACATTTTATTTTTATATAATATTTAATAAGGATAAAACAAATTTCAAAAGAATAAATTAAAAATTTAATTTAGTGTTCTTTTAGACTGTATTTTATTTTGGTAAGAACATTTGACATATTTAACCTCTTATGTCTAGATCTTATTCAACTTGCTTGACTAAAACTGCAACTGTTGATTAAATTTTCATTTCACTTTTCATCCAGTCACTGGAAACTACCACTTAACTTTTTGATTCAATGAATTTAACCAATTTACTTAATTTGTATGAGTCATGGAGTATTTATCCTTCTGTGAATGGTTCATTTCACTTAGTACAATGCCCTTGAGGTTCATCCATGTTGTCATATGTTGTATTATTTTCCTTTTGAGAATGAATAGTATTCCATTGTACTTATATTACACATTTGTTAAATCCATTCATCTGGTGATGAACATTTGATTTTGTCTACATCTTGTCTATGGATATTACTTGGGCATCCTAATTTCATATATCTGAATATATTTTAGAAGGAGGATTCCTGGACCATATAGTACCTTTATTTTTTGTTTTTTGAAAATGTGCATATGGTTTTCCTTAAAGGATCCATCAGTTTAATTCCCACCCATACTGAATAGTGGCAATGACCCATAGTTCCCAGTCTGCCAAACAATCACAGGGATAAATAATAATTTACAGTGTATTGCATTGTTAAGCTATGATTTTCAGTAAGTGTATTAAATGCATTTACAACTTATAGTATTTTCAATTTATGGTGTGTTAATTGGAGTCATCAGATGAAGTGCATCTTTATTACTGGAAGGATGTAAAATCAAAATTTTATAGAAAAATAAAATACTTTATGAATTATGCTTTACATTATTTTTATTATTTACCTGAACATGGCCAATCTATCAGTAAAACACACAGAATATGCAGTAATAATTTAATCTAATTATGTTTGATTTTGTGCAAAACTTCAGTCATATAAAAATATATTATTGTACATAGCTATAGTTTGAACCTAGAGTGACTCCCAGAAACCCATGAGTTTAAATCTGGGTTCCAAGTCCATTGAACTATTGGAAGTTGGTGGAAATTTTAACAAGTACATTATAGTGGAAGATTCTAGATCATTTGTAGAACATCTCCTCAAAAAGAATTATAGGATCCTGTCCTCTTCCTCCTTTGCTCCCCGCCCCCATTGATGAGTTGAGCAGTTCTAACCAATATGTGCTTCCCAAAATGATGTACTAACTTGGCAGAACCCTGAAGCAATGGGAAAATCAGTCATGGGCCAAAACTTCCAAAAATATGATCGAGAATATATCTTTCATCCTAATAATTTGATTTTTTCAGGTATTTCTGAGTGTTTTATTGATTCTTTTTAGTTATATATAACATTAGGATACATTTTTTCAATCACAAAATCATGGAATATAATTTGGTATAATTCAGTCCTCAAACCTTCCCTTTCCCTCCTCCCCCTGCTCCCTTCCATCTACTGTACTGATCTTTCTTAAATTTATTTATATATATATATATATTTTTAAAATTAGTGTTGAATGAATATGTTGAGATTGACTGTGGTATATTCGTATATGTACATATGAGAGTTTGGTCAGATTCAATCCACTGTTCTTCCCCATTTCCATCCCTCCTTCCTCCCACTTAGTCACCTTTATCTGCTGTACTGATTCTTCCTCAATTTTTTTTTTTTTTGGTACTGGTGATTGAACTCAGGGCCACTCGACCACTGAGCCACATCCCCAGCCCTATTTTTTTGTGTGTTATGTAGAGACAGGGTCTCACTGAGTTTCTTAGCACCTCGCTGTTGCTGAGGCTGGCTTTGAACTCATGATTCTCCTGTCTCAGCCTCCCTAAGTGCTGGGATTACAGGCTTGCGCCACCACGCCCAGCTTCTTCCTCAATTTTGATAAAATTTCTTCTCCTTTTTTTCATTTCTCCCTCTCTTTCTTTCTCCCTGCTCCATATTTTTATTAGCTTCTGCATATTAGAGAAAACATTCAACTTTTAGGTTTTCAAGATTGCCTTATTTCACTTAGCATGATAGTCTCCACATCTATCCACTTACTGGCAAATGTCATAGTCATTCATTTTTATGGCTGAGTAATATTCCTTTAGTGTATATATACCACAATTTATTTATCCACTCATCTATTGATGGGCATCTACATTGGTTCCATATTTTGGATATTGTGAATTGTGCTGCTCTAAACATGGATGTGGTTGCATTAATGTAGTATCTTAGGTATTTTGTTACAGTCATGGAAAATTAACACATATTTTATGTTGTTGAAATAGAAAATTTGAACATATATTATTTAATAATTTATTGTTTAATATATAACCAAATACTGAGGAGCAGTTTTGGCAACTGGTCCAGAACCTGATTCCTGATCCCTCAAATGGGCTATAGTTCTGACTGCTATCATCCTGCCTAGTTATTTAGGACTGCTTTTTGAGATCAAACCTTGATACTGATTTATTCTTTGAATCTCCTTATATTGCATCAGGCATATCATTATATACCAGGCTGTACTGGTATATAATGCATGTATATCATCATACAGCATGTCAATAATACCACTCTTACGTAGTTTGCCATATTTTACTTATCAATTGCTGGATAATGAAGTCTGCATTTCTTCCTTTTATAGGTCATGCATTTGTTGTGAAGTAGGGCATGCCTTAGCCTTAGATTGCTCTTTCTCATTAATTTTTCCTTTTATAGACCACCCCTGTTGTTGACATACATGCACAGTATAATGGAAACAAATGTAACTAAAGATCCTTAAAGAAAGGAAGGAAAAATAATAGACCTAAAATTTTTGAATATGAGAGGATCGAGAACTAGCTTCAGGAAGAGTTCTAAGCTTCCATTCCAATAATTAAATGTTTAAAACTGAAAGTCTGTTCTCATTCTTTTCAGAAAGCACAATGTTTTCAGATGTTGCCTTATTTACTTTCCTGCTACATTCAGGCTTCTTTTTCAGAAATATTAGACAATTTTGGAAAGTTTCAAATGATTTAAAACTCCCCACTATCTCAGAGGTTAGTCAAATACTCAAAGCAATGAATTTCCAATGTAGTCAGAAACTCCATTGTTGTTTGCAGAAATTCACCTTAAGAACTCAGCAGATTCAAGGACATGCCTTCTTTTAATTAGTTTCAAATGGTTTGAAATGAACTCTGGTTTTGTAGGCTCCCATGTTGTAACCAAGCTGGAAAAGAAATCTGGAGTCCAATAGTGGTTACTTCCTTAATCTCTACCTCAGGCAGTGATACTTCAATACCACTCATCGGTCTAATCTATTCCCCTCCCTTACAACTTAATTGCACTTGCCAAACTCAACCACAAAATTTCTCCACATGAGTGTTGATTGTGCTAAATTCTAGGCCAAAAATTGCAGCTGGGAAATTTATTATTCTTTCAGATTTACCTATGATCAGCCACTTTACAATAAAATATCACTTTTACTTACTTTTACCTATGACTTCAGTATATTCAAATGGAAGTTTTGAAATTGTGAAATTGCTAGGGACATATTTGGTAGAAAGTTGTTTTAAAATGTAGTACTCTGATAATTTTTATTTTTACCAAAAAATAAAAATAAATTTTCCCTTCAAAACATAAAAAAAAATTCTTTCGGAACCAAAATCTGTAAAAATGTACTACTGTCATGTATATCTAAAAAAGAACAAACAAATGCCAGCATATTCCAAAGTAAGTTTCAGCAAAATGTAAAACATGCAATCCACCATGTATTATCACTTAGTGCAAGGTATTTTGAATATTAAAACATGACTTTCAATTAATTTCAAGGAGTTTAGATACATAAAAATAACATGCCGGAGACGGCTCCAAGATGGCGACCTAGACGGTCTCCTCCATGCTGGGCTCCCCAGGACCGAGGCTAGAAGTGGTGGAGGTGTCATTTTCCAGCCAGCTTCCTGGCATCATTCTGCGGCTCACCATCCCACGCAGGAATTTTGCTCCTATGTGTGTGTGCACACGAGAGGCCACCAAGAGGCAGCAGTAGCCGCGGGCAGCATGACTTCGGTGGCGACCAGCGGAGCACAGTTGTGGCAGGGGCCTGGGACCAGGGCTCCAGCCCAAGATTTGCCCCGGGCAGGCGGGGACTGCTTCCACACTTGGTGCCTGGCCCCAGAGCCCACCCAGCTGCACAGGACAACTAGCAGTTGCTACTGTGGTCTGTCCAGTCTCCTGAGCAGCCCCCCGGCCATTGTTCTTTGAGGATTCCCTTCTAACACACAGGAACTTCCTACACCAGGGGGCGTAGGTCAGCTCCTGGGAGCAAACTTTGGCCACGGCGCAGCATACCATGGAACAGCGACTTCACTAGTGGCTCAGAGTTTCACCCAGCTATGGGACCAGCACCCAGGACACCAGCAGGGAAAATCTAGCAAGCAACTGACAACGTTACCTACTGTAGGTGAAAGGAACCATGCCTGTTTATTTACATTGAGATTTTACTTATTTTTTAATTCTTATTTTTTATTTTATTCTTTATCTTTTTCTCCTAATAGTTCTATTGTTTAATCCTTTTGTTTTAATTACTCTGCTCTCTTGTTCTTTCCCTTCTTCCTTTTTCCTTCCCTCTTTTCTCTCTCACTCTTTTCATACCCTCTAATCCCCAACAGTTGTGACATCAAATATCTGTTATACGGTGGGATATGGTAGATTGGGATTTCTGAACTGTATACTATAGTGGTATTATATAGTCTTGCAACTCCTACTTGCATATGTTTTATTTTTCTTGCTATCATCTCTACTTACGGTACTCTTTTCTTCCTCCCTACTGTCTTCCCCAACTCTCTGTCACCCTTTTTAGTAATAGCCAACTCCTCTTGGATTCCTTTTTTATGCTCTCTAAGATCTAATAACCATATCCTCACTTCCTACTACCCCAACATTCTATCCTACACCCCATCCTCAAGTTTCCATAGCCCACCAACAGATACTATAGACCCTTGTGCAAACTTATTGGTTACATAATAGATTGTAAAGGAACACATAATTGTTGTATATTGTGACTAAACTGTAAATGTATTTGGGAGCTGTTAGGAGCTACTTGGATTGAAATTATATATTGCTTCTATTGAGATCAATCAATATCGGTCCCCTCTTTAAAGGAGAAATAACAAAAGCCTGCAGGGAAACTATACCCATATAGGAGCAAAAAATGTAACAACTTGGATCAGCAGAGCTAGAAGTAAAGTCATACAAACATCATGAGAAAACAAGGGAAGAAAGTGACTCAAACAAACCAAGATACTACACTATTAGAATCCATGGTCAGTACAGCAGAAGAAATGAAAGAACAGGAATTCAGGATGTACATAATTAAAATGTTTGGTGACTTAAAGATTGATATAAGAGAGCAAGCCCAGTCAACAAAAGATCATTTTGATAATGAAATACATAGGTAAATACAGGAAGTAAAAGATCACTTCAATAAGGAGATAGGGATTCTGAAAAGGAACCAAACAGAAATCCTTGAAATGAAAGAAACAATAAAAACAAATTAAAAACTCAATAGAAACCATCACCAACAGATTAGACCACTTGGAAGACAGAACCTCAGATACTGAAAACAAAATATTTAACCTTGAGAATAGAGTTGACCACACAGTGAAGATGGTAAAAAGCCATGAACAGAACATCCAAGAATTATGGGATAATATTAAAAGACCAAACTTATGAATTATTGGGATAGAGGAAGGCATAGAATTCCAAACCAAAGGAATGAGCAATCTATTCAACGAAATAATATCAGAAAACTTTCCAATTATGAAGGATGAATTGGATAATCAAATTCAAGAGGCTTACAGGATACCAAACATTCAAAATCACAACAGACCTACACCAAGGCACATCATAATGAAAATGCCTAACATTCAGAATAAGGAGAGAATCTTAAAAGCCACAAGAGAAAGGAATCAGATTACATATAGGTGGAAGCCAATTAGGATCACTGCAGACTTCTGAACCCATACCCTGAGAGCAAGAAGATCATGGGAAAGCATATCTCAAGTGCTAAAAGACAGCAGATGCCAACCAAGAATCTTATATCCAACAAAATTAAGTTTTAGGTTTGATGATGAAATAAAAACCTTCAAAGATAAACAAAAATTAAAAGAATTCACGGAAGAAAGCCAACACTACAGAGCATTCTTGGTAAAATATTCCCTGAGGAAGACATAAAAAACAACAATGAAAACCTGGAGAGGGAAGAGCTACACTAAAGGCCAATCAAAAGAGAAACCCAATCAAGTTAAAAACTAAGAATAAACCAAAATGTCTGGAAATACAAACCATATCTCCATAATAACATTGAATGTCAATGGCCTAAACTCAGCAATTAAAAGACACAGACTGGCAGATTGGATTTAAAAAAAAGACCCAACAATATTCTGCCTCCAAGAGACTCATGTCATAGAAAGAGATACTCACAGATTGAAGGTGAAAGGATGGAAAAATATTTATCACTCACATGGGCTACGTAAACAAGCAGGAGTTTCCATCCTCATTTCAGATAAAGTAGACTTCAAACCAAAGTTAGTAAAAAGGGATAAAGAAGGTCATTTCATACTTCTCAAGGGAATCATACATCAACAAGACATAACAATCTTAAATATCTATGCACCAAACAATGGGGCAGCCATGTTCATCAAAGAAACCCTTCTCAAATTCAATAACCAAATAGATTCCAACACAATAGTATTGGGTGACTTTAACACAACTCTCTCACCACTGGACAGATCTTCCAAACAAAAACTAAACAAAGAATCTACAAGACTTAATAGAACAATCAATGGTCTAGACTTAATGCATATATATAGAATTTTCCATCCATTAACAAGGAAATCCACATTTTTCTCAGTAGCTCATGGAACCTTTTCCAAAATAGATCATATGCTATGCCATAAGGCAAGTCTTAGCAAATACAAAAAAAATAGAGACACTACCCTGCATTCTATCTGACCATAATGTATGGAAAATAGAAATTAATGACAGTTTAAAAAAAAGAAGCCACTACAACACCTGGAGACTCAATGATTTGCAAATTGAACAATGCATGGGTAACAGAAGACATCAGGGAAGAGATAAAAAAGTTCTTGGAGGTAAATGAGAACTCTGATACAACATACCAAAATCTCTGGGACATTATGAAGGCAGTGCTAATAGAAAAATTCATTGGATTAAGCTCATATATTCAAAGATGTAAAAGTCAACAAATCAATGACTTGACACTACAACTCAAAGCCCTAGAAAAAGAAGAACAAAGTAACACCAAAAGAAGTAGTATACAGGAAATAATTAGAATCAGGGCTGAAATCAATGAAACTGAAACACAAGAAACAATTTAAAAAATTGATAAAACAAAAAGCTGGTTCTTCGAAAAAATAAACAAAATTGACAAACCCTTAGCCATCCTAACAAAAAGAAGGAGAGAGAAAACCCAAATTACCAAAATTTGTGATGAAAAAGGAAACATCACAACAGACCCTGCTGAAATACAGAGGATAATCAGAAACTATTTTGAAAACTTTTATTCCAGTAAATTAGAAAACCCTGAAGACACTGACAAATTCCTAGAGACATATGACCTACCCAAATTGAACCAAGAGGACATTCATGACTTAAACAAATCAATTACAGACAAGGATATAGAAAAGGCCATCGAGAGCCTTCCAACCAAGAAAAGCCCTGGACCAGATGGATTCTCAGCCAAGTTCTACAAGACCTACAAAGAAGAACTAAATCCAATACTCCTCAAACTATTCCACGAAATAGAAAGGGAAGGAATCCTTCCAAACTCATTCTATGAGGCTGGTATCACCTTGATCCCAAAACCAGACAGAGACACATCAAAAAAGGAAAACTTCAGACCAATATCCCTGATGAATATAAATGCAAAAATTATTTTTTTTTCAAATTTAGTTGTAGATGGACACAATGTCTTTATTTTATTGGTTTGTATGTGGTGCTGAGGATCGAACCCAGGGCCTCATGCATGCGAGGCAAGCACTCTACGACTGAGCTACGGTCCCAGCCCAGATGCAAAAATTCTTAATAAAATTTTGGCAAATCGCATACAAAAGCATATTAAGGAAATAGTGCACCATGATCAAATGGGGTTAATTCCAGGGATGCAAAATTGGTTCAACATATGGAAATCAATACACGTAATCCATTACATCAATGGACTTAAAGATAAGAATCACATGATTCTATCAATTGATGCACAGAAAGCATTTGGCAAAATACAGCACCCCTTCATGTTCAAAACACTAGAGAACGTAGGGATAGTAGGAACATACCTCAACATTTTTAAAGCAATATATTCAAAGCCCAAGGCCAACATCATCCTAAATAGAGAAAAATTGCAAGCATTCCCTCTAAAAACTGGAACAAGACAGAGATGCCCTCTGTCACCACTCTTAATCAATATAGTCCTTGAAACTCTAGCTAGAGCAAACAGACAGATGAAGGAAATTAAAGGGAAACGAATAGGGAAAGAAGAACTCAAACTATCATTATTTGCAGACGACATGATTTTATACATAGAGGATCCAAAAAGTTCCACCAGAAAACTTCTAGAACTGATAAATGAATTCAGTAAAATTGCAGGATATAAAATCAAAATACATAAATCAAATGCATTTCTATACATCAGCAATGAATCCTCTGAAAGAGAAATTAGAAAAACCACTCCATTCGCAATAGCCTCCAAAAAAAATGAAATACTTGGGAATCAATCTAACAAGAGTGGTGAAAGACCTCTACAAGGATAATTACAAGACACTAAAGAAAGACATTGAAGAAGATCTTAGAAGATGGAAAGACCTCCCATGTTCTTGGATAGGCAGAATCAATATTATTAAAATGGCCATACTACCCAAAGCTCTACACAGATTCAATGCAATCCCAATTAAAATCCCAAAGGCCTTTCTTATAGAAATAGAAAAGGCAATCATGAAATTCATTTGGAAAAATAAGAGACCTATAATAGCCAAAGCTATCCTGAACAAGAAGAGTGAAGCAGGAGGCATCACAATACCAGATCTTAAACTTTACTACAAAGCTATAGTAACAAAAGCAGCATGGTATTGGCACCAAAATAGACATGTAGACCA
>CM053417.1:62992493-63019573 GCA_028644305.1 Xerus rutilus
TTGCCACACGCACATCAGATAGAGCACTGATCTCCAGGATATATAAAGAACTCAAAAAATTTAACACCAAAAAACAAAGAACCCAATCAATAAATGGGCTAAGGAGCTGAATAGAAACCTCTCAGAAGAAGATATACATTCAATAAACATATATATGAAGAAATTTTCAACATCTCTAGCCATTAGAGAAATGCAAATCAATACTCCTCTCAAATTTCATCTCACCCCAGTCAGAATGGCAGCTATCCAAAATACCAGCAACAATAAGTGCTGACGAGGATTTGGTGAAAAAGGTACACTTAAACATTGCTGGTGGGATTGTAAACTGGTGCAACCAATCTGGAAAGCAGTATGGAGATTTCTTACAAAACTTGGAATGGAACCACCATTTGACCCAGCTATCCCACTCCTTGGCCTATACCCTAAATACTTAAAAACAACACACTACGGTAAAGCAGCCACTTCAATGTTTATAGCAGCACAATTCACAATTGCAAAACTGTGGAAGCAACCCAGATGCCCTACAATAGATGAATGGATAAAGAAACTGTGGTACATATACACAATGGAATATTATTCAGCAATAAAAGAGAATAAAATTATGGCATTTGCAGGCAAATGGATGGAACTGGAAAGCATTATGCTAAGTGATGTAAGCCAATCCCAATAAAAACAAATGCCGAATGTTCTCTCTGATTAATGGATGCTGATACATAAGGGGGGTGGTAATGGAGAACATAGGAAAAATGGAGGAACTCTGGACGCGGCAGGGGGTAGGAGGGGAGGGAAAGGGGAATGGGTACAGTAAAGATGGTTGATTGAGATCATCATCACTACCCTTGGACACAAATGGTGTGACTTTACCTGGTTTGCAACCAAAGAATTGGAAAATCTGAGCTCTATGTATGTACTATGACTTGAAATGAAACTAAATAAACTAATTTAAAAAATAAACAAACAAATACAAGATCTAGATCCAGGAAATCCTAAGATACTGCCTCACGTGACAGTGGAGGCTGAGAATTCCCACAGTCTGCCAACTGGAAGCTGGAGAACCAGGAAAGCCAGTGGTGAACTCGAAGACCAGAGGGCCACGGTTGGCTCTGTTTCTGTGGGTTCCAAATCTGCACATTCAACCAAAAAGTTCAGAACTATTTTTAAAAATCGGTGTCTGTACTGAACACATAGTATCTTTTTCCTCTTGGCACAAGTCCCTAACAACTATCTACATAGCTCTTCTATTGTATTAGGTATCATGCGTAATTTAGAGATGATTTAACGTCAGCAGGGATGTGTGGGTAGATTCTATGCAACACTACACCATTCTGTAGGAGGAACTTGAGCATCCATGGATATTGGCATCCTGAAGGGGTCCTGGACATAGTCCCCTGCAGATGCCGAGGGACAAGTCTAGGTGTCTCTTGTCATGCTGGTACCACACCATCTGGATTACTGAGGCTTTAGGGTAGTTTTTGAAATTGAGAAATCTGAATTGTCCAACTTTGTTCTTTTTAGTGCTGGGAATGGAATTCAGGGCTTCATGCATGCTAAGGCAAGCACTCTACCCCTGAGCTGTACCCTCAGCCCAAATGTTGCTCTTTTAAAGTTTACTTTCTGGGGGTGAAATGTTTGTGTCTTCTGCCTTCTTTGAATTGGGTGGCCTTTTTAGTTTTGAATTGTGAGAGTTATTTTAATATTCTGGAAATGAGTCCTTTGTCAGTAGGTGATTTATGAACGTCTTCTCGCATTCTATGGAGTTTCTTTTTCACTTTCTTGATGGAAGAATACTCAACACAAAAGCTTTTAACGTTGACAAGAAATAACATATGCACTTCCCTAGGTGTTTTTTTTGTTTTGTAGAATCCCTTTCAAAATGTATTTTGTTTTAGAACAGTCAAAATTAATTACAAATAGATAAATAAAAATAGAAGTATAAATGGGATAATAAGAATCAAATGTCTTGTTTTTTCATTTATTTCTGTGTTTATAATTTTCTTCTTCTTTTTCTTTTGTTTTTGCAGTACTGGTGATCAAATCCAGAGCCTCATACATGCTAGGCTAATGTTCTATCCCTAAGCTACATCCCTACCTAATTTTGTTCATTTTAAATAACAAGCTTTAACTTCTTTTGGAATTGAAACATCTATAATAAGATTTAGCTTAGTGCATTAATACACAAATCTCTTTGAATCAGAAAGAAAAGTTGTAAAAGCCTTCAATTACTTTTGATAATGTGGTACATGTTTGAAATATTTTGGTATCAACTTATGGTACAGGTGTTTGGTATGACAAAGATAAAATTTACTGAGATTTATTGGATTTTCATCATAATCATAATCAATCATCTCTACCATTACTCTTCTACTGAGTTACTTCAAAACCTTTTAGTTTTGAGTGCTTCCCAGAAGACAAGGCAATACAATGGGTCCAGGTGCTGTATAAGCTACTCTACTCTGCAACTTTGAATATGTCAGTGACAGAGTTCCTTATGGGAGCTATTGGAAGGCCCATATAGTCTCACTGTGTAATGTTCATTGAGAAAATAAGCACCTGTTTGGAGGTGTAGGCCAGCTGGATATGAAAGGCTGAAAAAGTAGTATTAAATAAAAACAACAGCGGACACTAGGGAAAGAATCGAGTTACCTTAGATTAGGTAGAGGGGAGGGAAGGGGATATGTGGATAAGAAGGATAGTGCAATGAAACATACATTATTACTTTATGTATATATATGACTACATGACCAATATGATTCCACAATATGTACAATCAGAAAAATTAGAAATTACACACCATCTATATATGATATGTCAAAGTGCATAAATGTATTCTACTGACATTTAGAACTAATTAAAATAAATTAAAATTTTTTGAAAAATTAAAAAGTAAATGATAGAATAAAAATACAATTTTCAAAGACAAAAAGAAAAAGAAATAAGAACAAAGTACGTAAAAATACAATTTAAGTGAGGGATTGACCAGTGGAGATCTCATGATTCTGATGCTAACAAAGGGAAAAAGTCTCTGAATGCTTTATTTATAGTGAAATATATCAAATGAAATTATTGTGAGGAAGGGTTCTTCAAGTTAAACAAAAATCAAGAGGCTGTGAGGAAATTGGCCTGATTGGGAGACTTATCACTTGCATAGGCCTTCCTCCTACAGGCAGCTGCCATCTCAAGGCTAGTTGGGCACACTGGTATCTCTTTCCATCTCTGTGGCATTGCTTTGAACCTAGGGCTCTCTGACCAAATAAATTCCGTGGTATCAAATAATTCTCTTTGAGCAGGGTGTTGCCAAGGCATCAGAACAAGCTCAGATCGCGGTGAGTTCACACGAGAGTTCTCCAAGTGGCACATCCCCACTTAGAGATGGCTTAAAGAAGCCCACAATTTATTTGTGGCTCCCAAAAATATAAGTCATTCATACTGCACACACACAGGATTTTCAGACAATCACTGCTGCTCTCCATTTGAGAAAAAGTTCTTGGCCTGTAGTTCAATACTGAACCATGGACCATCAAAATACAATGAAACCTGAGTAGCTAATAATGAATTGTATGGTATTTGCCCTACCATGCCATAAAACACTGATTATGCACAGAAACTCTCCATTACCACATGGAAATGTTATATATAAATGTGTGTATGAGTATATATCCTTATTATATGTTATAAAGAATTGGCTTACATATGTTAGAAGACCAATGTGCCCCAGGATCTGCTGTCAGCCAGACAAAGACCCAGGAGAGTCAATGATATATTTTAAGTCAAATTCTGAGGGATGAGAATGAGGAAAGCCAATGATGTAAGCATTGGTCCAAGTCCAATGGCATGAGAAAATTGATGTTCCATCTTGAGAGAGAATTCTTTCTTATTCAGACTTTTTAATCTAGTTTGGCTTTCAAATGATAGATAAGGTCCATCACATTGGAGAAGTCAATCCACTTTGCCCTGTCTATAGAGTAGATGTAAATCATATGCAAATATACTTTCACCAACATTCACATAAATAGTTTAACTAAGTGTCTGGGCTTACTATGGCTCAGTCAAGATGATATATAAGTTTAATCATCCTAGTCACACCTGTGTAAACAATACTTATAAGAAAGAGTGTTTGCATTTTGTATCTATTTATCAAATAAATTAATTAAAATTCAGTTATCAGATGTCACTCTGTACTCCACGTAATATCTTAAGAACTCTTCTCTTGAGAAGGCACTCTTTGGTTCCTTTGCCCAATTATTGATTGGGTTATTTGCTGTTTTGTTTATTTTTTATGCTAAGCTTTTTGAGTTTTTTACATATCCTGGAAACTACCACCCTATCTGAGTTGAAAGTGGCAAAGTTTCTCTCCCATTCTGTAGGTTCTCTCTTTATATTCATGATTATTTCTTTTTCTCTGAAGAAGCTTTTTAATTTGATGCCATTCCATTTATTGATCTTTTATTTTGTTTCCTGTGATTTAGGATTCTTGTTCCAGAAGCCAATTTCTATGCCAATATGTTGAAGTGTTGGGCTTACTTTTTCTTCTAGTTGGTGCAGGGTTTTTGGTCTAATTCTTAAGTCTAATTCCACTCCACTTAAAGTTGATTTTTGTGCACAGTGAGAGAAAGGGATTAACTTTTATTTTATCATGTATAGATTTCTACTTTTCCCAACATCATTTGTGGAAGAAAATATATTTTTGCCAGTGTGTGTTAGACCCTTCTCAAAAGATGAAATACAAATGATCAACAAATATATAAAAATGTTTAACAACCCTAGCAATTAGAGAAATGCAAATTAAAACTACACTGAGATTCCATCTCACTCCAGTTAGGATGGCAATTATCAAGAATACAAGTAACAAAAAATATTGGTGAAAATGTGGAGAAAAGGGAATGCCCATACATTGTTTGTGGAACTGCAAATTGTTGCACCCCTCTAGAAAGCAGTATAGAGATTTCTCAAAAAACTTGGATGGAACCACCATTTGACCCAGTCATCCCACTTCTTGGGATATATCTAAAAGATTTAAAATGAGCACACTAAAGTGACACATCCACATCAATATTTATAGCAACACAATTCACAAGAGTTAAGCTATGGAACCAACCTAGATGTCCATCAGTGGATGAATGCATAAAGAAACTGTGTTATATATACACAATAGAATATTACTCTGCCATAAAGAAGAATGACTTTATGACATTTGCCAGTAAATGGGTGAATCTGGAGACTATAATGCTAAGTGAAATAAGGAAATCCAAAAAACCAAAGGTGGATTGTTTTCACTGTATGTGGAAGCTAAACTGACGTTAAGTGGGGAGGGAAAGAAAAGAGGTTCAGTAGATTAGACAAAGTGAAACAAAAAGAAGGGGATAGAATAGGAAAGGCAGTAGAATGAATCTAACATAATTTTCCTATGTATACATGAAAATACTTAATTGAACAACAGCATCCATCAGTATTGTGCCGTCCACAAGAATGGGATCCTAATTAGAATAAGATACATTCTATGCTTGTATAATTTTATTGAAATGGATTCCATTGTCATGTTTAATTAAGAAGAACCAGTAAAATAATTTTGTTTTAAAAAGTATTGTCGTCAACACAAGGAAACACTGTTTTTTCTCACCTGCTCATGACAAATGACACTGCTTGGTGAAACGGAAGTTGGGGTGAAATGTTTATTAATTTTGAATATTTTCTCCATTTAAAATAATTCAGTTTACTCTGCATTTTCTCCAGTTTTCCACTCCTATTTCTTCCCCTTCTGTTTCTTTTCTTTACTCCACTGTTTTCCCTTATATTTTCATGAATTTTACTTTTTGAGGGGGTTACCAGAAATTAACCTCAGGGGCACTCAACCACTGAGCCACATCCCCAGCCCTATTTTGAATTTTATTTAGAAACAGGATCTCACTGTGTTCCTTAGCACCTCACCTTTGCTGAGGCTGGCTTTAAACTCACCATCCTCCTGTCTCAGCCCCCTGAAACCTCTGGGATTACAGGCATGAACCACCATGCCCAGCATGGGTTTCACTTTATATTTCTTATTTCTCTCTAGCTTCCAAATATGATAGAAATTTGGCCCTTGATTTTTGTGCCTGGCTCATTTCTCTTAGCATGATGTTCTTCAGTTTCATGCTTTTACCAAAAAAGAAAATGATATAACTTCATTTTTCTTTAATAATTGTGTATATAATTCCACAAATTTTTATTTGTTCATCTGTTGACAGACATCTACACTGGTTATATAACTTGACAATTGTGACATACACTGCTGTAAACATTGGAATGAAGACATTACTACATTCTTCTTTTTTTTTTGTATAAACACAAAGGGGTGGAGTAACTTGTTGTGTTTTTTACTATGTTTTATTTGTCAATGGTTCTTTATTTTATTTGTATGTGGTGCTGAGAATCGAATCCAGGGCTTCACACATGCTAGGCAAGCACTCTACCACTGAGCCACAACCCAAACCCAAGATACTTGTTTTTATAGTGGTTGCATTCCAAATTATACTATGTACATGTATGAATATATCACAATGAATTCCACTTATATCCGTAATTATAATTCACCAATTAAAATAACAATAAACAAATGGAAGGAAGACCAGTAGATTAGAGGAAGGAAATTAAGGGAGGAAGGAAGTGAGGAAAACAGGAAATACTTGGGATTGAAATGGAGCAAAATATGTTAAATGCATTCATGAATATGTCAAATTAACCTCACTATTATGTATAAATATAATGTACTAATAAAATCGTAAAATAAACAACATTTAAAAATAATATAGATTAATTTATATCAATATGCTGGAGGGGGAAAAAGGTAACAAGATTCTGTGGCACATGACTGCAATCCCAGAATTCAACAAGTTTGATGCCATCCTCAGCAACTGAGTGAGACTTTCAGCATCTTAGTGATATTCTGTCTCAAAATAAAAAGAAAAAATTAAAAAGACTGGGAATGTAAATCAGTGGAGAAGAGCCTCTGGATTTAATACCTACTACCAAACATAAGAGAAAAAAAAATGCTTATAGCAAATAGTTTTGAATAAGGAAGAGAACAAGGCACTTGACAAGTAAATAATAGCACAATAAATAATTAGGCAATTGAGTGTTCAGTAATTTTTAATGATTTTTATAATTTTATTTTATTTACTTATTTTCATGTGGTACTGAGGATTGAACACAGTACCTCACACTTGTGAGGTAAGCCCTCCACCACTGAGACACATCCCCAGCCCCAGCCCCTGCCCCAGTAATGGTTTGATATACTATCTTCCTATTGTTAATCAAAAATGTGTGACTTTCCTAGATTCCCCAAAAGAGAATTCATGTTACAAATTTTCCTTGAGTTTAAAGGCATTGGGATAAGTCTAAAGATAAAATAACTCATAAAAGGCAATTTAATTAGCAAGAAAATAGATTTAATAAAATCATATTACATAGGATTCCTTCACTTTTTGATGGGAAGTAAACTATAATATACATTAATACACAATGAGGTTCTAAAGTGGAAAGAAGATGAGATGGATGAAGTCCTAATGAGTAAGATAAAACTTGCCCTCTGAAAATAATCCCACAAATCAATAGATGGGATGACAACAAATTTAAAGATTTCTGCACAGCATAAAGAAAAAAATATTATGAATACAGAGCCTAAGAATGAGAGATAACCATTGTTAGCTCATCTTCAAACTGATGATTAATATCCAGAATATATAAAGAATTCAAGAATTGCAACAGCAAGAACAAAATAAACCATATGATTAAGGGGAAATGAACTAAGCATACACTTCAAAAAGAAAAAAAATACTAGTGGTAATGGTTACAAATTATATGAAAAAATATTCAGCATTTTTCAACATCTGAAAAATGTAAATCAAAACTACACAGAAATTCCTTTACACTGCAGTCAGAATGGCAACCACCAAGTACTTAGATTAAAAAAAAATGCTGGAGGGTAAGCAGGGGAAAAGAAACACTTATATGCTGCTGGTGGAAATATAAACTGAAACAGCGCTATGAAATCAGCATGAAGAATCCTTAAGAAACTAAAAAGAGAACTACCATAAAACCCATCTATACCACTCCTAGGAATTTACGCAAAAGGATCAAAGACAATCTACTTAAGAGATATGAGAATACCCATATTTATTGCAGCACAATTCATGATAGCCAAATTCACATCAGCCTAGTTGTCCTTCAACAGTTGAAAGGATAAAGAAAATGTGATATATATATATATATATATATATATATATATATATATATATACACACACATAGATATATATAGGTATATAAATTAAGTTTTATTCAATCATACAAATGAATGAAATAGTCATTTTTATGAAAATGGGTGGAAGTTGGAATATCATATCAAGGCAAATAATTCAGACTCAGAAAGATAAATATTGTTTTTTTTTTTTTTTTTTTTTTTTTTGGTACCAGGGATTGAACTCAGGGGCACTCGACCACTGAGCCACATCCCCAGCCCTATTTTTTTGTGTGTTATGTAGAGACAGGGTCTCACTGAGTTGCTTAGCGCCTCGCCGTTGCTGAGGCTGGCTTTGAACTCACGATTCTCCTGTCTCAGCCTCCCTAAGTGCTGGGATTATAGGCTTGAGTCACCGCGCCTGGCTGATAAATATTGTTTTCTCCCAAAGGTGTAAGCTAAAGAGAAAAAGATAAAAAAAGGATACATCCTGAGAGCAGAAGGATGACCAAAAAAGTAGCATAAAAGTATGAGGGGGAAGGAGGAGAAGAGGTTAAGGAAAGGTGTTGTGAATTAAAATTGATCAAATTGTTATATTAATGTGTACATATGTCAAAATAAAACCCAATATTTATATAATTGTTGTGCAGTCAACAACAACAACAAAAAATCATCCACTTGACTCAAGCACAGATAACTATCTCCTGACTGAACTTTGTTAAATCATATTTTATGAAATAAAATGGATAAATATTTGGTAAGCACTTTCCAGGCACCACTGGGAAATCTTAAGGAGTCATTGTATTCAGTGCTCTTAACAGCAATATGATTGGTAAATAAGTATGATAACTACAGTTTTATCAATTTGTAACTAGGGCCCCAGGGCCAAAATATAGTCAGAAACTTACTGAAAAGCATGCAGCTAACATGTTAGACTTTGAATCAAAAGTGTGTTTGTGTGTGTATAATTTTTTTTTCCACCAGTATCATTGTACATAGTTGACTAGGGGTAAAGCCCAGGTGATTTCTCTTCCTGCCTTGATACTCTTAAAATGACTGTTTTAATTTGTGAATGTCATTTACTTGGACTGTGCTTTTTTCATTTATTTGTAGCTCCTTGTTCCCCTTCAGTGGATGTAAATTATGAGTCAGTAAGAGAAAAATTGTAAATTATAAGGCTGTCAGATTCAGTACTCACTACCTCATATATCCCATGTTTGATATCCAACTGCTTGTCAATCATTCTTGGAAAATATTAAGAATATTAAGACAGTAGATTGTGACACATATTAACAACTGTTAGTTTAAAACATGATTGAAAGGAACTATGCAAAATTACTCACTAGAGACACTTAATGAATTCTGTTTAAAATCATCTATTGAAAAACCTCCTGAACTCTTGTTGGTGTCAGAGTAGGGCTTAATACCCAGCATTCTTTACCTGTCCTGGGTTCAGAAAAAAATGACAGATAGGTATAATTGCCAGACAGATAAATATTTTACCTATACAACTCTCACTGGGTATATCTTTGATCTGACCAAAGTGATTTTTGTTGGTGCATAAAAACTTTTCAGAACAGTGTATTTCATTGTGGCATATTGGCACATGCTTATAACACAATTTAATCAGCTTAGTTCCCCTATAACACCACCTACCCTCCCCTCTTCCCTAATGCATGTCCCCTTTCTCTACTCTGTTGATCTCCATTCTGCTTTTATGATGTCCTTTTTCTTTTTGTCTTACTAGCTTTCACATATGAGATAAAACATGTATTTCTCTTTATGGTACTTGTTCACTTCACTTAATATGATGCTCTCCAGTTCTAACAATTTTCCCAAAATTTACATATTTTCATTCTTCTTTATGGCTGAATTAAAATCCATTGTGCATATATACCAAATTATCTTTATTTATTTGCCTAGATTGATTCCATAACTTGGCTATTGAAAATTGTGCTGCTGTAATCATAGGAATCCATGTATGTGTAAAGTATGCTATCTTTAATTCTTTTGAACAAATACCAAACAGTGGTATTCTAGATCTAATGGTATTTCCAATTTTAGCTTTTTGAGGTAACTTATTACTGATTTTCATAAAGGCTGTAATAACTTGTATTCATACCAACATAGTATAAAATTTATTTTTCCCTTCACTTGCAGTTACTTGTATTCTTGATGATTGCCATTATGATTGAAGTGAAAAGGAACCTTGGTGTAGTTTTGAATTTGCTTTCCCTGACGGCTAAATATATTAAACATTTATTCATATAATTTTTGGCCATTAGTACTTGATATTTTTAGAAACATCTGTTCAGTTCATTTTCCCATTTCTTGTATGGGCTCTTTTTGATGTTGAGGGATTTTTAGTTTGTTATATATTCTGGATGTTAATTCTAATCCAGAAGATAAGCTAAGAAAGATTTTCTTTCATTCTCAGTCTCTCTCTTCACATTATTAGTTATTTGTTTTGAAGAAGCTTTTAAATTTTATGTAATGCTCTTAATAGAGTCTTTCTATTATATCCTGAGCTACTGTACCACTGTCCTATTCAGGAATCTGTTGCTTGTGCCTATGGGATAAAGTGTTTTCCTCTAAAACATTGCAACATTTCTGGTCTTATGCCTATATCTATCAAACACTTTAAGTTGACTTTTTTTTACAGGCTAATAAGTATCTAGTTTATTTCCTCTATATGTGGATATTCAGTTTTCCAAGCATAATTTGTAAAAGAATCTGTCTCTTCTCCATTGTATATTTAGGCACCTTTGTCCGGAATCACATGACTATACCTGTGTGGGTTTATTTCTGTGTCTTATATTCTGTTACATTAGTTGATCTGTTTTTATGTAAGTACCATGCTTTTTTTTGAAACTAGTGTTGTGGGAAATTGTTTGAAGTTGGGCATTAGGATATGTCTACTGCTCATTTTGCTGAAGATTGTGTTGGCTAGCCTATGCTCTTTGTTCTTTCATAAGAATTTTAGTACTGTTTTTGTAGTTTTTTGAAGAATGGGAAGAATGCTATTGGTATTTTGATGTGGAACATGGAATCTGTGGATCTCTTTTGGTTATATGGTCATTTTAATAATATTAAGTCATCCTATGCATAAACATGGGAAGATTTTGCATTTTATAGTGTCTTTCTCTATTATGTGTTTGAGTGTCCAATGCCTCCTATTTTAGAAGATTTTCACATCTTTGGTTAGATTTATGTCTGAGTATTTTATTCATTTACTTGGAAGTTGTTGTAAAGATGTTTTTTCCAGTTTCTTTCTCAGCAGAATCATTATTGGTGCATTAAAAACTATTTATGTGCGTGGTTGTGACTCAGTGGTAGAGCCTTTGCCTTGCATGTGTGAGACACTGGGTTCGATACTTAGCACCACATAAAAACAAATAAAACAAAATAAAGGTATTGTGTCCGTCTACAACTAAAAAAAAAAAAACCCTATTTATGTGAATTTGTTTCATATCCTGCTACTTTCCTGAATTGTTTTTATCAGGTTTAGAAGTCCTCTGTGTAACATTTAGGATCTTCTAAGTATAGGAAATTTCATCTTTAAACAGGGACAATTTAACTCTTTCCTATTTGTATCACCTTTATTTATTTATTCTGCCTAAGTAGTCTGGATAAAATTTCAAGTGCTATATTGAATAAGAGTGATAAGAGTAAACATTCTTGTCTTGTTCCTGATTTTATAGGATATACTTCCATTATTCACCTTTATAATGTGTAGATAAGCTCATTCTATTCCTAGTTTTTTTCAAGGTTTCTTCCATTAAGGGATCTTGAATATTGTCAAAGTCTTTTTCTGCATCTAAATTATTATTTTTTTATTTTTTAGCTGTAGATGGCCACAATATCTTTTTTTTACTTATTTATTTTTATGTGGTGTTGAGGATCAAACCCAGTGCCTCACACAAGTGAGGCAAGTGCTCTACCACTGAGCCACAATCTCAGCCCCAACATCTAGTTAAATTATAATGTGATTTTTGTCCTTGATTCTATTTATGTGGTATATTATGTTTATATATTTTCAAAGGCTGAATCTTCCTAGCATCCTTTAAATTAAACCACCTTCATCATGTTGTATAGTCTTTATAATGTACCATTGAATTTAATTCCACTTGTATTTCATTAAGAACTTTTGCATCTATATTTATCAGAATGTTTGCCTCTAGTTGTTTTTTTTTTTCCTTTGAAGTGTCCTTATCTTGTTTTTGGAAACAGAGTAATACCAGCTTCATAGAATGACTTTGGAAGTATTTCTTCTCTTTTGCCTCCATAGAATAATTTGAGGAGTTGGTTAATAGTTCTTCAAACATCTGGTAAAAATCAGCTACAAATGTTTCTGATCTTGGTCTTTCTTTGCTGGGAGACTTTTATTACTGCTTCAATCTCATTACATACTATTGGTCTGTTTAGATTTACTGTACATGTTTGTTCAGTTTTGGCAGGTTACATGTGTCTAGGAATTTACCTGTTTCTTCTAGGCTTTCCAATTTTTTAGAGTGTACGTTTTCCAAATAGTCGTTTATGATTCTCTGGATTTCAGTGATACCTGTGGTAATATATTTTTTCATCTCTAATTTTATTAATTTGACTATTCTATTACTTTAGCTTTATCTAGCTAAGAGTTTGCCATATATGTTTGTATTTTTAAAGATTCAAGTATTTGTTTTGACATTCCTTTGTATTGTTCATTTAGTTTCTATTTCATTAATTTAGCTCAGATCATTTTTATTTATTTTCTTATATCTAGGATTGATATTAGTGTGTTCATGTCTCTTTTCATTTGAGATGCATAATTAAATTATTTATTTAAGATACCTTTGATTTTATTTTATGAAGGTATTCATAGCTCTAAAACCCCTTTTGGTAGTGACTTCATCATTTCCCACAAATTCTAATATGTTGTTTTCATTTTACAAATGCTCTCCCCCATCTTTTTTTTTTTTTAAGTATCAGGGATTGGACCCAGGAGCCCTCAAGCACTCAACCACTGAGACACATCCCCAGCCATTTTTCATATTTTTAATGTTTTTTAAATTTTTCTTTGTACTTAGAGTTAGACAGCATGCCTTTATTTCATGCTTATGTTTTTTATGTGATTCTAAGAATTGAACCCAATACCTCACATGTGCTACGCAAGCACTCTGCCACTGAGCTACAGCCCTAGATCTATACTTTACTATTGAAACAGGGTCTCCTTTAGATCCTTGTTAAGTTGCTGACGCTTACTTTGAATTCGCAACCCTCCTGACTCAGACTTCTGAGCCACTGAGATTATAAGCATGTGCCATCATGCCTCGCCTTCTCCCTGATTTTTTTAATAATCCATTCATTATTCATATGTGTCCTTTTCAATCTTCATATATTTGTACAGTTTCTGTCATTTTTCTTGCTGTTACTTTCTAATTTAACTCCATTATGATAAAAAAAAGATACAAGGGATTGCCTTACCTTTTTTATGTGTTTGATGTCATTTGTATCATGCCAAAATATATAATTGATTCCGGAGAAAACCCATGAAAGCTAATAATAAAATCTGTTGAGCTTTTGTTATATAAAATAGTCTGTAGATATATATTAAATCCATTTGATCTGTAGTCTAACTTAAATCCTATGTGTCTTGGTTGATGTTCTGTGTGAAAGAACTATAACTGAGAGGGCAGTATTAGAGCCCTGCACTATTATTGTTTTAGGACTTACTGGCCCTTTCATGGTCCTTTTATATTAAGTAATATTTGATTTATGAAACTGAATACATCCATACTCTGGGGACACATATTTATAATCATTATATCTTCTTGTTGGATTGCTCTAACAGTCAATAAGCAATGGTGTCCTTTATCACTTCCAACTGTATTTGGCTAGAAATATTCTTTGAGTGATGTGAGCATAGTTATTCTATTGCTTTCTCCTTACATTAGCATGGAATATAATTTTATATCCTTTTATTTGCAGTCTGTAAATGTCTTTGCCTTTGAGATTTCTTGGTGACAACATATAGTTAAATATTTTATTATAATATTCCATTTCATGTATTTTAACCTGAGAATTAAGACCATTTTTATTCAGTATTAGTGTTACTTTAATTTTGTTTTTTAATAATGTATGAATTGTTCCCAATTCTCATTCACTTATTTTATATTAATGTGATTTGTTCTTTTCCAAGCTTTCTTGGTTATTTTTATCTTCTTCCTCTTTTGAATATAGGAAATATAGCTTTCTTGGTTATTTTTATCTTCCCCTTTTAATTATGTTTTGCAATGCTGGCTTAGGATTCATTAATTTTTAGCTTATACTTATTTTGGCAGGTTTCTATTTCTTCTTTGATACTGAAGGATTGCTTTGCTGGATATAGTGAAATATGTCGGCTACTGTTTCCTTTCAGGGCTTGAAATGCAATATCCCGTGTTCTTCTGGCTTTTAGTTTCTGCCAAGAAATCTGCTATTTTTCCAATCAATTCTTATTTAAGAGTGACTAAGCAACTCTCTCTTGCACCTTTCAAAATTATATTTTTACTGAATTTTTCACATTTTAAACATACTTCCAGGAGAGTTTGCTTTCTGGTCCTATCTATTTGCAGTTGTAAATGTATCAAGTACTTGCATGTCTGTCTCATTCCAAAAATTAGGGAAGTTTTCTTCTACTATTTCACTGAATAAGATTTCTATGATATTTTTCTGTATCTCCTCTCTTTCCTCAAGACATGTGAGCCTCAAGTTTGTCTTTTAATGTTGTCACAAAGCTCTTGCATATTGTGTACATACTTTTTTATTTTTTATTGAATATTTTAATTTCCCCACCTTTTCTTCATGTTGGTATTCTCTATTCTTGGCATAATCTGTAGTTGAGACTCTCTACTAAGCCTTTTTTAAGTTTGATCTAGTTTTCATTTTCCAAGTTTCTTACCTGTTTATCTTTGAGAATTTCTGTATCTTTCCTGGAATGTTCTTTCACATACTATATTCTCTCAATTAGTTCATTTATTAGATATCCTTTTAATTCATTGATGATTTTAATGATTGATTTTTGAATTATTTGTCAAGCATTTCCTTCCCTTCAATGTCTATGGGTTCTATGATTGGAGTTTCATAAATTTGGGGAGGTGTTTTGTTACCTTGTTTTGTCATATTTTCTATATTTTTATGTTGAGACTTTCATACCTGCTGGGATGCTTATATCGTGTACTGTTATATGAGGAGCTTTTTCTGAGCTTCTTTTTTTAATAATGTTGTTGTATTTTTTGTACCTTTATTTTATTTATTTATATGTGGTGCTGAGGATGGAACCCAGTGCCTCACGCATGCGAGGCAAGCGCTCTACCACTGAGCCACAGCCACAGCCGCCTGAGCTTCTTTCTTTTGTTACCCAGACTTTGGGTAATTTCCATGTGAAAGCATCCATTCACAGTGTTATGATCAAGCCTTGTCATCATTTTGAGGGGAAATATAATAACCAGCTTTTTTGACTACCTTAGAATGTGTTATATACTGATATAACATAAAAACTTATTGAAAATATTCTCCACAAACCCAGATGTCCAAAAGCAAAATAATAATGATATAGAGTAGACTAAAAACTTAGGTATTAAAGAGTATAATATTAATATTAAACTATAAAAAGAATTAAAAGAAACAGGAAAAAAAATAAAGAAAGAAAAAAGAGGGTCAGAGAAACAAGCAGAAACTGTGAGAAGATAAAAAAAATGAGAGAATAAAAATGGAAAATAAGAAAAAAGATAGGAATGATAAATCCAAAAAACATTTAATATATATAAAACTTAAAATGTGTAATATCAGATAATGGAAGAAATCTCTCAAAATGAAAGAGAAGACAGTATAAATGGAGTTAAAAAACACATAGTGATATTTAGAATTATTCTTTGCTGAAGCATTTGAGATAGACAAATTTCTTACAGGCCATCCCAAAATCAGATTCTGTCAGGATTGGGCAGGTATAACAAATGCCCATCCCTCCTCATGTGGTTCTATAAACTTTTCTGGACATGAATGTGTTGACCAATCCTGCCATTTCCATGCTGGGTTGGGGAGCTATTTATTTAATTGGTCCCCTGTATAGCTCAGCTGTCAGCTTCAAAAATGACACAAAATTCTGTTCCTGGTCCCCATTCCCACAGAAATCTTTAAGCCTACTTTTGGTATAAACCTAAGGCAGCTCCTCCTGTTTCATGATATGTGTGGGCAACTAATAACTCTCTAGAGTCTCAGAGGAAATGGAACCTGATTATGACCCTGGGGCCAGCTTTCTCCCTTGTTTGTGCTGCAACCATTTGTACCTGCCTGTATAAATGTCATGTATACCCAGGGCTATCAAGCAGATCTCACTACTAACTTTCTGATGAGTCTGATGTGGCTCTGAATGATATGTGATAAAGCTAGGTGCTTGACATCTCCTTGCTCAGAAATATTAAAACCTGTTGGGCTGTAGTAGATGTATGCTTGTCTGTGAAGTGGTTCAGTGACACTCTGGAGAAGAGGTGGCATTGTTCACAGCACAGGTGTCTCAGTCCACAAGAGAGGCCCATGCCACACCTCCATGAAGTATGATACATTTTGCCCTATTCTTCTCTGCCCCTCTTACCAGTAACAAATGTAGATGCTTGCCAACACTTAACTTGATGTGATTTCACTACACAAGTGACTCAGATGTCTTTGTTCAAAGGCATTTGCTATTCTCTCTAGGTGTCAAAAATTTTACGGATTTAATACTTTATATTGCAGCACTTGTAGGCATGGTCTTTTAAAAATATTTGTCTGCTACAGTTCCCCACGAATAAATGAAGAAAAGGTGAGCATTTTTGGCAAACTATGTTGCATTATAACTCTTTTTCAGTCTAATTCATTCTGATTTTTTCCTATCACTTGTTTCTGAAGTAAGTTTGTCAGCTTTACATCCTTTATTTTATCCCTTTGTTACTTCTCCCTCCCCAACCTCCCAGACCTGTCCCAATGCTGCATGTGCAGTATGAGTTATAAGAAATTTTTTCCTGCTTTTTGTTCCAGTAACCAGAAATCCCTATTGTCTCCAGGTTCTGACAGTCTAATAATGTTTCTAACTGCATTACCTCTCTCACCTCATCAATAAACTGTTCTCTTGCTGATTTGATTCCGTACTGCAGAGGATCAGAGGTCTACAGCCTACCTGTACTATATCATCTCAGTTATCTTCGGGGGTAGCTATACTTATATCAGCCAGAGTAACCTTTAACCAAATTTGGAGATATAGTAATTTTATTTGCTCTTAGAAACACATAGAAGACTCAGACATTATACTATTCCCTGGTGTGTAGGATACTGGCATCCTTCCTATTGATCTCTCAGCACTTGCAGGCCATAGGATAAAAGAGCACCAAATCCACTTTTAACACTTCCCTAGATTGAACTCTACTTGAATTTACTAGAACTACATTGTATAGAACTTTTCTTTGAATTTAATTTTAGATCATCTCCCACAGGGAAAGTGTACACCTCAGTAAACTAGCCCCATGACAGTGAATAGATAAGCATGTGTTCTTTCTGTGGGCATCTGGTACATCCAAGAGATAATATAAGAAAAATTTCAATTATGCATACTTATTTATTTGATCAAATAAGTAAGTTACATAAATAAATCAGTGAGAGGTGAAGAGTGGAGCAAGTTGAGAAACAATTGATATATTAAACATTTTTTTCTTATAGAAACAAGAAAAATTGGAAAACATGTTTCCTCAAAATAACTGTTTTCCAAGAGATATTGTTATGAGGAATGATAAATTCTACATTTATTTTCTTTTTCAGTATTGTGGGTAAAGCCCCATAAAAATAGCCATTTTTTCAATTGTATGTGTTCCTGTATACACACACCCACACGTAAATGCTGTGTGTGTCTATGTAGTAACTAAGAAGAGGGAAAAAATATAGAATAGAGCCATTTTGTAGTATTTTTTCTATTTACACTATTATATCCCTTAAGTGTCATAAAGTTATTAGAATGTTACTGATTCAAAATATGATCCAAATCCAGAGCATGTTTCCTGAGAATCTCTTCTGGATATGTCAGATATCTTAGTTAACAATAGTATCAATAAAACTACTGAAAAGACCCACCAAAATTGTGTTAAGTTGGGATTTTTCAAGATCATCCCATTTCATATAGGTGTTCTATCCCTATCTTTTCACGAAAGTGACTCTCACATTTACTAGAATATTTCAAGATTAATTTCCCTCAGTCTTAAGCTCCTCCAACACACAAACACACACACACATATACACACACACAAACATACACACACATTCAGCTACTATAAAATGTCTTCGTGTTTTGTTCTTTAGGTCTAGCAATTAATTTCCTGTCTTAAATGAAAATTTGATTGTTTTATCTCTCTGGACCATATCTTCTGAACGTACTCTAGTATGAGTCCATATTTTTCCTTTGTAACATGGATCCAGGAAGGAAATTGATTCTTTTTTCTGATCTGAGGGATACTTAGAAATCATGAATCTGTTAATTTTGCACTATTTTAAAGGCTTATCATTTTCTGAGACATACTTATTGGCTATACAATCTTCTTTTTATAACTCTTTGATGGTATTCATTCCATCTTCTTCTATGTCTGTTGCCTGTTGACAAATTGCAGCATTTCTCTCCAGAAATTTCCCTTTGGCCAAAGGTACCAGCACTATCAAAGTGCATGATTTACCTTTTGCTATATAACAAGTTACTTTGAAGTTTTTGTGTAAAACATCACACTTTTTATCATTTGTTATTGTTTGTAGTATCTAGATTATCACACAAGATTCTCCTTTGTTGAAGGCTCTGTCTTCAGTGCATCAGGGTTCAGACATAGGGCCCTTATAAGAATATTGATCATGAGTGGATTAATTCACAAATGGATTCATAAATTCATTACATTATTGGGATGTAGTGGAAACTATAAAAGGTAGGGGTCTAGTTGGAATAAGTAGGTCACTGTATTTAGGTCCTTGAAGAATATATCTTTTCCATGTCTCCTCCTTTCCCTGCTTCCTGGCCACCCAGAGTAAAGAGTTTTCTTCTGTCATATACTTCTGCTATGGTGTTTTGCCTTGCCAAAGACCCAACCAATCATAAACTGAAACTTCTGATGTTATGAGCCAAAATAAATCTTTTCCTCCTTTGTTTTTCTCAGGGATTTTGTCACAGTGGTGAACAGCTGACTGAAAAATCATCTCTTACTTTTCTTGGCCACCTTCATTCATGCATTAATGTTTACAAAGTCTGATTAATTGCTTTTATCTCTAGACAAATAATGCTGTATTCCAAGAAAATGGCATGCTTTACATGCAATACTGAAATCTCAGTTCAGTGCATTCACTAATCTCTGAAACTCCCTTCCCATCCACTTCATAATGTACTCTGGATTTTTGCATTCTTGCTATACTTTGTAAATCATAATTTCCAATACAGCATTATAGGGGAGATTGTGGTGCTTTGCCCAGATGCTGTCTCAAGAAGATGGCATTAATTTCATCTTCTTCTATGTCTGTTACCTACCTACAAATTTTAGTTATATTTCTCTCCAGAAATTTCCCTTTGGCCAAAGGGAGGACCAGCACTATTAAAGTGCATATTTACATTTTGCTACATAACAAGTTATGCTGAAGTTTCTTTGTGTAAAACAACACAAATTTATCTTCTCTATGATCCACAAAATTAGTCAAGGATTAGTTGATTTCTTTGTTTCAGGATCTTTCATAAAGCATCCATCAAAATTTTGTTCAGGATTATAATCTTATCTAAAGTCTCAACCAGGGAAGTATTTGCTTTTCAAAATCACATACATCAGTTTTTCCCACTTAATATTCAAATTGTCTGAAATCCACCTTAACACTGGTCCTTCTCCCTCTCAGTATGTCTTATATTCCAATTCCATGGAAAACGAATGTCACTAGATATGATCATCCTCAGCCTCTTCAGTGAAAATTGAATTCCTGTCCAATTTTATCCCTCTTTAATTTCCCATCTGAAAAGATAACTTTTCCATCCTCTTGCTGAAGTTCATCCTTACATCTATATCTTTGACCATAATTACCCCACATACTTAGAACTTGCTCAAACAAGTAACTTCTCTTTCCCTCACACATTAAACCTACCCTCCTCTAGTAGTGTTTCATTTATGAATTTATTTAACTGCATCCCATCACTTAATCCCTAAGTATTAGTTTTCCATTACTGTAATGTTTACCTATCAAAATAAATTTATAAAATAAAAATTTGAGAGACTCATAATTTTGGAAATTTCATTTCTTCATCAATTGACTGCTTTGCATTTGGGTCTGGGGCATGCCAGCACAGTGTGGCAATGAGCAAAGCCACTAACCTCATGGAAGGGAAGCAAAAAAAGAAGGAAAAGACAAAAATGTTCCCAAATTTCCTTTGAGATAATGCTATCAGTAACCCAAAACCTCCTGCAAGGCCCCAGCTCTTAAAATTTCATTACATTCTAATAGTGCCACAGGCTTGCCACCAAGCCTTGACTACCTGGGTTTTGAGTAACATTCTATATTTGAAGTACAACATTGCAATATTGAACCAAAAAAGCTCATGTCCATCTTACAGTGCAAAATGCATTCAGCCCATCTCTAATAGTATCCAAGTTCCTAAATGGTCCAGCACTGCTAAAAATTTCAAGTCCCAAGTTTCCTCTGAGAACCTAAATCATACTCTTGACACTGTGTTCCTGTAAAAATAAAAAAGGAAATATACATATTTCTAAGCTACAATAACACAGGTATATCATTCTCATTCCAAAACAGAGGAATCTAGGAATAGAAAGAAGAGATTGGGCCAAAACAAGACTGAAAACCAGCAAGGAAAACATTAAATCCTATACTTGCATGTCCAGCACACAGGACAACTTATGGTAGGATGTGTGTTCCAAAGAGTTTTGACAACCTCAGTACTATGGCTTTTCCTGATTTCATCAACTCATATGTTCACTCACTCTGGCTGATTTCACATAATTCTTAAAGCTTCTCACAAGTTGCAATCTTCCTTCCTAGAACCTCTTTCTTTCTTCTTAAGGTCTCCGTTGCAGTATTATCTTTATAGCTCCACACATCAACCCTAAGAGGCTACTTGCATGCTATCTGATCTTGACACAGGATGCCCATAACTCTTGCTTTCTACATACTTACAAAATAATCATGAAAATAATGCCGAGGTATGCTTACAATAAAGTGTGTAACTGGGTGCTCTGGAACCATGGCAGCAGTAGTGTCATGCTGGCTTGACACAGGGAAACAAACAAGGCACTTTTGGGTATTCAGGGAACCCAGGGCTCTCTTCTCAAATAACTATGTCCTAGAAAGTCTTTTAAATAAATTTGCATGTCTACATGTTTTTTTTTTTCTGTGATGGCTGTATCCTTACTGATTCCTGAGATTCCCTACAGGGATTTTTCTTATTGTCCTGGTGCAAAGTACATGGACTTTTTAAATTGCGCAAATAACCAAATATCCCTTTTTAGCAGTTCTAAATGTATTGCTTCTCTCAGCAATTTGCTGTGTTCCAAATATTTGCTCCTGACTCTCACTGTAAATTCAGCTAAAACAAACAATAACACCCATTCTACTGCCTGAATGTTAAGCTGCCTTGAACTTTTCTCAGTTAAGCTAGTCTTATCTCCTTTAAACAACTTTCCATAAAATCTGAAGGAATGAAAAAATCCATTCAAATTATCTCTATGGTGTAACAATGGTGCCCTTTAGTCCAATTTTCAATAAATTCCTCATTTCCAGGAGAATAATCTCAGGAGCACAATCATTACTGTCCACTTTCCTACCAATATTCTGGTGTTCTGAGCCCTCACCAGAATTGTCCATTTAGCTCCACTTACAGTATTCCAGGCTTTCTCTAGCTCACTCTTCCAAAATTTTATAAACTCCTCTTGCAAACCAATTCCAAAGGCTTCCAAATGATATCCTTATGTGTAGTCATGGCAATTATCCCAAATGTATGTGTTAGTCAGATTTTTATTACCATTACAAAATAATTGAAAATTTTAATATATTGTGGTGCACACTTTTGGAAGTTTTTGTCCATGGTCAATTGACACCATTGTTTTGGGAGTCTAGTAGGGCAACATGTTATCATGTGAGGGATGTGTGGTGGATGAAAAACAATCAATTCATGGTTGTAAATCTGGAAAGCAAGAGGAAAGTGAGAGACAGAGAGAAATGAGAGAGAGAGAGAGGGAGAGAGAGAGAGATGATTGTTACCCCCAAATCCTCATCAATTATATGCCTCACACAAGCCAGGTGCTATGATGCATACCTGTAATTCCAGTGTCTAGGGAGGCTGAGATAGGAGGATTGCAAGTTCAAGATTAGCCTCAGCAACTTAATGAGGCCCTAAGCAACTTACACAGATCTTGTCCAAAAAAAATGGACTGGCAATGGGGATCAGTGTTTAAGTGCCTCTGGTACAGACAAACAAACAAACAATATCACTTACTAGTCCCCAGCTCATAAGTTACCACAACCTTCCAATTCATTCATAGGCTAGGGACTAAGCCATTAACACATGGGCGTTTAGGGGCATATGATCCAAATTATCATACCATCTCTATTAACCCTATGTCTTTCTTTAAGTACTTCTGAAGACCATGTTTAGTTACATCTTTCTCCTTATCTTAACATATTTTATTTTTGTTGTTTCTACATTATTAACATCATAACAAATACAAATTGTTTACACGTCCATTAGTCTATTCACAAGTCACCGTTAAGTCCTCATTTAGTTGTATTATACATCATTGTACTGGACATGTCCCTTTACTTGGCTCACTAATTAATAAAACACTCTTACTTTTGTTTCCATAACATGATACTCCCTTGGGTACTCTCATTTCTTTCTTATTTATTTATCACAAGCCATTGTTCCTTGTATAATATCCCTTAAATTGTATTTTTTCTCAAAAGGGCACATCACTAAAATTGAAACAGCACATAGTGATCAGAGATTGAATAATTTTATCTAAAGAAATAACAGTGACACTGATTGGATATCCAAAGATTAAAATAAGTATATTTGGGTCCATATTATAAGTAAGTGAATAACTAAATAAATGGAACAAATATTCCATGTAGAAAATTTCAAAATAATAAATGCAAAATGAGCAGCAAAAGCAAGATGCTAAGCAACTCATTGAGACCCTGTCTCTAAATAAAATACAAAATAGGGCTGGGGATGTGGCTCAGTGGTCAGGTACTCCTGAGTTCAATCACCAGTACAATAAATAAATAAATAAATAAATAAATAAATAAATATCAGTGAGGGTATTAGAAAACACTTTTAAAACACAGCAACAATATCTTCTCTCAGGAGCCATTGAAGAATGTTAAATCCATGGCTTAAATTTAATTATAAGAGGTATTTGCCTAATCTCAAATATCTCCCTTAAAATATTTGGTAATCACTATGGTCATATATGTCCCCAAATAGTTTCATTGTCCTTTCTTTGGAATTCTCCCCACTATTGTATGTGAGCATTATTCCTCTCATTTGAGCATGGGATTACTTAGTTATTTGAGTTCAAAGAATAATGTATTAGAAGGAAAATTGCTAATTTTGCAGTGGAAAAACTTGGAGTATATTACCTTAATTAAATTATCAATGAATGTTATATAGCAAGTGACCAATCATGTTAATATCATGCAATCACTGATATTACACAATACAATGACACTCCATCTTTGTTGCATTTTCCCAATAACCCATAACCACAGCACAATCATGAGTAAACATTTGCTAAATGTGAGCTGGGAAACATTGCACAAACTAGTTTTTGAAAGTTTCAATATTATGATAAACAAGGAAAACTAGAGAAACTATCACAGAAAAAAGGAAATTTAAAGCTTCACAAAAGCAACATGGTGGATATTCTTGAGTTGCTTCCTGAGGCAGAAAAATGACAATAGCAACAAACAAATAAACAAATAAATACTTAAACCACAATCAAAATCAACTCTGTAGTTCTGTTATTGATGTTATAGCAATGTTCATTCCGTGGTATTGATGATAACATAATTATGTAATATTTTAAAATGTACCTATTCCTCAGTGGTTAATATTATACATAGTTATACTCCATTTATGTATAATGTGTAAAAATGCATTCTACTGTCATATAAAACTAATTAGAACAAATAAAAATATGTACTAAAATATTCTACATAAAAACTATTTGTTCTTTTGGGCAATGTAGATCAGTAGGATGATGACAACAAATGCCATTTATATGTGAAAGAATCCCAAATCTTTCTTTCCAGTCCAGAACTTTTACCTGTCCTTCAAATTCAGTGAACTTTCTGGAGTAAAATAAATCAATGAAATTCAAAGTACAATGTTAAAAGTCTCAACTGAGATGTTCTTAAGGAAAACTAAGATCAGCAGCAGTTTTTGGTAAAATGAAGCCAGGATTTGGAGCATATGGTTAGGCAAAAGACTAGGTCTTCCATATACATTTCTATCCATGTCAGTTTAATAAAGTGTATAAAATCAATACAACAAATTGAATCAAAAGAATTTTCCCTTTTCAAAACTGATGAGGATAATACAACTCATCTCACAAATTAGTTATGAAAATCAAATAACTCAATTTATTTAAAACCACTCTGCAAAGTGATAAGTTCTATGTAAATGTTCCTATTATCCTTGTCAATCTGCAGTTTGCTTTAATTTAGTCATAAAAATCCCATTTTACTTCAAAATTTTGGCATACAAATTTTTTTAAAGCCTGTCCTATTTATGCCTACAATTATTGGTGTATAGGAATAATTGCACCCACAAGTGGTTAACAGCATCTGCTAGTAAGTTTGAGGGCAAAATTACCCACTTGTACCTTGTTTCCAGAGTTTAATTAGCTGCTTACAAAACTAATTGAGGGCATAGAAAGGGAGAAAAATTGGGCTCAGTTTAGGTCTCAGAGCCTTCACTCTATTCTTTCTTTGCATTGAAGAATGGAGCTTTCACAAGTGCCCTCTTCATAATACTGTGCTTTGCTTAGAAAGATTATGTGATTGACTCACCAGATGCAGTTCTCCAAAGGCAACAAATGACTTTAAAGAAAATTTAAGGAGTTTCAATGTACAGAAACTCCAAGTCAAATGGTCTTAGAAACATGTTGTGTCAACAGTGTGTGGCCTCAGAAAGCCTTCCTTAGTTCCCTAAAATGTCACATCATTGTAACCAAAAACAAAATACACATAAAAGTAAAATTGTCTTCAAAAATGAAGTTTCAATCTTAGTATAACTGCAGCTTAACAAGATAACCTTGGGCAGGTTTTGTTACTTCATAACCCTTAATTTTCTCATGTGTAAAATATAATCATGAGGATGAGCTTGTTGAACAGGTGTAAAAAAGATATTATATATATGGAAAAATGTAAACAAGTACCATTATGTGAGTGGATTATTATTAATCTGACTACACTGAACCTTTCCAATTCGTAATGTTTTATTTTTCACACATGCCTTTTAAACAGTGTTCTTTTAAATTTTGTTCTAATTAGTTATACATGGCATTATTGCACACAAATGGAGCACAACTTTTTATTCTTCTGGCTGTACTGGGTGCAGAGTCACACCAGCAATGTAATTATACATATATATAGGGTAATAATGTCTGTCTCATCCTACCATCCTTCCTATCCATATGCCCCCCTCCCCTCCCCTCATTCTGCTCTGTCCGCAAAGTTCCTCCCTTCTTCCCTAGCCCCCATTATGTATCAGCATCTGCAAGATGCTGAGAAAACATTTGGCCTTTGTTTTTTGGGTTTGGCTTATTTCACTTAGCATGATATTCCTCAGTTCCATCCATGTGCCTGCAAATGTTGTAATTTCATTCTTCTTTAGGGCTGAACAATATTCCATTATGTATATATACCACATTTTCTTTATACATTTATCTGTTGAAGTTCATCTAGGTTTCTTCCATATTTAAGCTATTGTAAACTGAGCTGCTATAAATATTGATGTAGTGGTGTCACTGTTGTTTGCTGACTTCATATCCTTTGCATATAAATCAAGGTGCTGGAAATACATATGTAGCAAAATGAAGCTAAACTTGTATTTTTCACCCTGCACAAAATTCAACACAAAGTGGATCAAAGACTTAGACACTAGAACAGAGATTCTGTGCCTAATAGAAGAAAAAGTAGGCCCAAATCTTCATCATGTCAACTTAGGGCCTGATTTCCTCAACAAGACTCCTAAAGCACAAGAAGTAGAATCAAGAATCAATAAATGGGATGGAGTCAACTATAAATCTTCTTCTCAGCAAAGAAAATAATCAATAATGTGTTAGAGAGTCTACACAATGGGAAAATATTTTCCACATGCACCTCAGATAGAGCACTAATCTCCAGGATATATAAAGAATTCAAAAAATTTGACACCAAAAAAACAAACAACCCAATCAATAAATAGTATAAGGAACTAAACAGACACTTCACAGAAGAAGAAATACAATTTATCAACAAATATAAGAAAAATTGTTCAACATCTCTAGCAATTAGAGAAATGCAAATAAAAACTACTCTAAGATTTCATTTCACTCCTGTCAAAATGGCAATTATCAAGAATACAAGCAATAATAAGTTTTGGTGAAGATGTGGAGGAAAAGTTACACTCATACATTCTGGTGGGGCAGTGTTCGTATCGACATTCAGAAACCAGCTGTGAGAATGACTCATTTCGTTCCCAGAATTTCAACTATGAAAGAATATTAGCTCATACCTAATAGAAATGAGAACATGGAATCAAATCCAAAAGCACCTACTATCTCACACCATTAAAAACTCTTTTCATACTCCAGCAT
>CM053417.1:63019673-63112748 GCA_028644305.1 Xerus rutilus
TGGTACCGGGGATTGAACTCAGGGGCACTCGACCACTGAGCCACATCCCCAGCCCTATTTTGTGTTTTATGTAGAGACAGGGTCTCACTGAGTTGCATAGCGCCTCGCTGTTGCTGAGGCTGGCTTTGAACTCGCGATTCTCCTGTCTCAGCCTCCCTAAGTGCTGGGATTACAAGCGTGAGCCACCGCGCCCGGCTAGAAAAGTGTTCTTAGGCAATCCCATAATTGCATAAAAACCATAGGATGTGTTATACAAATCTGTGAAATGCTTGACTGAACACTTAAGCTATATTATATGGACACTTTACCCTGTGTTACAAATCTGTACAGCATATTACTGTACTTAATACTATAGGCAATATTAATGTAATTATAAATATTTGTGTATAAGTATACCTAATATGGAGAAGGTACAGTAAAATGTCAGAATATGGTATAAAAGATAAAGAAGTGGTACACCTATATAGAGTACTTGCCATATAAGATTGCAGAATTAAACATTGTTATGTTACTGAATATTGGTGTAAAAAACCTATTACATTAGTATATACTCCTGTAGACTTTCAAAACACTATACACTTAAGTAAATAAACTAAACACTTAAATAAATAATTTTTTTCAATAATAAATTAACATTAACCTGCTGTGATTTTTTACTTGATAAGCTTTTTAAACTTTGACTATTTTATAACATCGATATCAGTCTCATCTACATTTATATCTTGTCCAACTGGAAGGTCTTAAAAGGCAATTAGGCATAAGAAGTTAACATACTCTATGATAACAATGTATTCCCCTGGCTATCTCATGAAAGACCTTTATAAATCTGTTTTAGAGTAACCATTTTTGTAAGTTAAAAATTACTCTAAATTAGTGACATAAGTATGATATAGTAAGTACACACCAGTAATATATATTTTTTGTTTTAATTACAAAGTATTATGTGCTGCCATAATTCTAAGTGTTGTGTCTTTATATGACAAAGGGTGTAGTATATTTCTTCACAGCTATGTGCTATGATTTCATTATGATTATAGTGTCACCAGGTAATAGGATTTTTCAGCTCCCTTATAATCTTATAGAAGTATCAAAGTATATGCAGTCAAATGTTGACATAAACATCATTATATGGCACATGACTATATATAACATTCATTTTTTTCTTTGGTACTGGGGATTGAATTCAGGGGTACTTGACCACTTAGCCACATCCTCAGCCCTATTTTGTGTTTTATGCAGAGACAGGGTCTCACTGAGTTGCTTAGTGCCTCCCTGTTGCTGAGACTGGCTTTGAACTCGCGATTCTCCTGTCTCAGCCTCCCAAAGTGCTGGGATTACAGGCGTGCACCACTGCGCCTGGGTTTTAACATTCATTTTTAGGTAGAAAAATGAGACTTAGAAAGGCTGAATGGTTTTCTGAAAGTTAAACTTTTTTTTCTTAAATCTGGAACCAAAATTAGTAATTCTAGACTTCTTGACAGCAGCTCTTTCAATACAATATAATTTCTGCAATGTGTTAAAATTGCTTTAATCTAGGAACTTCACCTATAAGAAGTGAAACATTTTTGCTATCATGGTTTATTCTCAGGTTATAAATATGCTCTGCTTATTATATATATATATATATATATTTGTATCAATATATTTTCTGGGTAATTCAACACTTATAAACCTCAGGACAAGAAAATGTACATAAAAATATTTAGTAATTTTAAAGTCCTTTGGAAATAATAATAAGCCATTTATTGAACATTCTTAAGCCCCAGTGACTATGTATTTTACTTTAAATAAATGACTTCAAAATTCCAATGAAGCTGATACATTTATTTCAACATAATTGAGAAGAAACCTAGGATTTATAGATGATAAAAAATTATCCATGATCGTATAAAAAGTATAATATTAAAATACTCATTACAAACATAGTAAGATGGATAAATAAGTGGGTGGTGAGATGAAAGGATACATAATATCAGAATATGTCTGAAGTTTCTATAATCAATAAATATTAATCAATTTAAGATGATTTATCATGGGATAGGCTTTAGTCACAAGTGGAAATTATCCCTGCTCTGCACAGGGCCTAAAAGAAGGTGAAGTAATATTAACATATACTGTATTTTGGGGCTTTGGAAGTTTAATTGCTAAGAAATTGCTCCTTCATTCTGTCTCACTTCTCATGTCTGTCCTCAGATTTTATAATAAAGATCTGTTTAACAACATAGAAGGTGGAGAAACTTAACAAAAATAAAAGATCTGACATAGACGTTAGATCTAGAACTAGATCATGGAGCAACCCTGGCCTGACAAGCATTTTCCGTTTGTCACTATACCCTGTGGAATTTCTTTGGCTCAGGAGAAGAGAAAGTTGGTCTAGACATCAGTAAGGGGCTCAGAGAAATAGGCATTTGCCAACTAGTAGAGAAATATTTGAAATAATTTTAGCAAATTTTATAACTACATTCATGAATACTGCCTGAATACCATCCCTGTCTATTGCGAAAGTCAGTGCCTTCCATTCCATTATAACTCAGGCTTATCATGCTCATCATTTAAAGAAGACTAGCATAGAAGTTGAGGGAAAAATGGACTTAGCTTTTACTAGCAAGAGCATTTGATAAGAATAATACATCAGGGGGGAAAATATGAGATAAGATAAAATAGTCCCAGAAAGGGAAGATGTGAAGAGCAGAGACAAAGATTTCATCTCATTTACAATATTACCATAAGCATGTCTTTCTCAACTTTTCCTTCTTTTAAGAAGTTCAATAGAACCTGTAGTTTAAAAATTGAGAAAGGCAAAGGGAAATATATTGTGGTTTAAGCATAACACTCCCCGAAAACACATTCTTTATGAATCATTAGGCCCATCTGGGTGATTACAGGAATGTGTTTTCTTCTCTGATAACCTTAGTAAGCTTTGCAAAATATCATATGGTATTGCTATTAACAACTCTTTTCAGAAAGTGACAGAATATTTTTAAATGTTTTTGTTTTTCATGTGTAACTGGAAAATAATTCAGAAGTCAGTTAGTTGAATACCTACCTCTTACAGGTGAGTAAGCTTTGGGAGAGAATGTACCCAAGTCATAAAACTAATAGCTGAAAGAAACCAGGCTAGAACCAATATGTTTTAAATCCTAATCTATCATACTTAGCTCATTATGCTTTTTCTTGAGTAGATATTCTGAGCTGTCAGTTGTCATTTGGTAACAGATATTCCCAAACTCAAGGTTCTCTGTAACACTCGAATTATTGTACCCTGTTAGTGCAGCAGCCAAACTCCATGGATTTTCAAAGCATTTTTGGTGGATATAGCCCTGGCTCTAAGACAATGTGTAAGATGACCTCCAATATACTAAACCAATTCCATGGTTCCCCTGGCAAGCTCTTGAATGAATGGTCCTCATTCTCAATTATTAAGGCAACATGCAATTCTAGTCTGGCAAATGGGTATTTTAAGCTTAAATGTGATTGATGATTTTCATTGCTTAGGCAAAGACAGCTTTATCTCAGGTAGTGAACTGTGAAGTAAAAGGCTATAAAGAGAGGCTTGGCAGGTAAGAAATAAACAATTGCCACAATTTATAGTACTACTAATGGACACCCATTGTTAATACTTCTATATTCAGCAAATCTGTAGCATAGAGATACATAATATTTTTGTGTTATTTGTCAGAATTTTACCAACCTCAGATTTATGATTTCTATGAAAATTTACTGCACTACTGTTGAGTACCATACACAGAATATTTTAAGTCCTTAATTTTTTATTCATTACTTAATAGTGTGACTTTAGGATCATAGTTACAACAATTACCTACATTAAGCCCTCATCCAGATCTAAACAGGCTAACATGCTTAAGCTCAAGTGAACCACTTCCTCTTTCATCACCCCTATTTAATTTCTGAACATTTTCACCACCCAAAATAAATTCATTATGCCTTCATATCCTATCAAATCACTAATTTATTTTTCAACTCTCATGTGACCCATTCCAGATATTTAGTATAAATGGATTCATACCATATGTGGTTTTTAGTATCTGGCTTCTTTTGCTGAGCATGGGTACAAAGTTAATTCATGTTGTAGTATGCATCACGTTATTTCTTTTAATACCAATTAATATTCTAGCACATGTATATAATCACATGTGTTTATTCAGTCATTTTTTCATAAACATTGGAGTTGGATCCACTTTTGTTTTGAGTAACAGTTCCACCATGAACACTCAAATATAAGATTTTTGTGGGCATGTTTTCATTTAGAGGAGATACAGTATTTAAGCATACATTTAAGAAGAGAATTCCTTTGTCATATGATAACTTTGTGTTAAACAATTTCAATAAATTCTAGACTATTTTCCAATGATGGTGCAACGTTTTATATCCCCATAGAGCAGAAGGATCAATTTTCTCCATATTCTTTCCAATACTTCATATTATAGCAATTTTAAGACAGATAGATAGATAACATATATCACAACAATTATATGTACACACATGCAATACAATATAATACATATAGAATATACCAAAGCTTAAAATAATATATCATTATGATTTTCATTTGCCTTTTTTTAAAGTGATAGTGAATGTCATTTAACTTATCAAATTTTTGTACTGGGGATTGAACCCAGGGGTGCCTTATCACTGAGCTAAGACCTCAGTCTTATTTATTTATTTACTTATTTGTTTATTTATTTTGTATTTATTTTGAGACAGAGTCTTGCTAAGTTGCTTAGGGCATTGCTAAATTTCTGAGGCTAGCCTCAAAGTTGTGACCCTCTTTCCCCAGCCTCCTGAGTCACTGGAATTACAGACATGGATAAAGGCATCCAGCTTATTTATCAATTTCTAATTGTGCTGTATGAAATTTGCTGTATAATTATAATTGTTATTTATATGTTCTGAATAATAAATACTTATGTGATAAATTGATAAATAATAGGCAAGTATTTTCTCCCATTCTATGGTCTATTTTTTTTCTTCGCCTTTTGACCTTGTCTTTGGAAGAACAAGAGTTTTAATAATCATAAAGTACTATTAATTTATCTATTCTTACTTTGATATCTGTACATTTAGAGTCAATTTAAGATCCAAAGATCAAAATTTTAAATATTATATATGCATATATATATCAGGTGGAGGTAAACATAATACCTTTTTTAAATTTTTTATGTGGTGCTCAGGATTGAACCCAGGGCCTCACACATGCTAGGCTAGCACTTTACCATTGAGCTACAACTCCAGCCCCCAAAGTTTAAATATTAACAGCATGTAGTTTTTCTAAAACTTGTGAAGTTATGGGTTTAACATTTAGGTCTATTATCCATTTTCAGCTCATTTTTGTATATGGCACAAGGGAAGGAATCAATTTAATGCTTATACATTATACAAATGCAGTTATTCCAGCAGCATTTCCCGGAGGATTAGGAATTATCTTGGTACTGTTGTTGAAAATCAGTTGACAATGCATGTGAAGGTTTATTTCTAGACATTAAATTCTACTCAATTGAAATACATCTCTACCATTATGTTGCATCTTAATACATTGATTTTTGTAGTTTTGCATTAAGCTTCAGATTAGTGTGACTCTTCCAATGCTGTTTTATTCAATATTGTATTGTGTATCTTTGTACTTTGTATTTCCATACAAATTTTATGAACTGCATTTTTCAATTAATTAAATTTTAGCATCTGTAAAAAAGGTAAAGATTAGCTGAATTTATATTAAAAAGAGGTGGGATATTATTTTCTTTGAATTTGGTGGTCAATTCAGATTATACTGATATTTTCACAATATTAAATTTTCCATAAACACAGAATACCCTTACATTCATTTAATTCCTCAATAAAAAATAAATTAATTGATAATAGGATCATACTGAATGCATTATTTAGTTTTTTTTCAATTTCTATTTCCCACTTTTCCGTTGTAGTAAACAGAACTACAATTGAATTTTTATTGATGTTATGTAATACAATCGTACTACACTGACTTACTAGTCTAGTAACTTTGTAGTGTAATTATTTATATGTATATATATATATTCAGATGCATGTGCATATTTTATTATAACTGTACATGTTCCTATTGTGTATCTAGAAACATGATTGTAATGATTCTCCAATTTCTAAGACTCATTATTATTCACATTTTGTCCATGGTTTGAATCTCTAGGACAACATTCAATTGAAATGGTAAGAATAGACATCCTTACCTTGTTGCTAATCTTAAAGAAAAAGCATTCTGTATTTCAAACATACGTATGATGTTAGCAGTCTCCTTTGACTACCTTACCATCATCTTGCTGAGGAAAATTCCTTTTATTCTTAATATTTTCAGATATACTTTATGATGTATATATGTTCAATTTATAAAATGATTTACATATACCCTTTGAAATTAGATATATTTTTCTTCTTCATCTTGATAATATTTTGAAATACTATATATGAATATATGTGAATTTTAGTTTTATATGCGAAATCAATATGGCATACCAAAATACTACTGGTTGTAGCTTATTTTTCATATTTTATTATGCTAAAGCAGTATAATGGTTTTATAAAGATGTATGAATCTATTAACATGAAAAATAATTTTCTGAGAGGATATTTTTAATTTGAGCTATGTTTCACATATTTAAAAATTTGTGATTTTCAAATACTAATATATGTAGACTTTTTACTTGTTTTAGACTAAATTTTTCACTTTATTTCTCAAAATTATTTTCTGAAGGCAAAGATTGTAATTATGTAGACTTTATTATATCTCCTAAGTTATACATGAGTGATATCTAAGTCAGTGCTTTTTTAAGCCAACACAGAAAATACTGTATAGATGAACTTCAGACTGCTGTTGACATTTTTATTGACATGTGCATTATGGTTACTAGTAAAACTGTCAACCACAGCAGATATAATAATTAATGCTTCTCACATAAACAGAGCTCATATACATAAGAAAACATATTTTTTAAATTTACTTTTATTTTTTATTTGATGTTTTTAGATATACATGACAGCAGAGTGTATTTGGACTTATAATACATTCATGAAATATAACTTATTCTAAATGAGATACCATTCTTGACTTGTTCTTAATTTTAATTTTGTATATTTCATTACTATGCAGAAATAAAACTGATTTCTGAATATAAATTTGTGCTCTGTAAACTTCCCAAACTTAATCTAATTGTGCATGTGTGTAGATAAGATTATGTGTGTGCATACATATATTTCGTAGGCTTTTCTGTGTCTAAGATCATCCTATCTACAAATAGAAATATCTTTGCTTTTTGCTTTGTCTTATTTTTAAAATTTATTTTTTTACCTCCAGTAAAATATGGAATGAAAATTGATATCATAAATCTTAATATTAGTTTCTAGTCATAGGGTGATATTTCCCAAATTTTCACCATTGATTATGATATCAGTTGCCATTTGTTTGGCAGAGAGATTTCTGTCTATATTTATCAGGTGTATTGGCATATGGTTTGTTTTTGATGTTCTTTTTTGTTTTCAATAACAATTCCCTTCTCTTTGGTTTCAAGGATATTTTTTTTTGCAAGATGAATGCTTATTTTTCTTTAACTATTCGGTAGAATATATTAATGAAACAAAGTAGACCTGGACTTTTTTGTTAGAAGCTTCTTTTTATTTATTAGTTTAGTCTCTTCATTTTTAAAATTTTGTTCATATTTTCTATTATTTCTTAAATTCATTTTTGTAATTCATGTCTTTGGAGGAAATTGCCTACTAAATCTAGAATAATTTTCTTTTCTTTTTTTTTAGAATTTAGCCTTTATTTTATTGATTTGTTTTTACATGGTGCTGAGGATCAAACCTAGGGCCTCATTCATGCTAGGCAAGCACTCTACAACTGAGCTACAAGCCCAGCTCTCTAATTTGTTTTTGATTAGTTTATTATAGTTATACATAATATTGGAGTTCATTTTGACTTAATTATACAAGCATACAACATAATTTGCTACAGTCTAGTACTCAGTTTTTCTCATTTCTACTCCCTCCTGCTTCCCCTGGTTCCCTTTTCCCTAATATACTGCTCTTCTACTTATTTATACTTTTCGTAATTGGTTTATTATGGATATACATAATGGAGAATTCATTGTGGCATATTCATATATGTACATAAGAAATTTAGTCAGATGTTTTCCACCATTTCTCCCTCTCTCTGTCCTTCCTCACTCAACCTCATTCTCCTTTCTCTAGTCCACTGATGTCTCTTTTGTTTTCAGGAGATCTTCTCCTCTTTTACACCCTTATTTTGATTTAGCTTCCACATATGAGAGAAAATATGACTGCTGAGTTTCTGCATCTGGCATATTTCATCAGCATGATGTTCTACAGTTTCATCCACTTACCATCCACTTGTGTATATATCCTACATATTCTTTACCCATTGGTCTGATGATGGACATCTAGGCTGGTAGCATATCTTGGCTACTATGAAATGTGCTGTTATAAATTTTGATGTGGCTACATCCATACAGTACACTGATTTTAGAAATTTCTGATATATACCAAGGAGTTAGATAGATAGGTCATATGGTGGTTCAGTACTAGATTTTGAGGAATCTCCATAGTGTTTTCCAAAGTGGTTGTAATAATTTGAGGTTCAACCAACAATGTGTGAGTGTATCATTTCTCCTATATACTCCCCAATGTTTATTTTTATTTGCATTCTTAATAATTCACATTCTTACTGGAGTTTGATTAAATTTCTATGTCGCTTTTACTTGCATCCTGATTGCTAGAGATATTGAATAGTTTTCATATATTTATTGACCATTTGAATTTCATCACTTGAGATAGGTCCTCTTAGTTCTTTTGGCTATGAATGAGTTGGGATATTTGGGGTTTTTTCCCATGTTAATTTTTTGAATTCTTTATACATTCTGTATATTAATTCACTATCTAAGCAGCAGGTGACAAAGATCTCTCATTCTGTAGGTTCTCTCTTTGTGTTCTTGTTTTGTTTGCTGTAAAGAAACATTAATTTAGCCGGGTGTGGTGGTGCAAGCCTGTAGTCCCAGCACTTAGGGAGGCTGAGACAGGAGAATCACGAGTTCAAAGCCAGCCTCAGCAGCAGCGAGGCACTCAGCAACTCAATGAGACTTTGTCTCTACATAAAACACAAAAAATAGGGCTGGGGATGTGGCTCAGTGGGTCGAGTGCCCCTGAATTCAATCCCTGGTGCCAAAAAAATAAATAAATAAATTTGATGCAGAACCACTTACTGATTCTTGGTGTTATTTCTTGCCTTATAGTAACCTTGTTAAGGAAAAAGTTTTGTCAATATGTTGGACTGATAAGCCTACATGATCTTCTAGAAACTGTATATTTTCTGGTGTAGTTTTTAGGTCTTTGATCCACTTTAAGTTGTCTTTTATGTAGAGTGAAAGGAATCAAGTTTCATGTTTGTACATATAGATATTCCAGTATTCCTAGAATAACTGGTTAAGAAGGCTATCTTGTCTCCAAGTTTTTGGGAATTTTGAGTGTCAGATGGCTCTGATTATGCTGTTTTGTCTCTATGTTTTCTATTTGATTTCACTGGTCTCCATGTCTGCTTCAGTGTCAATGCCATGCTATTTTTCTTATATAGATGTGTAATGTAATTTGAAACCAAATTTTTTGATACTTCCAGAATTGTGCTTCTTGCTCAGGATTGCTATTGCTATTCTGGGTCTCTTACATTTTGAAATGAATTTTAGAACTTTTTTATTTTTATTTTTTGTAAATTTTAGAACAGTGAAGATTTTTTTAAAATTTTAGTTGTAGATGGACACTATACCTTTATTTTATTTATTTATGGGGTGCTGAGGATCAAACCCAGTGCCCCATGCATGCAAGGTGAGTGCTCTACCACTAAGCCACAATCCTAACCCAGTGAAGAATTTAATGAGTATTTTGATAGGGATTTTACTGAACCTGTACAATACTTTTAGTAGTATGGGTATTTTAATAATATTAATTTTGCCTATCCAATAACATGAGAGGTCTTTCCAACTCCAAAGATCTTCAATTTCTTTCTTCATTGTGATATAGTTTTTATTGAATATATCTTTCACATCTATCGTATATATTTATTCCTAACTATTTTTAAGGTCCTTATGAATATTATGAATGAGATAGTTTTCTAATTTCTTTTTAGGAGATTCATTATCGGATTTTAGGAAAAAAATTTATGTGTGTATATTGATCTGTATCCTACTACTTTTATAAAATTATTTATCTGCTTGAGAAGGATTACTCCCTCTGATTTCATTTGCTGTTCTCTGAAGTTGGGGAGGTACTGTGTGGACTTGATTTCTTCTAGGGTGGCTGGCCAGCGTTGGGCTCCACAAAATGGCAAGCATGCCTGGAATGGTTATCTGTTCTCAATTTGGGTTAACCTGATCTCCTTAGATAACCCCACTACTCCTATCACATTTTAATTTGGCCTGCTTTTCTTTCAGGTTGTTTTTTAAAAAGTGGGCTTTTGTGCTTGACCTTTCCCTCTGTTCCCCCTTTCCCCTTTATCACACCCTGGTCCAGGTTCATGATTAAGGAACTCTGTCCTTATTTTCTGCTCTAATAACTGAATTTCAATATATCCAGGTCTTAGACCTAATATAGGTCTTAGAACATTTATTCTGTATATTAATTCTAATATAGGGTCTTAGGCATTTATTCTGTCACCTGCCTCTCTGATAAGCTGTTCCTTCACTGCCTCCTTTCTGCGCTTTGGAGGGATCAGAGATCACTCCCTAGATATGTTCCTACATCTTTTCTATATTAGATAATCTAATTCATTGAAATAACTTTTATCATAATATTCTTAAAACTTGGAAGAGCGGGGAATCATGGTGAATGAAGGGAGTTTCAATAATGGATATCAAAACATATTTAGTTCAATGACATAAGTCATGGTGCTCCATAATATAGTTGGTTGGCCTCAATTCACAATGTACAATTATATATTTTGTAAGAATCTAAAAAAGAAAAGCTTGGGATGAGGCTGGGGCTCAGTGATAGAGTGCTTGCCTGCCATGTGTGAGGCACTGGGTTCAATCTTCAGTACCATGTAAAAATAAATAAATAAAATAAAGTTAATATGTCCATCTACAAATACATTTATATACATATATATATAGTATATGTATGTATATATATATATACATACATATATGTATATATATATATAGCTTAATGGCACCACCATAATTAAGATATGGAATTCTAGTTACTTTTATTTGATCAATGCAGGCTGTATACATGCTGAAATATCACACTATACACCAATGGTACCTGCATTATATACATGTTAATTAAAATAAAAATAATAATAAAATTTATTTCTGTGAAGTCATTAGTGGATTTAGTTTAAATTATTTTTACATTTCTTAAGATAAAAGTCTAAGTTACTGACTTGACATATTCTTTTTAAAATATAAGCATTTGTTTATAGAAAATTTCTCAAAACACTGCTTTGGTTTTATCTGTAAAATATTGCTATGTTGTGGTTCATTATGCTTTTACTCAAACTATTTTCTAATTTTTCTTGTGATTTAATCCTTGATCCATTACTTATTTAGTGAATGTTATTTAAATTACAAACTTTTATGAATATCCTTAATTTCTTTCTGTCATTGATGTTTAATTGCAGTTCATTGTGGTTGGAGGGACACACAATGCATGATCTCAACCATTTTTATTTTATGGTAATTGGTTACTTCAAATTTAATTTTCATAACTTGATGAATATAAATATGTTAAGCTCAAGTTGATAATTGATTTTGTGAATCTAACTTTTCTTATTATAAATAAAATTGGTAATCTTGTCAGCTTCACATTTTTAAGGTGTTAAATTATATAACAATATATTTAAATATCTTTCTAAACCACAAAATGGCACAAAAATATTATTCATTGACAGTCATTTCAGTTGATATTTTCAACTAATGAAGAATCTATTGGGCTGAGGTTGTAGCTCAATGGAAGAGTGCCTGCTTTGTATGTGTGAGGCACTGGGTTCAATTCTCAGCACCACATACAAATAAATAAAATAAAGTTCCATTGACAAATAAAATATTTTTAAAAGAATCTCTTATATAGGCTATGAATATTATATAAGAAAACTAATTATATAAATGTAAAATTTTGTTTTGAAACAAGTTTTTCATAACAAAATTAAAGTTCCATGTCTCAAGGGTTTAATAACAGTATAGCAGCAAAGCAGAATAAAGGAAAATTTTCTTGGCTTTTTTTTTAATTGTCAGTGGAAAAACTGAAAGAATGTAGATTATAAACAAATTAACAGAGAGAAAAAAGGTGACACATAAGGGGGAAATGGTTGTTCTCATAGCTCCGTGATTTGGGACTCAAAACAGCTAGAAAACTAATTCTCTGGGAGGTGACTGAAAGGAAAAAACAAAAGCACTCCACTGATACTCAATATTGGACAGAAAGCCATGAACACAAGAAATGTTGGAGTATGCAAGTAACATGGAGAGGAAAATCAACTCAGATTTCAGCTGATATCTCAACCCAGACCCGTAAAGCTAAGATATCCTAGATCAACATATAATAAGCTCTGAAAGAAAATGGATACAAGCCAATAATATTATAAGCTTCAGATTTGATGATGAAATAAAAATCTTCCATGATAAATAAAAGTTTAAAAAATCACTACCAAAAAGCCTGAACTACAAAACATTCTTAACAAAATATTTATGAAGAAGAAATAATAAATAAAAATGAATTCCAGCAAAGGGAGAAGCTACAATAAAAGTATAATGAATCCAAAAAGAAGTTATTTCAAATTAAATACCAGAAGTAATTCAAAATGACAGAGAATAAAAATCATTTCTTAAAAATTACATTAAATGTAAATGGCTTCAACTCATCAATCAAAAGATATAAACTGACAGACTAGATTAAAATACAAGAGATTATTTTGAAGAGACTCACTTCATAACCAAAGACATCCACAGACTGAAGGTAAAAGTATGGGAGAAAACATTATCGATATGGATCTTGCAAACAAGCAGAGGTTTCTATCATATCTGATAAAGTGACTTCAAGTAAAAATTAATCAGAAGGGACAAAGAAGACCATTGAATACTGCTTAAGGAAACTGCACATACACAAGGCATAAAAATGTTAAATGTTTATGCCCCAAATAATGGAGCAACTACATACATTAAAAAAACCCTTCATAATCTCAAGAATCAAATAAGTCACAACACAATAATACTGAGTGATTTCAACTCACCTCTCTCACCAACTGATAGATTTTCAAATCAAAACTTAAATTATATATGATGTATCAAAATGTATTCTACTGTCATGTATATCTAATTAAAATAAATTTAAATTGTTAAAAACTAAACAAAGAAATCACAGAAATAAAAAATACAATTAATAGTTAGTCTTAACACACATACAGAATATTTCCTCCTTTAATGAATGAATACACTTTCTTTTCAGCAACACATAAAACATTCTCTAAAGTAGACCACATTTTAGTCCACAAAGCAACTCTTAGCAAATACAAAAACAGAGATAATAACTTGCATTCTATCTGACCATAATGGAATGAAATTGAAAATCAACAATAAAATTTTTTAAAAAAGCTACTCTAACAGCCAGAGACTAAATAATGCTATTGAATAATGAATGAATAGCTGAAGAAATCAGGGATGAAATTAAAACAACAACAACAACAACTATTTAGAGGTAAATAAGACTAATGAAACAACAAATCAAAATCTCTAAGACACTGTGAAGGCTGTTATAAAAGGAAAGTTAATTGCATTGAGCTCATTCATTAAAAGAATAGAAAATCAGCAAATAAATAGCCTGACTTTAAATCTCAAAGCCCTAGAAAAAGAAAAAAAAGCATCAAAAAAGCAGTAGTAGACAGGAAAAAATAAAAGTCAAAGCTGAAATTAATGAAACTGAGACAAAAAAATTCAAAAAATTGATGAAACAAAATGTTGGTTCTTTAAAAAAATAAACAATATTGATAAATCCTTAGGCAAATCTGTGATGAAAAATGAAATATCACTATGGACACCACAGAAGTACAGAAGGTAATCAGTAGCTATTTTGAAAAACTATACTCCAATAAAATAGAAAATCCTGAAGACATCAACAAATTTCTAGAGATCTATGACCTACCCCAATTGAATTAATGGGACATAGGAATTTTAAACCAATCAACTCCAAGTGATGAAATTGAAGATGCCATTCTAAGCTTACCAACAAAAAAGCCCAGGACTAGATGCATTCTCAGCCAAGTTTTAAAAGATCTTCAAAGAAGATTTAATACCAATACTCGTAAAATTATTTTATAAAATAGAAAATAAATGAACCTTCCAAACTTTCTATGAAGCTAATATCACCCTGATACCAAACTAGACAAAGACATGTCAAAGAAAGAAAACTTCAGACCAATATCCCTGATGAACGTTGATGCAAAAATTCTCAGTAAAACACTGGCAAATTGCATACAAAAACATATATAAAAGAGTGCACCATGATCAAGTGGGTTAATTCTAAGGATGCAAGGTTTGATCAACACAGTGAAATCAATAAATGCAATTCATAACATCAATAGACTTAAAGACAAGAATCACATGATTTTCTCAATAGATGAGAAAAAAGCATCTGACAAAATTTACCATACATTCATGCTCAAAACATGAAGAAAACTAGGGATAGTAGGAACGTACCTCAACATTCTAAAAGCTTTATATGCTAAACACAAGGCCAGCACCATTTTAAATAAAGAAAAACTGAGGGGCTGAGGTTATGGTGCAGTGGTAGCATGCCCACCTAGCACGCGTAAGGCACTGGGTTCGATCCTCAGCACCACATAAAAATAAAAAATAAAGATATTCTGCCCACCTACAACTAAAAAATAAACATTAAAAAAAAGAAAAACTGAAAGCATTCCATCTAAAAACTGGAATAAGATGAGGATACTCTCTTTACCACTCCTACTTAACATAGTCTTTGAATTCCTAGCCAAAGCAATTAAACAAAATAAATAAATTAAAGGGTACAAATAAGAAAAAGAAGAGCTCAAACTATCCGTATTTACTGACAAATTGATTCTATATATAGAAGACCCAAGAAACTACTAGAAAGATTCTAGAACTTCTAATCAAATTCAGCAAAGTAGCAGGGTACAAATAAATCAATTGCATTTCTATATACCAAGGATATATCAGATGAAAGAGAAATCAGAAAAAAAACTTCCTCTTTACAATAGCCACAAAAAATAAAATAAAATATTTGGGAATCAATCTAACAAAAGAGGTTAAATATCTCTACAATGAAAACTATAGGACACTAAAGAAAGAAATTGAAGAAGACCACAGAAAATGGAAATATCTCCCATGTCCCCAGATAGGCAGAATTAATATTATCAAAATGGCTATACTACTAAAAGTGCTATACAGATCCAATGCAATTCTTATTAAGATTACATTCAATTACATTCTTCACAGAAATGGAAAAAAATTATAAAAATTATTTGGTAAAATAAGAGGCACATCACTGAATGCAAGATTGTGGTCTAGAGAGAGGCTGCATTCCTTGTTGCTCCGTGACTTGGGATTCAAGCAGTGGGAATATTGTTTCTCTGTGATTTATTAGACAACCACTGACAGTTGTTCCCATGCAGAAATCCCAGCCATATGCCCACGGATCCCCAGCCTCAGTGTCTGTGCAAGATCCCAACTACTCACCCACACAGGAATTGCCTCCACACAAGACTTGCTCCCACACAGGACCCCTGCATCAGTGCCCACAGACAATGCAGTACTGCTGACAGCCCACTCACACAGGACCCTCAGCCACTGCTCCCCAGAAGGACCCCTGGCTGCTGGTTGCTGGTTGCCATTACTCTGTGGACCCCCATCTACTAGCATGTGCCTCTCCAGGTCACCTCCATCTTGGGATACTGCAAATGCTGCTCTATTCCTATTTATGCAATAGACTGCACCTGAGGACTCTGGACAGGGTCTGGAGACAGCTGTCTTGCACAACACTGCACTCCACGAAGCTTCATCTCCAAACACATTGCCCAATGCCACCACCCTAAAACCTGAAACCCTATCTCTGAAAGCAGCTGCTTCTATCTTGGGGCACCTTTGTCAACATCTTGGATTATCCTCACTACTGCCATCACCATATTTAGTTTGGGCAACTCCTAGCTTGGGATACTGGCTGGAACCTAGAAGCAATATCAGGGTACCTATACTCCACCAGTTCCACCCTCTCCCCTGCAACCACTAACCTGGCACAGTACTTGCAGCTACATAGATGGTCCATAGCTTGTAATGTCTGGTCCTGATCTGCCCAAAACAAAACACCTCTCCATGACAGGTGCACAGGACACAGATCACAGCCCACAAGACCTCCAGAGAGAGAGAGGTTCCTGATTGGGGAGTAGAAAGGAATTGAGTGAGTGAGATACAGTTTGGGGACTGAATTAGAGACCAGAAGTTGTGAGATCTCAGGTGATATAAGGAGATAAGACCAGGTGCCAACATCACAAGAGTGGGCCTCAAAGGAGATCCTTGTGGTGCAGTCTTCCAATGGGGACTGGCTAGTGCTATACCCCACCTCCAAGAATTCTGCCCTCAATACCAATCCTTTTACCCTAATAACCTTCACCATCCTGAGGGTGGGTTGACAGCAAGCAATAGACAACCCCACTCACTGAATGAGAAGGGAAGAAGAAAAAATATCGGGCTTCAACAGAAACAATAATTTAACTTGAGATTTTTTTCTATTATTTTATTTTTTCTTCTTTTATCTCTCTCTCTTTTCCCACTCTCACATCCCCAACATTTGTGAAACCAAGTATTTTTCATGCATTAGGCTACTGAGGACTGGGATGTCTGAATAGTATATCACAGTTGTATTGTATATTCTTTATCTTCTATTTTAACATTTTTATTTTTTTAAATTTTTATATTTCCTTGTTTTTTGTACTCTATTTTCTTCCCACTTACTTTTCTCCCCCAAATCTATTTTCCTCTTTTCTCCTGCTAATAATCAACTTCTTTTGATTCCTCTTTTATGCTTTCTAAGATCTAATAACTCTATATCCTCACTTTCTACATCCTTAATATCCCAGCCTACATTCCAACCCTGGTTCTTTCTTTGTCCACCATCAGAAACTGTAGACCTTTTTGCAAAACTACTGTTTATATTGTAGATAATAACTGAATTCACCATGTGTGTATATTGTGAGAAAACCATAAACATCTTATTAGAAGCTATTTGGTTTAAGGCAGTATATTGTTTGTATTTGGATCTGTTAATGTTGACCTCCCCTTTATAGGAGAGGTATTGGAACCCTGCAGGAAATCTATAAGCCTATAGGATAAAAACTGTAACACTTCAGATCTGCAGTGCTAGAAGGGAAGACACAAACAACATGCAAAAACAAGGGAAGAAATTGCCCCAAACAAACCAAGATATTACATTATTAGAATCCACGGCCAGCATAACAGAAGAAATATCAGACAAGGAGATTAGAATGTACATAATTAAAATGTTATGTGAATTAAAGGATGATAAAAGAGCAAACACAGGCAGCAAAAGATCATTTTGATAAAGAACTACATAGGTAAATACAGGAAGCAAAAGATTACTTCAATAAAGAGATAGAGATTCTGAAAGAGAATCAAGCAGAAATCTCTGAAATGAAAGAAAAAATAAACCAAATTAAAAACACAATAGAAAGCATCACCAACAGATTAGATTACTTGGAAGACAAAACCTGAGACAATGCAAATGAAATATATAATCTTGAAAACAGAGTTGACCACATAGTGAAGATGGTAAGAAACCATGAGCAAAACATGCAAAATTATGTGATAACATAAAAAATAAAATTTAAAATTATTGGGCTAGAGGAAGGCATAGAGTTACAAACAAAACAGTGAACACTCTTCAATGAAATAATATCAGAAATTTTTCTAAAAATGTGGAATAAATTGGAAAATCAAATACAAGAGTCTTACAGAACACCAAATGTATAAACTCATGACAGATCTAAACCGTAAAAATGCCTAGCATGCAGAATAAGAGAATTTTAAAAGCCACAAGAGAAAGGAATCAGATTACATATAGAGGGAAACCAATTAGGATCTCTGCAGTATTCTCAAAGCTAGATGCATGGAATAATATATCTTTCCAAGATAAACAAAAGTAAAAAGAATTTATATCAACAAAACCTGCACTAGAGAATATTCTTGGCAAAAATATTTCATGAGAAGGACATGAAAAACAACAATGAAAATCTTCAAAAGGAGGAACTACACTAAAGGAAAGGCTCATCAAAGGAGAAACCAAGTCAAGTTACAAATCAAAAATATACTAACATATCTCAGAATACAAATCATGTCTCAATAATAACTCTGAATGTCAATGGCCTAAATTCATCAATTAAAACAGATAGACTGGCAGATTGGATTTTTTAAGAAGACTCAACACTACATTGCCTTGAAGACACTCATTTCACATTAAAAGACATCCACAGACTGAAGGGGAAACGATGGGAAAAAACATCACTCACGTGGACCACATAAACAAGCAGGTGTTTCCATTCTCACATCAGATAAAGTAGGCTTCAAACCAAAGTTAGTGAAAAGGGATAAAGAAGGTCATTTCAGGGCTAGAGTGGTGGCTCAGTGGTAGAGCGCTTGCCTAACATGTGTGACGTACTGGGTTTGATTCTCAGCACCACATATAAGTAAATAAAGTCCATTGACAAGTAAAAGAAATTTTAAAAAAGAAGGTCATTTAATACTGAATAAGGGAATTGTACATAAATAATTCATAGCAATCTTAAATACCTATGCCACAAACAATAGGATATCTGTATATCAAACAAACACTTCTCAACTTCAAATAGTCAAATAATAATCAAAACACAATAATATTGGGTGACTTTAACACACCTCTCTCACCACTGAATAGATCCTCCAAACAAAAACTAAACAAAGAAACTATAGAACTCAACAAACAAAAAATTAGACTTAACAGAAATATATAGAATATTCCGTCCATAAACAAGCAAATACACTGTTTTCTCAGCATCACATGGATTCTTCTCTAAGAGATCCTATGTTATGCCACAAAGCAAGTCTTATCAAATACAAAAAAAATAGAGATACTAACTTGCATTCTATCTGACCATAATGTAATTAAGTTAAAAACCAATGGAAAATAAAAAAAATAAAGGCTACTTCAACATCTGGAGACAGAAGACATTAGGGAAGAGATTAAAAAAAAACTTCTTAGAGGTACATGAGAACTTCGATACAACATATCAAAATCTCTGGGACACTATGAAGGCAGTACTAAAAAGAAAATTCATTACATTAAGCTCATTTATTATAAGAAGAAAAAGTCAACACATTAATAACCTGGCATTACAACTCAAAGCCCTAGAAAAAGAAGAAGAAATCAACACTAAAAGAAGCAGAGGTCAAGAAATAATTAAAATTAAGCCTGAAATCAATGAAATTGAAATGAAAGAAATAATTGAAAAAATTGACAAAAGAAAAAGCTGGGTCTTCAAAAACATAAGTAAAATTGATAGACTCTTAGCTACCTTAATGAAAAGAAAGGGAGGGAACAAGACAGGGATGCCCTCTATCACCACTGCTATTCAACATAGTCCTTGAAACTCTAGCCAGAGCAATTAGGCAGATGAAAAAAATTAAAATGATACAAATAGGAAAAGAAGTACTCAAAACACCATTATTTTCCAATGACATAATACTATAGTTAGAGAATCCAAAAAATTCCACCAGAAAACTTGTAGTATTAATAAATGAATTCAGCAAAGTAGTGGGATATAAAATCAACACATAAATCAAATGCATTTCTATACATCAGTAATGAATTCTTTGAAAGAGAAATTAGGAAAACTACCTCATTTACAATAGACTCAAAAAATACTTGGGAATCAATCTAACAATTGAAGTAAAAGACCTCTACAATAAAAACTGCAGAATACTAAAAAAAATGAAGAAGAATTTAGAAGATGGAAAGATCTCCCATGTTCTTTGATAGGCATAATCAATATTGTCAAAATGGCCATACTTCCCAAAGCGCTCTCCAGACTATGCAATCCCAATTAAAATCACAGCATCCTTTCTTATAGAAATAGAAAAAAGGCAATCATAAAATTTATTTGGAAAAATAAGAGACCTAAAATAGCCAAAGTAATTCTTAGCAAGAAGAGTAAAGCAGAAGGCATCATAATACCAAATCTGAAGCTATAGTACAGAGCTATTGTAGCAAAATCTGCATGGTATTGTCAACAAAATAGACATTTAGACCAATGATACAGAATAGGAGACACAGAGACAAACCCACATAAATACAGTTATCTCATACTAGACAAAGGTGCCAAAAACATACATTGAAGGAAAGATGGGTTCTTCAACAAATGGTGCTGGGAAAACAGGAAATCTATATGCAGCAAAATGACACTAAACCCCTCTCACTCACCATGCAAAAAAACTCAACTCAAAGTGGATCAAGGACACAGAAATTAGACCACAGACCATGCATCTAATAGAAGAAAAATAGTCCCAAATTTTAATCATGTCAGACTATGCCCTGAGTTCCTTAACAAGACTCCTAGAGTGCAAGAAATAAAATCAAGAATCAATAAATGGGATGGATTCAAACTACAAAGCTTCTCAGCAAAAGAAAAAAAATCAATGAGGTGAACAGAGAGCCTACATTCTGGGAGCAAATATTTGTCACACACACATTAGATAGATCTCCAGGTTATATAAAAAATCCAAAAAACTTAATGCAAAAACAACAAACAATTCAATCAATAAATGGGCTAAGGAGCTGAATAGACACTCTTCAGAGGAAGAAATAAAATTGATCAATAAATATATAAAAAAATTTAACATCTCTGGTAATTAGAGAAATGGAAATCAAAACTACTTTAAGATTTAATGTCACTCCAGTCAGAATGCCAGTTATCAAGTATACAAGCAATAATAAGTGTTGGCAAGGATGTGGGGAAAAGTCACACCATTCATACATTGCTGGTGGGAATGAAAATTTGTGCATCCAATCTGGAAAGCAGTATGGAGATCCCTTAGAAAACTTGGAATCGAACCACCATTTGACTATTTGACCAGTCTCTTTTATCCATTAATCTATTTAATGACATCTACATTGGTTCCAATCTAGATGTCATTAAATTGGTTCCAATCTAGATGACATTGTGTGTATGTTTGTATATATATATATATATATATATATATATATATATATATATATATACACACACACACACACACACACACAATGGAATATTACTCAGCATTAAAAGAGAATAAAATTATGACATTTTCAGGTAAATGGATGGAGTTGGAGAATATCATGCTAAACAAAGTAAGCCAATCCAGGAAAAACACAGGCCAAATATTTTCTTTGATTAGTGGATGGTGATCCATAATAGGGGTTTGGAGGGGAGCATTCAAGAAATGAATGAACTTTGGATGGGGAAAGGGGATTGAAGGGAAGGGAGGGGTTCATGGGGGTCAGAAAAATGGTAGAATGAGATGAACATCATTGCCCTAAGTACATGTATGAAGACATGAATGGTGTAACTCAACATTGTGTACAACCAAAGAAATAAAAAATTGTGCTCTGTATTTATACTGTGAATTTAAATGCATTCTTTTGTTTAAAAAATTTTTAAAAAAAACAACATCACTCCTAAAATTCTTCAGGAAAAAAAGAAATAACAGGTGCATAATAGCCAAAACAATCCTTAGCACAAGAAGTGATGCAGGAGGCATCACAATACTAGACCTTAAATTACTCTACACAGCTATAACAAAATCAGCATATTATTGGCATCAAAACAGACATAAAGTCCAATGTAACAGAATAGAAGACATGGAGACACATCCATGTAAATTCAGTTATCTCATCCTTGACAAAGTTGTCATAAACATACATTGGAGAAAAAATAGCCTCTTCAAAAATGGTGCTGGGAAAAATGTAAATCCATACATAATAAAATGAAATTAAATTCCTATATCTCATCCTGCACAAATTTAACTCTAACTGCATCAAATAACTAAGCATAGACCAGAGACCCTGCACTTACTAGAAAAAAATATAGACCTAACTTTCCAACATGTCAACTGAGGAAAAGACTTCTTCAGTAAGACTCAAAGTGCAAGATGTAACATCAAAAAACAATAAATGGGATGGTATTGAACTGAAAAGCTTCTTTACAGCAAAGGAAACAGTTAAGAATGTGAACAGAGATCCTACAGAATGAGAGAAAATCTTTACCTCCAGTACCTCAGATAAGGCATTAATATCCAGGATATACAAAGAACACGAAAGATTTAACCCAAGAAAAATAAATAACCCTGTCAATAAATGGGCAAAGGAACTGAACACTTTACAGAAAAAGAAATATGAATGGCAAAAATATATATGGAAAGGAGTATCTGGGAAGATGGTGTAATAGAGGATTCACTCCCCTGGCAGATCTGTTTAGTGAACCAAGAAAAGCAGGCAGTCAGCTTTTCAACAAGGTGGGTGAATGATCAAAATTTAGGGGCGAGTTTACTGGAATTTAATACTTGACACTTAAAATAGATCAGGGACTCAGGAGATCTTGTATAATAAAACAAGGGGAGAAGATTTCCAGCTCCACAGCTGTAGTAGCATATGGAGCCACAAACCATAACAGCCATCATGCAAATGCAACAAAGCAGTAAAGGAATCAAAGGAACAACCATTTTTGGAAGACTGAGGCATGTTGCAGTACAGAGAGGTTAGAGACCAGAGACACTGCTCAATAAAAAAAAAAAAAAAGCAATAAGCTGTGCTGCACACTATCTGTGTTTGGGAGGGAAGCTGCAATCTCTCTCACTGAATATATGAAGGACAGCAGAAAGAGCCATTAAGCAGCCATAGCCTGGGGAGCTGGAGGCAGGGGAAGCCATTTACTGGCAGACCAGAGGCTGCACCTAAAAACAAGCCAGCAAAGATGTGCTGCATGACAGAGGGTATGCCTAAGGGAGCAGGAGAAAATAAAGCATGGAGAGAGGTTTATACAGTGGAGTACTGGTTTCAGAAGCCCACCTGGCATCCCCTTCCCTCTTCAACTCTGCTGTTTACAGAACCAACTTTGAGACAATTGCCTGATCAAGAATTTGAAAGGGCACTGGCAGGAAAGATTGAGTGGAGAGATTGAATCAGAATAGGAATTGTGGGAACCACAGGCAAAGTAGTGGGCTAAGCATAAGCTCATACACCACACAGTAGATCCCAAAAGAAATTCCTGGGGTGCAGTCTTTCTAATTTGACTGGCCACTTCATGTCCTCAGAAATGCACTGGCTTAAAATCTCCAGACCAATAGGCTCCCAGCCAAGAGCATTCCTAAGCCGACATCTTGTCTCCAGCAGTGCCACCTCCAGGAATAACCCTTTACCATAGCAACCACAATTATCTTGAGCTAGCATCAAATCCCAGACAACCCCATCTATCAGCTGAGAAGAAAAGCTGAGAAACTTCGAACTCCAATGGAAACAATTATTCAACTTTCCATTGAGATTCTGGTTTTTTTTTCCTTTTCTCCCTCACATCTCTACCATTTTTGAAACCAAGTATTCATGCATTGGTTTATTAAAGACTGAGATGTCTGAATAGTATATTACAGTTCTGTTTTGTAATCTTTCATTTTTACTTTTTTTTCTTTTATTTTTTTTCTTTTTATATTTTTTTCACTTTATACACATTTTTCCTCTCACTCACCTGTTTTCCTGTATTTACTTTTTCTCTTTTCACCTGCTAACAGCCAATCTCTATTAATTCCTATTTTTTACCTATATCTTCTCTCCTCCTTCCTCATAAATATCACATCCTACACTACTTTTGTTCTCTCTTTGAAATTGTAAACTCTCTATCATTTGAAATTGTAAACTTTTTCAAATTTACTGGATATGTTGTAGACAATAATTAAACACACCACTTCTGTTCATTGTGGCAAAATTGTAGACATCTTTTTTTTTTAATTTTTTAGTTGTAGATGGACACAATATCTTTATTTTATTTATTTTTATGTGGTGCTGAGGATTGAACGCAGTGCCTCACGCACGCGAGGCAAACGCTCTACCACTGAGCCACAATCCCAGCCCCAATTGTAGACATCTTAATAGGTGTTATTTGGTTTAAGGCTGTATATTCTTTGCATAGGGTGCTGTTAATATGGTCTCCCCTATGAAGGCAAGGTACTAGAAATATTCAGAGACAATATATGTCTACACAGTCCAAAATGTCCTCCATCAGATACACATTGCTAGATGGGAAAACACAAACAACATGAAAAAACAAAGGAACAAAGCAATCCAAACATACCAAGATGTTCCAATAATCAAATACATTGAAAAGACAATAGAAAAAAATGTCAGAGAAGGTTAGAATGTACATAGTTGAATTGATTGATAACATAAAGGAAGATGTAAGGAGTGAAATTATAGATAAATATCAGGAGGTGAAAGATCACTCCAATATAGAGGCAGAGAATATGAGAAGAAATCAAAGAGAAATCTACAAAATGAAGGAATTGATAAGCCAAAGTAAAAATTCAGTGGAAGGGCTGGGGTTGTGGCTCAGTGGCAGAGTGCTTGCCCATCATGTGTGAGGCACTAGTTTTGATTCTCCGTATCACATATAAATAAAGAATAAAGGTCCACCAACAACTAAAATATATTTTAAAAAATTCAGTGGGAACTATCTCAAAGAGACTAGACCATTTGGAAGAGAGAACTTCATACAATAAAGGTAAAATATATAATCTTTAAAATAATGTTGATCACACAGAAAACGTAAGAAAATATGAACATAGCTTCTAAGGATCATAGAATAACATGAAAAGACCAAATTTAAGAATTATTGAGAGAGAGGAAGGTGCAAAGATATAAACCAAGAAAATGCACAATCTTTACAATGATATAATATGAGAGAATTTCCCACACCTAAAGATTGAAATTGCAAATGAAATACAAGAGGCTTACAGGACCCCAAATGTAAAAAATTACAGCAGATCACACAAAGGCACAGTATAATGAAAAAGCCTAGCACACAGAATAAGGATAAAATTTTAAAGGCCACAAAATAAAAGTATCAGATTATATATAGGGAGAAACAGTGATCTCATCCTAGACAAAGGCACCAAAAGCATTCTTTGGAGGAAAGATAGCCTCTTCAACAAATGGTGCTGGGAAAACTGGAAATTCATATGTAGCAAAATCAAATTAAACCCCTATCTCTCATCCTGCATGAAACTCAACTAAAAGTGGATCAAAGACTTAGACATTGGAACAGAGACCTTGCACCTAATAGAAGAAAAAGTAGGCACAATTCTTCACCATGTCAGCTTAGGAACTGACTTGCTTAACACAAAAAGTGAATGCCTCCTAAAGCACAAAAAGTAAAATCAAAAATCAATAAATGGATGGATTCTAACTAAAAAGCTTCCTCTCAGAAAAGGAAACAATGAACAACATGAAGGAGCCTACAATGGAGAAAATCTTTACCACATGCACCTTAGATAGAGCATTAAACTCTAGGACATATAAATAACTCAGAAAATCAACACCAAAAAAAGAAATAACCCAATCAATAAATGGGCTATGGAACTGAACAGATAATTCAGAGAAGAAGAAATATAATCAATTAAGAAATATATTAAAAAATGTTCAACATCTCTAGCAATTAGAGAAATGCAAATCAAAACTAAGGTTTCATCTCACTTCAGATAGAATGACAATTGTCAAGAATACAAGCATCAATAAATGTTGATAAGAAAGTAGGGAAGAAAAGCACACTCACACATTGGTGGTAAGACTTCAAAGTAGTTCAACCACTATGGTAAGCAGTATGGAGATTCTTCAGAAAACTTGGAATGGAGCCACCATTTGACCCAGCTATCTCATTCTTCAGTTTATACAAAAAGGACTTAAAATCAGCATACTAGAGTGATGCAGCCACATCAATGTTTACAGTAGTTCAATTCACAATAGCTAAATTATGGAACCAATATAGTACCCTGCAACAGATGAATGAATAAGAAAAATGAGGCATATATACAAAGTGGAATATTACTTAACCTTAAAGAAGAATGAAATTATGGCATTTGCTGTTAAATGGATAAAGCTGGAGAATATCATGCTAAGCAAAATTAGCCAAACCCAAAAAACCAAAGGCTGAATGTGTTCTCTGATATGCAGATGCTAATTCACAATAAATGGGTGGGGGCTAGGGAAAAACAGAGGAAATTTGGATTAGACAGAGGAGAGTGAGGGGAGGGGAGTGGTTATAAGGTTAGAAAGGATAATAGAATGAGCTGGGCACAGTGGCTCAAACCTGTAATCCCAGCACTTAGGGAGGCTGATACAGGAGAATCGCGAGTTCAAAGCCAGCCTCAGCAATGGCAAGGCACTAAGCAACTCAATGAGACCCTGTCTCTACATAAAACACAAAATAGGGCTGGGGATGTGGCTCAGTGGTCGAGTACCCCTGAGTTCAATCCCCAGTACCAAAAAAAATAAATAAATAAAGGATAATACAATTAATTGAACATTATAACCCCATGTGCATATATGATTACACAACCTGCATAATCCACATCATGTACAACCAGAAGAATGAAAAGTTATAATCCATTTATGTATGAGGTGTAGAAATGTATTCTATTGTCATGTATAACTAATTAAAACAAGTAAACAATTTTAAATATGAAAAAAAATTCAACATCTCTAGCCATTAGAGAAATGCTATTTAAAACTATATTGAGATTCCATCACTCCAGTCAGAATGGTAATTATCAAGAATAAAAGTAACAATAAATATTGGCCAGGATTTGAGCAGAAAAGTACTTTTATATATTGTTTGTGGGACTAAAAATTGGTACAAACACTATGGAAAGTAATGTGGACATTTCTTATAAAACTTGGAATGGAACCACCATTTCACCCAGTTATCCCACTCCTCACTCTATATGCATGGTCTTAAAAACAGCATATTGAATGATGCAGCCACATTAATGTTATAGCAACTTAACTCACAATATCCAAACTATGGAAACAACCTAGGTATCCTTCAATGAATGAATGGATAATAAAAATGTGTAAATACACAATGGAATATTATTCAGCCATAAAGAAGAATAAAATATTGGCATTTTCTGGTAAATGTATGATACTGAAGAATGTCATGCTAAGTGAAATAAGCCAATCCCCATAAACCAGGAAATAATAGAAATTTATTGAGGACTAGGGTTGTGGATCAGTAGTAGAGCACTTGCCTAGCACTTGCAAGGCACTGTGTTCGATCCTCAGTACCACATAAAACAAGTAAATAAAATAAAAGTATTGTGTTCATTTACAACTCAATTTTTTTAAAAAAATGGAAATCCATTGGATTGGACAAAGGGAAATGAAGGGAAGGGATTGAGAGAAGGGAATAGGAAAGATAGTAGAATTAATTGGACATAACTATCCTAGCCTTGTAATTGAATACAGGTCCAGGGTAAAAATGCATCATTTACAAGCACAAGAATTGGATGCTAAATAGAATAAGTTATATTCTATTGATGTATAATTTACCAAAATACATTCTACTTTTATGTATAAAAGAACAAATTTTTAAAAATGAACTAACATTGAATGGTTTAGCTTAAATATTAATGATAAGACCTCAGCTTCTTAATCATGAGCTATTTAAATTGTCTTACTGCAGGAGAAATATAGTCAAAGAAAAGGGAAAAAATGGATAATGAAAGTCTCCAGGAAATGGGTTTTTTATGCCATATGATGCAATATTTTCTATATAAAATTCTGGGTATGGTGGTGGTGGTACAGATAAATTTCTTGATTAAGTTTAAGAAAATATAAGAACAGAGAAAAATAACTCTTTCATTTCTGTGCAAAGTCTCAGAAAAATGTCAACCCTAAGGTAAGAAATATTTTATATACTATCTAGGCAAAAAACTTAATAGAAAAGTTCCAGAGAATTTGTAATTTTCTAGCACTGCAAAAGTGTGAATGGTACTCACATTACACCTGTAGTTTGTAATAGAAGCTTAAAATAGAAACAGACATAATGATGTATTGATCTTATGGAATCCCTGTTGATTTCTAATCCCAGAATTGAGGTACAAATCTGTGGGAATAAAAGAAACCCCAAACAAAGGTAACATTTTCCACTTTTAAGGAAAGCTAACCAAAGTTCAAAATCAAGCAAAAAATAATCTGTTCTCTTTTAATTTCATCCTTGATGAGTGCTATTGGAAATTCAAATCTGTCATAAAACAAGGAGCTTCAATTAGAATAAAATTGTGAGTGATTTTACTTCATCAGGAAAGCATTGTTAGAAAATAAAACACCAAACTAAATAAGGCCTCATGGGACTGTTTAAATTGTTTTTTATTTATATATGGACACAATATCTTTATTTTATTTATTTATTTTTTATGTGGTGCTGAGGACCAAATCTAGTGCCTCACACATGCTAGGCAAGTGCTCTACCACTGAGCTACAGCCCCAGCCTGGTACTTTTGATTTACAATGTGGCAACAGCTTTTTATTCTGTTGTATACAGTGAAAAAGTAGTTAATAGACTAGCAGCTGATTAAATTAACCCAATTCATGCAGCACATTATTAGAACATTATCTAATAAGTAGGCCTAAAAATCATTGGATTCTCTAAAATTTGTTAATTTCATTTGACTTGCTATTTCCCACAGAGTAGAACCAGATTATAAAGTTTGATATTGATTTTTAGAAACTCAATAATAGTGGAATTATTTTTTTCTGGCATGCATGAAAATTATTTGTCTTACATTCCAAAAAATCCAAATGCTTAAATAATCCCCTATAGATATTAATCAATTTTGTATCTATTCTTACTACATATATATATGTATATATATATATGTTATGTATGTATATTATATATTACATATATATATATATACATTTAGGTGGAGAGAGATATATAGATATGTATACATCTATATCTGTCTACATCTACATCTATATCTATCACTATCAGCATAAATGTATGAAACTTCCATGAAGCATGTGGCTAGAATTCAGCTATGCACAACAAGTTCCACTAAAGACAGTATCACTGAGCAAAATGGTAAAATCTGCTACACTTGCCTTTGTGATCAATAGTTCAGGTAGCCTATAATTACCTAGAGTTTCTGTTTCTCCAGGAAAATTTGGATGATGACTATTTACATTTTATAATGAAATTGAGGGAATAGTAGTTATTATTATTGATCTATCCAGTACAGTTGTCCTAGATTATCATGTTTTTAAGTCAATTAAACACTCATTACATTTAATTGGACCAAGATATCCAAATGATTATGAATTGGTCTGGTGGGAAAATAAATCTCCATTAATGAATGAGAATTATTGATTGAATTCAATTGTTCTACCTGTTATTTAGAATTCAAAAAAATCAATTACATAAAAATAGCAAGAAATGGAAGAGTTTATTCTACAAAATAATGTTCATGACATACCTGGAAAAAAGTCAATAGAAATCTATGGTGAAATGATCATATGATAATGTGGTCCCTAAACTCATATGACTCTTGACAAACACTTCTTACGTAGAATCCTGTCTATTTTAAGATTCTTCCTATTCCTTTCTTTATAAATCATTTCCAATGATTAATTATAGGTATATAAAAGTTGCAATTAATTGTGGTATATTCATATATGCACATTAGTATAATTTGGTCAATTTAATTCCCCAGTTCTTCACCTTTGCCTTCTTTCCTCATGTATACTGGTCTCCCCACTTCTACACTACTGATCTCTTTTATTTTCATGAGAACACCTTTTTAACATTTCTTTCTTTTCTCTAGCTTCTGTATGTGAAGGAAAACATTCATTCAAATCTTGACTTTCTCAGTTTGGTTTTTTCACTTGGAATGATGGTCTCCAGTCCCATCCATTTTCAGACAAATTACATGAATTATTTCTTCTTTATGTCTGATTAGTAATCCTTTGTGTATTTACCACATCATCTTTATTCATTCAGTTATCACTGGGCACAAAGACTGGTTCAATTATTTGGTCATTGTGGATTGTGCTGCTATAAATATTGGTATACATGTATCACTATTGTGTACTGTAGTGTTGCATAGCACGTTTTCATATGTATAGTGATGCACATGTATGTATTACATATATCCTATACATATACATATATAGATACATACATATGTACAGTGATATAAACAAACTGTAGTGTGAAATAGTGATATGTTGTCTATGCCAGTGGATTAGATTATTGCCCCTATATTTACTTTTAGCAATTTCACTGTTTCTATTCTAATTCCTAAGTTATTGATTCAATTTGAGTTTATTTTTTGCAGGATGAAATGTAAAATATAAAGTTATTTCCGTTTTCCACATATAAATATCCAAATTTCTTAGCACCATTTGTTAAAAAGGCTATCTTTTTTCCAATATGTGTTTTCGGAATCTTTTTTCAAAGATCAGATGATTATATTTATATGCATTATTCTTTATGTCCTTTAGTCTATTCCATGGGTTTTCATGTCTGTTTTCATGTCAATACCATATTTTTTAACTATAACTCTGTAGTATTATTTCAAGTCAAGTATTGTGATGTCACCAGCCTCGGTCTTGTTGCTCAGGATAGTTATATCTATTCTAGGTCTTATTTTTAATAAAATTTTATTAAATCTTCTTATTAATTTTAGAACTGTTTTTGCTTCTTCTGTAAAGATTGTCATTAGGATTTTGGTGGGGATTTTATTGAATATGTAGATTGTTTTTAGTAATATGGCCACATTGACTATATTATTTCTACCTATCCATGAATATGTTAAGTCATTTCATCTTCTAAGGTTTCCTTCAATTTCTTCAGTGTTTTATAACTTTCATTTTAGAGGTCTTTCACCTCCCATGGTACCTTTATTTCAGAGAGTATTTTTGAGGTTATTGTGAATGGAGTAGTTTTATTGATTTCTTCTCCACAGATTCATTACTGATGTAAGAAAGTTATTAATTTTTGTATGTGGTTCTTTTATCACGTGACCTTGATGAAATTGTTTATCAGATCTGAAAGTCTTTTGATGGCATCTTGTGCCCTTTATGTATAGAAACATGTCATTAGTAAACATACTTTTTTTTCTAATTTGCATCCCTTTAATTTCCTTTTATTGCCTTATTGTTCCGGATAGAGTTTCTTTTTAAAGATATTATTGTATACCTGTGAAATTTTTTAATCCTCTTGCTTCTCTGTGACTCAAGATACTACTATACAAGCTTTTTCTGTTTTCTTAAAAAAATATTTCCTCAGTTCACATGTATTGCAATGTATCCCATAATCATTTTTTCATATCATAAAGTACCACTACTACACACATTTCTATATCCTCCCAATTCACTCAATATTGAAAACAAATACCATTGATCTCAATTCTATTTCTATGAGACCCTATTTTATTTCCTCATTTTGCTTAAGCTTCCAAAAATGAGAGAAAATATTTGACCCTTTACTTTCTGAGTCTAGCTTATTTAACGTAGTATGATATTCTCCAGTTCCATTCATTTATTAGCCAAATCCATAATTTCATTCTTTTTTACACCTGATTAAAACTCCATCATGTATATATACCACATATTCTTAATACATTTGTCTCTTGACAGGCACCTGGGCTGGTTTTATAACTTGATTTTGTGAGTTGTGCTGCTTTAAGCATTGATGTGGATGTACCATTATAGTATATGGAATGTAGCATTTTTAGACAAATAGAAAGGAGTAGGGAAGCTAGATCATATAGTGGTTCTATTCCGAGTTTTTTGAAGAATCTTCATACGGCTTTCCACACTGATTGTACTAATTTTCTCTTCCACAAACACCTTAGAAGAGTATCTTTATCCACACCAGCATTTATATTTTTTTAATCTTGCCTATTGCCATTCTAACAGTAGTGAAATGAAATCTCAGTGTAGGTTTAATTTTCATTTCCCTGATTACTAAGGATTTTGAGAACTGTTTTATATATTGTTGGCCACTTGTATTTCTTTTCAAAACTGTTCAGTTCTTTTTTTCCATGTATTTATTAGGTTGTCTGTCTTTTCGATGTCAATATCTTTGCATTTTATATATTCTAGATATTAATTATCTCTCAGAAGAATAGCTAGTAAGGATTTTCTCCCATTCTGTAGGCTCACTCTTCATGCTCTTGTTGCCCTTGCTGTGCAGAAACTTTTAATTTCAATGGCAGTCCAACTTCTGATTATTTGCAGAGCGAGATTTAGAGATCTTTTTTAAAAAGGTGGTGCCTACACCAAAAATTTGGAGTGTTCAGCCTATTTTTTTCTTCTAGCAGTTGCAAAGTTTCTGGTCTAACCATACATGTTTATTCCACTTTGAGTTGTTAATTATCATTTTAAAAATTCCTAGGGACAATTTAGGACTTTTTATTTCAAATCATGTGATTTTTCAAATGGATTTGTTTTCTTTCATTTTGTTTTGCTGTGTTTTTCACTAGTGAAATTAAACTCTGGGCTTTCTGAATTCTAGACAAGCACTCTACCCTGGAGCAACACCTCCAATCTTCAAATGGTCATATTATAATGTATAGATTTAGATTTTTAATGGTGTAAATCTTAACTTGGTATAATTTTATGAAATATATATATAACTATATTTAATAATATTTCTGTAAAATTATGAGAACCAAATCAATGTATATTGGCTTAAAAATACTGAATCAATGTTATGGAGGCTAACTCTTCTTTTTTTAATATTTTAAATAGCTGTAGATCGACCTTTATTTTATGTATTTATATGTGGTGCTGAGAACTGAACCCAGTGCCTCACACATGCTAGGCAAGCCCTCTACCACTGAGCCACAACCCAGCCTGGCTAACTTTTCTATTGTTCTGTTTCTATCTAAAGCTGTGGAATTTGTACTTAACAGAATTTCAGTAGAGTTCTGATTTTTACTTTTTCAAAGGAATGGAGGCTGTATTTCATGAGAAAAATAAGTTGTCAAAGAACTTGTTTTTTGTCGTATTCAACAAAGAGTGAGATCAAAATAAATTTTAATAGAACTGAAAATTTTAGGGAACATCTCAGGATACCAGGGACTTGTGTTGTTCTCTATTCTTTTTAGATTTATCTCTACTATAGGGAATCAAAATCTTTATAGAATGCCCTTATAGTCTTCTTCTTAGGAGAAGCTTAAGAAGTGATATATAAAATTTCTAATGGTTATGAGACCAACTTCAATCTGCAACAGAATTTCAAAACCATAATGTGTAATTAGACCTTCCTGTTTTCCAAAGAGACATATACTCAGAATATTTCAACTCCTAAGAAAAACTACCTGGCTCTTCATTCTTTGAATGCATATTTACTGTGCACTTTAGTAGGTGATAGTCCAGTTTCTGCTTTGCATGAAGCTTATAGCCTACTTGATACAGAATCAAAGAGCAATAGTAAATCACCACAATCCAATGTTAGTCCTTGAAAGGTTTAGGTATTCAGCTCTAGATAAATTACATCGATAGTTCTGCCTGATTGACCTCTATAATCTCATCTAAATCATGTATCCAAGACTGATCTTTTGTTGAAATTCCATCAGTGTTGTTCCTGAAGTTATAAAATATGTTAAAATATCTCTGTGCCAACTTATGTGAAGCTGCTGCTTCTAGCTTTCCAAGTCCTCCCACCAAGACAATTCTATCTACTCCGTACCTTCCATCTTGGCTTTTACCTCTTCCCCATGACATAGCCACTAAACAGACAAAAATCAGGTCTCTAGTAACCAGTCCAATTATACTTATGGCATTTATTTTATATAATTTGTTAAATATTTTAGGCTCAGTTCTGCTCATATGTACTTTATAATTGAGATTCATGTTCCAAAATCCTGCCCAGTAATATTATTATTCCTACTAAGGGTCCATATATATATTTTTTACAATTCATGAGTAAATGAATACCTATTCTTGAACCTCAATTTCTTTCAACATATGTTTCTTACTTTGAATAGCCTTCATATATGCTTCCTTGCATTGTTCTGGATCTTTGTTACCCTGTGCTTCTTTAAGGTAACTTGCTTCATGATGTACTATACAGATGCAGGCTATCTTATGGATTACTGCATGATATATGTTGACACTAAATGATCTGAGATCAAATCTCAGGCATTGGATATTGGTGACCTTGGTAAACATTATAACAGGAAACTTATCACACAAAAGACCAGAAGAGGCTACATTGCCTTTTTAAATATATCAAGGAAAAACTTATGGGAGGGGGCATCTTAGGGAGGTATTTTAAAAAGTGTTTGGCTATGTAGTACCCATATTCCTGTCTGAGTATAAAGCCAAGGGAAAATTAATGTCCTCATCTGAATAGTAATTTAAGATTTTCTTTTAGACAGTTAGATTTCTTCCTTTATTTGACTTTTGAAATCACCTAAATCCACATAGATAACAAGTGACCAAAATATTGATTATACTATATCTTGGAAATGAATTAGAACAATTCTATCAGAGTGCTTGAATGTATGGGTAAGCTCTCAAGAGAATATTGCCAAAAGACCAGATTTTTTTTTAGGATGATAGATCCCAGAATAATAGACTGATAAAAGCAGGACAAAATTAGCCCAGTTTTTAAAAAAATAAGTGCTTGAGAAACTGAGAAATGATTAAATGAAAATACTATCAGAGTAAACTAAGATCATAAAAATCTAGGGAAAGGGCTGGGATTGTAGCTTAGCGCTAGAGCGCTTGCCTCGCAAGCGTGAGGACCTGGGTTCGATCCTCAGAACCACATACAAAGCAATAAAATAAAGACATTGTGATCATCTACAAATAAAAAAAAAATCTTAAAAAAAAAGAAAAATCTAGGGAATTGGAGAACTGTTTGAATTTAAATTAAGTATCTTACTTTAGCAAAGGCATTGAGGAAAATTCTAAAATGATTATTGCTGGAATCTTATAAACTATATAAATGTATTATAAGTTTATTAGATTTAAAATGAAATGATTTCAGCATCTCACATTTCTACTTATTCTTTCTATCCAAGTATAGGTATAAATGTATAACACTTGTAATTAAGTATTTTGCTTGAATGTGTACCATTTTATATTCATATATACTTAAACATATAAGAATCATACTGTTTATAATCTACCATCTTAAACTCAAAAGGAAAGTAAACTTTAGAACTTATAAGAACATATTGCATACCAAAAACATGGAAATAGACTCAATGAAAAATGAAAGCATATTGGAAAAAAATCAAATTTTGAAATGTGGGTGTGTATAAAGGCTATAATTCTACAAAAGGAAAGTGTATAAGGTAAATTCATTTTGTTTATGACATCATTTTACTGACTACAGGCTAAATTCACATAATTTCTTAGATTATCCACTTACTATTTCAAAATTATTTTTCCCCACCCCATTTTGTAAGATTGTTAGTTCCTCTAATGTAGTCTTCCTCTACAAAACAGTTATTTTCCACACATTTGTGTTTTTGCAAATGTCTTCCCCCATGTACAGCTGTTGCTGTGGCTCAGGCCTATGGAGCAAGGGTTGGGACTCTGACAGTTGAAAGATGTGAAGCATAGTTAGGGTGGTAGACATTCTTTTTTCAGAGTTGTCAATAGTCCCTACCCATCTCCCAGCTCCAAATTCAGCCCCTACTAGTTCCATTTCAACCCCTAAGCTATTTACATATGCCTTTTTTATTTGTAGGCCAAACAAAGAAGGCACACTGCCAACAGGTTACATAAGTGGGTGTATGCTCACAAGCACATTTTTATGACCTTTAGTACATATGCTGAATCATGGTGTTCAGAGCCTTGGCTACATACTAAAAAGATAGCCCACTGGAAGCCTCTGCAAGGAAGCATATAGTCATCTTGGGCCTACCCAAAACCTCATTTACTGGGAAGTTCTTACTCCATTATCATTTTGGGTAGCAGCGATTAAGAAATGACTTGTTATATGATAAAGAAGTTTTGAAAAGGTGGAGATATGTGAGAAAGAGGTGTTAGAAAACGCTAAGAAGCTATCTTGACTACAGTCTCTTTTTGAATATTGTAATTGTGACTAATATTGTGTTATCCCAGTACATATATGGTCCCTCAACTATAACAGCAAGCTGCTTCCAGAAACAACAAAACACATTTGTGGGAGAGAAAGATGACCTGTGCAGTCAGTTTGAATTTTTTGATATTGTACTGAGAGCAGAGTTGATACCAGTGTTGAGAATAAATCAGGTCCAAATCCCATTCCCCTGGTGTTGAAGATTGAACATCCAAGAAACGCCAAGGCAAGAGCAAAAAGTTTTATTTAAAGGATAGGAGAGAGAGAGAGAGATAGGAAGAGAGAGAGACTCCTCCACAGAGGAAGTGTTCCAAGTTGGTGCCTGAGGGAGTGGGGGTGTCCTGCCCCGTTTATCCTTTCTTCTCATGACCTCTCCTCCCCTTATCTTGCCTACATGGCCAAAAGGTGGGAAAGGAGGCTTCCAGAGATGCCTCTTCATATCTGCCCAGAAAGGGATGAAGGGAGCCACCCAGTAATTACTTCATTAATAAATCCTACTTGGGAGTAATAATTCCCTAAAGGCAGGTAACCTTGGCAACAGGTTGGAGGGGGAAGTACTCTGGAGGTATTAGCATTTTATGTCCTCTTGAATCAGCCCCTGTATTTCTAACCCAATCATTGATTACCTGTGTTGACTGTCATTTTGCCCTCACCTCCCGCCTCAGTACTATGCTATTTTTTTTAATTTGGTAAAGACACATGTAACAATGTGTAAGGCATGGCACAGTCATTGATGATAATCCTCAAATATGAGAGTATTTGAACCCCTCAGAACATAATGTTTTGAAAGGAAAAGCTTACTAAGTTAACTTCTTACATTATGCATATTAGCAAGATACCAAGGGGTAGTAATTAAATGGGGCCATATAGTTTACTCTATTTTTCTGTTATACGGAATGAGAAGAATCAGTCAATATGTGGCCAGAGTCCATGTTACATATCCTGTTTTCCTCTAAACTCTTCAGATAAGAGCCCACTTTATCCACTTGATTGAAAATGAACAGTCTTAGCAAAGGGAGAGGTTGTACGGAAGTGTTAAATCTGTTTAAAAAGTGTTATATATATTTGTGTCCAAACATTGTGCTAAGATGTTTTTAAAAATCTCTTAAAGGATTTTTCTGAGTGAAACTTTCCTAAAGAGAGTAATGCCAACTGGCATTGTGTGTAAAACATCTTTCACTTACTAAATATCAATTTGTTCATGTGGAAAATCAAAAGGCTTGAGGTGCTAGAGAATTTTCAAGTCAGATTGTCTAATTCTAAATCTCAATTGTAAAAGTTTAGAATTTTAACATTTTGTTTAAATTTATTTTATCTGATATGCAAAAGCATAATAATTTTATATGTATATGGGGTACCGTATGATGTTTTAATACATGTACATATTGTGTAATATTTAAATCATTGTAAACATATCTATGCCCCTGATCATTTCTTTGGGGTGAAAGCATTCACAATTCTTTTCTAGTTTTTTAAATATACAGTACATTATTATAATTTATAATATTGTGTCAATTATTATGTAATTTGGTAAATAAATTAGTTATAATTTGTATGTTTTACTTTCATAGAAATATTTGGCATCTCTTTAAGAACACTGCATGGATATGGATAGTTATATAGATGTTGTGATAATATGTTTCCCCAAATGTAATTTCATGTGAATACCATGATTTGGCAAAGAGCATTACTCCTAATTTTATTGAACAATGTCTGCATAAAGTATTTATGACATAATATATAAGAAATATTAATAAAGGCTTCTTGGGAATAGGAATAGGGATCTGAGATGGTAGAGTAGCTCAGTTTATATAATACCTCTTATGATGTTGAAATATTTTACTGTGTAGATAAAATATTTTATCAGTTTTCTTTAAAAAGCCCAGTTTTACAACTTATTAATTGACTTTAGGTGAGCATGTCAATTCCTCTGGACTTTGGCTTCCTAATCTATATATTGAGGAACTGTTTTTAGTGAACAGCTGCAATACTTAAGTTTCTTTGTAAGAAAATATATCAAGTCCAGAGCATGCTGTCATGGGATAATAGCCTATGCAGTCACTTGAACAGGGGCAAAAGTGTACTGTACCACATGAATCACCCAATCACAGCCAAAAGGACTCTCAATAACAAATGTTGGCTCAAAGAAATTCATTGCTATAAACAAATACATACAGTAAAATTGTGAAGTTATTTTCTCCTTTTATTTACATTTTTCCTTATTTGCTATTATCCTACCATTTACATTAAGGCATTATAAGTATGATTTTTATAATCTTCTTAAAATGAAATTATATTATTTTATAATAGGAAAACATTACTGGTTATTTTGCATACTATAAAAACATTATCAAGTAAACTTTAATCTGTATCTTCTACCTCCAATGCAGAACATAATGTTTGAGTGATGTTAACTCAATATTCATAAGTTCCAAATACATAAAAATTATGAAGTCAGTTTCTGAAACAGTTATGACCTTTTGGTGATGAGTTAAGAATAAAACATGTGGTAGGGCTGTAGCTCAGTGGCAGAGCACTTGCCTAGCATGTGTGAGTCACTGGGTTTGAGCCTTAGCACCACATTGGTGCATTAGTTTTACACAATAGTTGAGTTCATTTTGACATAATAATGCATGCATGGAATTTATTTTGCTTCATTTCAGTCCATACTACCTCCTCTTATATTTTTCTTCCTCACCCCTCATTCTCTTCTACTAGCCTATGGTCCACTTGGATATACATTTTAATTTAATTTGTGCTTTATAAATATAAAGATAGAATTGAATTAACTGTGGTATATTTATACACTTACATAGTGTAATTTTGCCTAATCCATTCAGTATTTTCTCCCTTTTCCCTTTGCTGTCTTTATGATATCCACACCTCATTTTCCTCCTAATATTGATCCTTAATCTTCTGAGTCAGGTTTATATAACTTAGCATGATGTTCTTTAGTTCTACCCATTTCCAGGAAAATTCCATAATTATACTCTTTTTTCTTTTCCTTTTTTTCTTTTTTAGGCCAACTCCAATATGTATACATATCATATTTTCTTAAACCAGTCATCTATTGAAGGGCTGATTCCATAGCTTGAGTACAGTGACTTGCACTGCTATAAACAATGATGTGGCTGTATCATTATAGTATGCTGATTATAGAACTTTCATATACATACTGAGGAGTAAGTCACCTAGATCATATGGAGGTTCCATTCTTAATTTTTTTAGAAATTTCCATATTGCTTTCCAAAGTGGTTGCACTACTTTGCAGTCCCACCAACAATATATGAGGGAACCTTTTTCCCCACATCCTCACCAACACCTATTGTTATTGAATTCTTGATAATTGCCATTCTGAATGAAGTGAGACAAATGTCATTTTGATTCACATTTCACTAATTGCTAGAGATGTTGAACATTTTCTCATGAATTTTTTGACCAATTTATTTCTTATTCAAGAACTAGTACTTTTGCCCATTTATTAATTGGGCAATTTTTTTATTTGGTGTCAAGTTTTTTGAGTTCTTTATGTTGTGGATATCAATGCCCTTATCTGAGGAACAGGGAGCAAAAAGTCTTCTATTCTGTATGCTTTATATTTTATATTTTCAATTTATTTATTTATTTGGTACCAGAGATTAAACCCAGAGGCACTTAACCACTGAGCCACATCCCCAGCCATATTTTTAATATTTTATTTAGAGACAGGGTCTCTCTAAGTTTCTTAGGGTCTCACTATGTTGTTGAGGCTAGCTTTAAACTCACAATCCTCCTGTTTCAGCCCTTCTGAGCTGCTGGGATTACAGGCATATGCCACTCTGTTTGGCCTATATGCTTTCTACTTATGATCTTAAATATATTTTTGCTGTGAGGAAGCTTTTCGTATTGGTGAGATTACATTTATTGATTTTGGGTTTTATTTCTTGCATTTTAGGAGTCTTGTTCAGTAATTTGTTTAGTAATTTGGTTCCTTTGCAAACATGTCAGATTGTTGGATCTATATTTTCTTATAGAAGTTGAAGAATTTCTGGTGTAATTTCTAAGACTTTGATCCACTTTGAGTTGACTTTTTGCATGGTGAGAGATAAAGGTGACATTTTATTATTCTACATATGGAATTCCAGTTTTCTCAGCATTATTTGTTGAAAAGGCTATATTTTCTCCAAGATATGTTTTTGGAAACTTTGTATAGTATCAGATGATTGTATTTATGTGGGTTTATCTCTGTATTTTCTAGTCTATTCCTTTGGTCTTCACATTTGTTTTGGTGTCTGTACCATGCTGTTTTTGTTATTAAAGCTCTGTAGTATATTTTGAGGTCGGGTATTATGAGGCCTTCAGCATCATTATTTTTTGTTCAGAATTAGTTTGGCTGTTCTGGGTATCATGTTTCTACTAAATTTTCCATTTATTTTTTCTAGTTCAGTGAAGAATGTCATTGATATTTTGATGGCGATTGCATTGAATCTGTATTATGCTTTTGGTAGTATGGCCATTTTAATAATATTGATTCTAATTATCAAATAACATGGGAGGTCTGTGCATCTTCTAAGGTCATCTTCAATTCCTTTCCTCAGTGTTGTACTTTACATCCTTCAAAAGATTTATTCTCAAATATTTTATATTTTTGTGAGTGAAATCATTTTCCTAAATTCTTTTCAGTAGGTTTGTTACAGGAGTATAGAAAAACTATTGATTTATATATGTTGGTCTTGTATCCTGCTACTTAACTACATATGTTTATCAGATATAGAAGTTTTCTGATGGAGTTTTTTTGGGGGGGCTCTATATATAGGATCATGTCATCATCAAACAGATAATTTGAGCTCTTCCTTTAATATTTGTATCCTTTAATTTCTTTCACTTGCATGATTCCTTTGGCTAGAGTTTTGAAGACTATGTTGAATAAAAGTGGTGAGAGTGGGCCTCTTTGTCTTGTTTTTGTTTTTAGAGGAAATTCTTTCAGTTTTTCTCCATTAAGTATGATGTTAGCTTTGGGTTTATCATATATAGCCTTTACAATGTTGAGGTAAGTTCCTTCTATCACTAGTTTCTCTAATGTCTTGAATATAAATGGGTGTTTATCAAATGCTTTTTCTGCATTCACTGAGATAATTATGTAATTCTTGTCCTTTTGTCTATTTATGTGGTGAATTATATTAACTGATGTGTGTACATTGAACCAATCTTGCATGACTGTAATGAAGCCCACTTGGTCATGCATGGTACACTAGCTTTTAATGTGTATTGAATGAAGTCTGCTAATATTTTATTAATAAGTTTTGTATCTTTGTTCATCAAGGATAATGGTTTACTATTTTATTTCTGGTCTTGGTATTATGATGATACTAGTTGAATGGAATGAATTTGTCCATGAGCCCTCCTTTTCTATTCCATGAAACAATTTAAGGAGAATTGGTATTAGTTCTTCTTTTATGGTGTGAGAAAACTCAAGTGTTAATCCATCCAGTTCTGGACTTTTTGTGTTGGAAGGCTTTTGATAGCTGCTTCAATTTTATTACTTCATATTGAGTGTTTAAATTTGTTATACTCTTATGGTTCAGTTTGTGCTGGTCATAAGGCTCTGGGAATTAGTCAATAACTTCAAGATTGTCTAGCATATTGGAGTACAAATTTTCAAAATACTTTCTGATAATCCTATGGATTTCAGTGGTGTCTGGTTATTTTCTTTTTCATCTCTAATTCTATTTATTTGAGTCTTATCTGTTTATTTTGGTTAATTTGGAGAGGGATTTATCAATCTTGCTTATCCTTACAAAAACCAACTCTGTATATTTATTCGATATTTCATTAATTTTGATTCTGATTTTAAATATTTACTGTCACCTAATGACTTTGTTGTTGGTTTATTATAGAGACTTGAGGTGTAATGTTAGATTACTTATTTGGTTTAGTTCTTATTTTTCCATATTTTATTGGTGCATTATAATTATACATAATATTGAGTTTCATTGTAACATATTAGCAAATGAAGCAATATAGCAATATAATTTGGTCAATATTCTTCCCCAGTATTTCATCTTTCCTTTCCCTCTTCCTTACCCTGTTCTTTTTTAAATTAACTTAAATAGCTACTTAGTAATTATACGATATTGTTTTAAATACAATAATGATTTCATGAAGACATGTGATACACATGAGAAAATTCATTAGTCATTTATAGTTTTTTCTTGTGGGTGCTAGGCTCTGATATCTTCGCATTTAATAGCCTTATGCTGTCCTGATAGCAAAGTGTGCAACTATTCAGAAACAGAATATCTCAGGTTATGAGGGAGAAGTGATAACTTGCAAATTTAATATGTTAACACTCTGTTTTAAGTAAAGTTAAAGAATAGGCAAAAATATAACTTATTTTCTTTCTGATGCCTTTACCATTATTATTAAGATTTCTGGTTTAATATGAAGAATGTAATCTGCTTATAATTTTGTGCAAAGTTAGAAAAATTATGATTGTAACAATTTTTTTTCTATTTGCCTCAACAAATGTTTTCAGTGAATAGTGTGTACAGCTTCCGAAAATTTGTTTTTTTTCTGTTATGTTTGATAACATGTATTAAAATGCAACTTTTGAGGAAAAAAAATAAATAAAATAAAATGTTTCACAGGTCAAAAAAAAAAGATTTCTGGTTATAATCTCTTAGGCTCAGTAGTCTGTTTTTAAAACAAGTTATATTCTGTAATGCATCTGTTAATTATAATCTAATTTTTAATGTACAGAGTGTTATAAATTTTCCTTTTAGAACTGCCTTCATAGTGTTAAAGAGATTTTGATATATTGAATCACTATACTCATTTGTCTGTAAGAACTTTTAAAATTTCTTCCCTCCTTTATTCTGCTATCTGTTCACCATTCAAAAGTGTTTTTTGTAGTCTCTAGGTGTTATGAATGTTTCCTGTTTTGTATCTTTTTATTGATTTCCACTTTCACTCTATTATGTTCTGCTAGGATGCAATGAATCATATTTGGGTTTTTTTGTATTTGCCAAAATTTGATTTGTGCCATAAAATATTATCAATTTCAGAAAATGTTCTATGTGCTGACGAGATGAAGGTAAATTCAGTCATTGCTGGATTAAATATTATATGATGTCTGCTGCACCAATTTGGTTACTCTTATTTTTTAGATCTGAAGAAACTTACTTTATGTGTGGATGATTTATCTAGTGGTGAGAGAGGTGTGTTGAAGTCACCTAGTATTATTATACTGTGATACTTAATATTGAGAAGTGATTTTTTATGTACGTAGATGTGCCATTGTTGGGGAATAAATATTTTAAATCATTATATGTTGTTGTTGGATTATTTGCTTAACTAGTATGAAGTGATCTTTGTCTATTCTAATTAATTTTGGCTTGAAGTTCACATTGTTTGATATGAGAACTGCTAACCCTGCTTGTTGAGTATAAATTTCATGGTATATCTTTCATGGTATATCCTTTCACCCTCAGTGTGCAGATGTCTATGCCTGTAAGTTGAGTCTCTTGTAAGCAATACATTGTTGGGTCCTATTTTTTCAATCTGCCAGTCTACGTCTTTTGATTGAAGAATTTAGATCATGTACATTCAAAGTTATTACTGAGAGATGGCTTTTATTTCCTGCTATTATTATTTAATTCTGGTTTTTGTTCAGACTGGGTTGTCCTTTAATCAACTATTCTTCTAGTCTAATGTATATCTATGCTGGTTTTCTTTTTAAATTTTTCATTTCCTCTGCATTAAATATTTCATTAAGAATGCTTTGTAATGCAGGCTTTGTGGTCCAAAATTATTTTAGTTTCTGTTTGTCATGGAAAGTTTTATTTCATTTTTAATTCTGAAGCTTAATTTGTCTGTGTACAGTAGTCTTGGCCAATATCCATTTTCTTACAAAGCTTGGTATATACTATTACAAAATATCCTTGCTACTTTGCTACTTTGCTGAATTTGTTTATTAAATATAGAAGTCTTCTGATGAAGTTTTTTTTTTTTTTGAGGGGGAGGATACAGGATAATGTCATGAGGAAACAGATAATTTAACTTTTTCCTTTCCTATTTGTTCCCTTTTAGTTTTCTTATCTTGCCTGATTGCTCCTGCTATAGTTTCAATGACTATACTGAAATAGGAGTGGTGAGAGTGGACATCCTTATCTTGTTCCTGATTTTAGAGGAAATGTTTTCAGGTTTTTTCCATTCAGTATTATGTTGACACTTGTTTTGTCAGATATAGCCTATAAATGTTTACATAAGTTCCTTCTACCCCTAGTTGTTTTAGTCCTTTTTATATAATCTTTTTTATATAAATGGGTGATGGATTTTTGTCAAAGGTTATTCTGCGTCTATTGAGACTATCATATTTTTTTAAATATATACTCTTTTTTTTAAATATTTTTTTAGTTGTTGATGGACACAAAGTCTTTATTTTATTGCTTTGTATGTGGTGCTGAGGATCGAACTCAGGGCCTCACACATGCGAGGCAAGCGCTCTACCGCTGAGCTACAATCCCAGCCCCGAGACTATCATATTTTTCTCTTTAGTTTTGTTTATGTGGTGAATTACATTTTTTGATTTGTATATGTTGAAACAACCTCTCATCCCTGGGATGAAATTCACTTGATCTTGTTGTATTATCTTCTTCATGAGTTTTTGAATGTGGTTTACTAACATTTAATTCAAGATTTTTTCATCTGTATTCATCAGAGTTAGTGTTCTGTTCTCTCCTTGGTGTGTTTCGTCTGAATTGGAAATCAAGGCTATACTGGCTTCATGACATGTTTTGGGAGTTTTTCCTCACTTTGAATTCCATGGGATAATTTGTGGAAGACTGATGTTACTTCTTCTTTTACTGTCCAGTACAATACAGATGAAGATCTACCTGGTCCTCAGCTTTTCTTTGCTGGCAGGCTTTTAATTGCTGTTTAAATTTATTGTTTGATATTGATACCTAAAAGGTTTTTCTATCTTTCTAATTCAATTTGACCATGCGGCATGTATCTAAAAATTGTCACTGTCTTCTAGATTTTCCAATTTATTGTAGTATAAAGTTTTGAAACAGTTTCTAATCATCTGGATTTCAGAAGTATTTGTGTTAATAATTACTTTTTGTCTCTAGTTTTGTTAATTTGGGTATTATCTTGTTTTAGTTTTGCTAGGTTGTTATCAATTTTGTTTAACATATCAAAAAATCAAATCTTTCTTGCATCAATCTTGTGTTTTACTAATTCTCAATCTCATTAATTTTATCTATGATGCTAATTATTTCCTGTCTTCCACTGATTTAGGCATTGCTTTTGTTTTATTTTTTCTAACGCCATGACATGTAGCATTTGGTATTTTTCTTATATTTCTACTTTTTTAATATAGGTAATCAATCCCATACACTTTCCTCTTTGAACTGCCTTAATGCTGTCACAGAGGTTTTGATATGTTGTATCTCTGTACTCAATTGTTTCTAAGAATTTCTTGATTTCTTCTCTCATGTTCTGTATAATCTATTCCTCATTTAAGAGTATTGTTTAATATCAATGTGCTTATATAATTTCTATAATTTTTCTTGATGTTATTTTCTAATTTGGTTCCATTATGATTCAATAGGATGAATGGGAATACATATATATTGTATAAGACATTTTATATATATATATTATATCTATATATTATATATCATATATGTTATGTATTCCCATATATATATATATTTCCATATATATATGCATATGACAGAAAGAGAGATAGAGGGAGAGAAACTTAGGTTGTGATCTACAATATGGTCTAATTTGGAAAATGTTCCATGAGTTCTGAGAAGAAAGTGAACTCCGCTATTTTGTAGTAAATTATTATATAGATGTATGTTAGATCTTTTTGATTTGCAATATTATTTAGGTCAAATATCTTTATTTATTTTATATTTGAATGACTTCTGTATTGTTGATAAGAATATGATGATATCCCTCAGTGTTATTAGTCTGGTTTCTTTGGGATTTAATGTCAACAAGTATTTATTATGCAATTAGGTGCACTGTCCCAGCCTCCAAAACTGCTGGGATTACTGGCATATGCAACCATGCCCAGCTATATGCTTTCAATTTTTTGAATCCACCTTCTCTATTATGTTATTGTTGCTATCAAAATTTTTATATAGGGACCTATACAAACTTCGTTTCAATCTTAATGCTAATTTCACTTTAGTTTGACACTGATCATCTCTCAATTGAAAATATTACATAGTTTCTTACCTATTTTCTTGTCCTTAGTCTAGTTCCTATGCAATTCTTCTTAGTGCTACTCCAAAACTGACTTTCTAAAAAATAAAATGTGATCATATTATTCCACAGGGTTATATTCTTTAATGGATCCCTAACATCAAAATATAAAACTCCAAGCTGGGCACGGTGGCACAAGCCTTTAATCCCAGCACTTAGGGAGGCTGAGTCAGGAGAATTGCGAGTTCAAAGCCAGCCTCAGCAATGGCGAGGCGCTAAGCAACTTAGTGAGACCCTGTCTGTACATAAAACACAAAATAGGGCTGGGGATGTGGCTCAGTGGACGAGTGTCCCTGAGTTCAATCTCAGGTATGAAAAAAAACAATATATAATACTCCAAACTCCTTAGTGTGTTACATTAATGCTTTCATTTTAAGGATTGTGTTTATTTTCCAGATACGTTCCATTCTAATTTTGCATATTTTTTCTCCACCAATATTATTTATGTTCCATTTATTTTCCAGAATATAAACTGCAGATTATCTGGAATATAAGCTATTCAATAAATGTTTGCTTCATGATTAAACATTACAAAGTTGTGAACATATAATTTCAACTATAATAACAATGACCTTAAATCAGCATAAAATCTTAGTCTAATATAATAGTGCATTTTCACCCTTTAGGAACCCTTATGTAAACTCAAATTCATAATCCAAACTTTGTAATGTATACTCATAATTGATCCATGTGTTGCCCTCTTTTATTCATTTTTCTTATTATATAATGAATGCATATTTCATCACCCAATATAGATACTAGAAAGTAACAATAATTTATATTGTTATTAAATAATTTTCCCCACATAATATCAATATGCATTTAATCAAAGTCTTTGAACACCTTTATCAAAATATACTTACATATGAAGAATGTATTTTGATATTTGATCCAAACCATACAAGTAAGCTGGCTATGGTGGCACATGCCTGTAATCTCAGGGTCTCAAGAAGATGAGAATTGCAAGTTCTAAACAAGCCTCAGCAACATAGTGAGACCCTGTCAGCAAGATTCTGTCTCAAAATTAAAATACAACAAATAAAAAGGGCTGAGAATGTTGCTGAGTGGTTATATTCCCCTGTGTTCAATACCTGTGCCAAAAAATGTATCCAACATAGTCACTAATTTAAATATTTCATGGGGTTATTTAAAGAAATGAATAATTCTGAAACTGTTTAGTATGCAACAGGTAACATCTCTTTCACTTCACATTAGGAATGGTTTCAATGTTAAAAGCAAAGAGTATTCATTAACTTGTACATTATAATGTATAATACCATTTGTGAAAAATATTCCTAATTATTAAAACATAAGCTCTACAAAGTATTGTCTTTGAGAGTGTTTAATATATATGGTGACATTATTATTTATTCACCAACACTTAAAATATAGCATAGGTTTATAAAATATACTTTGAGAATTGTAAAGTTTGGTTAATTAAATATATTTTAGATCATCTCTATATTAGTCATAGATTTTCAAATTTAAAAATAAATCATAGCTAGGCACAGTGGAACATAACAGTAATTCCAATTATTTGGAAAGCTGAGGCATGAGAATCACAAGTTCAAAAGCAGCCTCAGAAAAAGTGAGGTGCTAAGCAAATCAGTGAGAACCTGTCTCTAAATAAAATACAAAATAGGGCTGGGGATGTGGCTCAGTGGTCTAGTGCCTCTGAGTTGAATCCTCAGTACCACTCTCCAAAAAATAATGAATTCAAATGTGAAATTCTGATTATTCTGAGACATTCTGTATATTTGCAATTTATACATCCACAATTTATAGAAAACTTTGTCAATCACTACCACATTTTGCTATTAAAGTGAATATTTACTATTTCTCCTATTTTGTATGTGATAAGTATGAAACTCAGAGTAAATAAGATGCCCAATATAAGCTACATGACTCAATGACTCTAAGGCTAAGACTTAATTTATTTCACTGTCTTGAGTAAAATCTATTTCTGTGATGTCATTTTAGGATCTAGATTCATTAATTGAATCTTTCATTTATTCAGTACATACTGAGTGTCATATATGCATCACACACTATGATAAACTCTTTATATATACTGAGGAAAATAGGTGTAATGTCTTGTCTGATGAGGAGTTATGAAAGAAAATAGAAGGGACAGTAAAATATTGCTTGGGTAATATCTTCCCAAAGCTAACATTTAAGATATGAAAATAAGATGTTATTTAAAGAGAGTAGTAGCAGTGTTTCATTCAGCTTTTACATCACTGTAACCAAAAGAATTGACAAGAACAGTGTAGAGGAGGAGAAGTTTATTTAGGGCTGAGAGATTCAAAGGTCTAAGCCCATGGTTGCCTGACTTCATAGCTCTGGGCCACAAGTGAGACAAAACATCATATCAGAAGTAAGAAGCTCAGAACATAGAATCAAGAAGCAGAAAGAAAGAACTCCATTCGGGAGCAAAATATAAACCTCTAGACTATGTCTGTAGTGACCTATTTCCCCCAGCCACACCCTAAGTACCTACAGTTAAAATCCAGTTAATCCTTGTAAGTGAATTAATCCACCAACTAGGTTACAACCCTCATAATCATTTTACTTTGAACATTCTTATGTTGTTTCACACAGGAACTTTTTGGAGATATCTCATATCTAAATGATAACAGTCTGCCTCTGGCCTCCAAAAGCTCATGCCCATCTCACAATGAAAAATGCATTCAGTTCATTTTCAAGAGAAACCATAGTCTTAACAGTTTCCAGCATTACACAAAAATTACAAGTCCAAAGTCTCCTCTGAGACTAAAACCAAACTCTCAGCATAAGCCCCTATAAAAACAAAAGAGCAAGGTGCATATATTCAACATATAATGTCACAGAGTAGATATTTCCATCCCAAAAAGAAGAAATAAGGGCATAGAAAGAATGGATAGGACCAAAGCAAGACAAAAATCCAGCTGGGCAAACAAGTTCTGTGGCTCTCCATCTTGGGTGGGTGACATCATGATATGCTCTCTAAAGGGTTCATGTGTCTCTGCCTTTATGGCCCTGATAGTTGAAGCCCACATGGACTCTCTCTTGGATTTTTCTGCTCTATTCCTAAAGCTTTTAATTCTTTCTCACTTCTTCATGCATTGTCATAATATAGAGACTTTCCAATTTCTAAACCTGTGAGAAATAAATTTTGTCCTTTATAAATTATGCAGCATTAAATATTTTGATAAGACCAAATGAAATATGAAAGATAACAAATGCATGTATTTTAAACAGAAGCAGGCACAGAATAAACCCCAAATAAATATTACATATTATGTTGATGTACACAATTATGATGAAGATCAAGATTGTTACTAATATTTTTATAACAATCATTCTTAACTATGGCATTTGTGGAGGCCATTTATATCTAAGGGACACAATTGTGTCCTATATAAAATATAAGACAATTGTGGCTAATTTAATGCTTGAATGAAAACTTTTCATGAGATTTTCTTTGTTTATATTCTCTGAATACCCAGAAGGTTAGGGAAAGTACAAAGGCAGTCAGGAAGAAAGCTGGAATGAGATTTTTTTAAATGCCCATGGATGTTCTGTAATGTCAATAATTCATTAACAGAGAATTTACAAGCTTACTCTATTATTAATAGCAAATCCATTTTAGGTAGGTAAGAAGATAGGAATCTAAATATGTCATGATGCTAAATATTCAATCCACCTAAAGTTATGCTAATAGGGGTGGTGTAGTTCTTTTTATAGGAAAACAACCTCAAAAAAGGTGATGCCAGGAGATGAATTTCATCACGGTTACTGCAATCACTTGTTTGTCTCATACCTCAGATACAAATACATTCAGACATCATGCTCTTGATGATAGAAATTTGAATACAATTTTATAATAACTTCCATAAATTATACTGCAATCATATCTTCATTAACAAGAGAAGTGACATTTGAGGCAATTTAATGTCTAAAACAAATGATAGACAAACTCAGATCAAACAAGTCACTTGGAAGACCTACAGATTAAAGCTGTCTACCACCTCTTAAATTTCATGACATGGTAAATGTCTCTCTAAAGGTACAATTTTTGTTAAGAGAAGGAAAACAGGAATAAAGGCACTATTTGATAATGTCTGCACATTGTTGTAAAATTACACTTACTGTTTCCCCCCACCCCACAAACACTTCATAGCTTTATACAGTCCATGCCACAAAACATACTCACATACTAAGCAAACAACTGACACATTAGTTAAAAGGCCTTCCATTTTACTTTGACAGTTCACAATAATGGAATTTAATTGTGGAAAAAACAGAATAATTTTAGCTGAATGTCATTTGGTTCATTCAAACTGGGAATCAGGGACATTTCTAACAAAGGTTTCGAAACTTCTTTTGAAATCAGGAAGCTGCTATGCACAGATAAGAGGAGAGGTTTGAGGATTCTCTATCAGAAATTTCAAGGTATTTTCCATCTGCTTTTTCACATTAACTGGTAATTATCCAGAAAGGCACATAATAGTGCAGAAATGACAGAAGCCAACAAAGGTTTTCCTAAGATATGTAAATTGTCAGTGATCGGCAAGGTGCAACAGAAAAGCTTTCTACAGCACAATTATTTATGCCAGTTCAGTTCTCTTTTAGGTAACAGTGACGGCCTGCTATAGAGCAGCTCCTTATCATGGGTGCTGCATATTAGCTTCCACTGGTTACTAAGAAAATATGGCAGAAATATTCCTTAAAAGGCTGGAAGTTGTTCCTTAATTAGAGATTGTTTTATAAAAGTTATTTTGATGATCAGGCCATCACACTAAACAACAAAAATTTCTTTAATTTTCCAGCATAACGTATTTATTTTAGACTTCTCAGGTACATGCATGTGTGTGGGTGTGTGTGTGTGTGTGTATATATGATCACACTATAAATGTGGATCTTGTCAGGACACTATAGATAATCAAACAAAGTATGCCTAAGAGTAACTCATTAAGGTTTTATGGTACCTCCATACTGTATAACCCACTTTTACTTCTTTACAGAGCCTTTTCTGGCCAATAAAATTTTCCTAGAGCCAAATCTGACTTGTCTATAGAGTTCTGGCTTCTTTCAATTCATATATGCTTTGGTCTTTTAATTATTGTCTAATAATTATATATATATATATATATATATATATATATATATATATATATATACACACACACACACACACACCATATGTGTGTATTTAATACACCCCTATGACCCCACTATACCAATCCTCATGGACTCATGGACTGGTATAGAAGAGTCTTATGCATGGTTCCATTCATAATTTTTGAGAAAATTTCATATTTATTTCTCTAGTGTTTGCACTAATTTACAATCTCAAAATCAGATTCTGCATGTTCCTTATCACTTGTAATTTTGCCAGCATTTACTCCTAATTGTATTCTGTTTTATACTATTTTATTAGTACATTAGAAATATATATAGTAATAGATATATTATGCCATATTCACACATGCATATAAGATAATTTGATTGCTCTCATTTCCCAGTACCTTCCCTTTCCCTTCCCTCCTCCCTCCCCCAATCTGCTTACTATACTCTATGGATCACATTATTATTATTATTATTATTATTATTATTATCATTATTATCTTCATCATTAATTTGGGTAGTGATGATTGCCACTCTAACTGGAATTTTATAAAAATCTCAGTGTAGTTTTGATTAGCATTTTCATGATTGCTAAAGATGATGCATATTTTTCTATATATTTTTTGGTTATTTGTATTTCTTCTTTTGAGAAGTATCATTTTACTTCATATACCCATTTATTGATTGGTTTATGCTTTTTAGTGTTAAGTTTTTTGAGCTCATTAGATATTTGAAATGTTAATCCTCTTTTGGAATTGCAACTTGCCAAGATTTTCTCCCATTGTGTATTGTCTCTTCATTCTCTTGGTTGTTTCTTTTCTGTGCAGAAACATTTTAATTAGCTGCAATCTCATTTACTAATTCTTTTTTCCCCATATTTTTATTGTTGCAATATAGTTGTACATAATGGTGGAATTTGTTGTTACATATTAGAACATGCAGACAATATGGCAATATAATTTGGCCAATAACTCTCCCCAGCACTTCACCTCTCTCTCCCCGTCTCCCATCCACTGGTCCCTTTCCTCTATTCTACTGATTTCCCTATGCTTTTCATGCAATTACTCCCAATCTTTCTTTTCTTCTCTAACTTCCCACAAATGAGATAAAACATAGAACCCTTGATCTTCTGAGTTAGGCTTATTTTGTTTACCATAATGGTTTCAAGTTCCACCCATTTTCTTATACCCCAATCTTTAGGAGTCCCATTGACAAAAATGGTTGCCTAAAACTATGTGTTGAAGTCTTGCCCTAATTTTTCTTCTAACAGTTGGAAGAATTATAGTCTAATTTCTATGTCTTGTGTTCACTTTGTCTTGACTTTTGTCCAGGGTAAGATATAGGGATCTACTTTCATTCTTAAACATAAAAATATGCAGTTTTACAAGCACCATTTGTGGAAAATGCTGTCATTTCTCCAATATATATTTTTGGAATATTAGTAAAGGTTCAGATGAATGCATCAGTGTGGGTTTGTCTCAGTATCTTCTGTACTATTTCACTAGCTTATGTGTATGTTTTTATGCCAGTAACATACTATTTTTCTTACGATTACTCTAACAATATTTGAAATTAGGTATTGTGATGAGTCCTTTATTCATCTATATGAATTTTAGCGCTATTTTTTCTTATATTGTAAAAAATGTCATTGGTATTTATTCCATTCTTGCCTTCACTCATTATGTTCCAGTAACTCTGACCAGCTTTCAGTTTCTCATATGTTCCAAATTTCATCTTTTTAGGGATTTTTTACATGTCTGGAATATCACCTTTTTCCTACCCTGATACCATGCCTGTCATAAGATAATAATTATACATGAGTTGGACAAATTAAATAATGAGAGGATGACAATAGCAAGATGGCAGAACAAGAGTGCCCAGCATTTCTTTGACTCACAGAAACAACAACAAACAATAAACAATTATATGTACTAAAGAATATAGCTACAGAAAATTTCAGACTATTGCAAAGCATCAGAAACCCTGTGGTGCACAAGAACCAAGAGTGTATAGAAAAATAGTAGAAAGCAATGTATCAACGTCATCCAATCCCACACAATAAATTATATTGGAGGGCTGGGGTTGTGGCTCAGTGGCAGAGCACTTGCCTAGTATGTGTGAGGCACTGGGTTTGATTCTCAGCACCACATATAAACAAATAGAATAAAGGTCCATTGACAACTAAAAAATATTTAAAACAATAAAAATAAAAAATAAATCATATTGGAACCAAGAGTGGTCCTCACAAAGAGATTTCCCACCTTGTAGATAAGGGGAATATGGTGACTGCAGGATTTCTCACCAACTACCATGATCATCTACAGCTTTAACTGCTAAGAACATGTGCAATCTTGATCAGTTTTGTGTCAAACTGAAGTAACTGTCTAGAATCCTGGACTCAGTGCTATCTCTAGATAATTACCCACTGCTCTGTTCCCTGCTTGGGCTTGGAGCCAGTGAGCTTTCCAGTCAGGGACCTGAGATATTGCTATATTCTTCCAGAGTTCAAACCTCCACAGTATATCACCATCTACATTACTGGAGCTACATCTTCCTGAAGCCCACATCCTAAGTCCTAAATCTTGACTGTCACCCACCAACACTAGGATTATGTCACCACTACTCTTTATCCTATCCCTAGGATACTTAGCCATGGTATTGATCCACTAACAATAGGGATGCACTGCCACTGCTCTCTGCCACACTTCCAGGGTCCTGGGTGGTGGTTTTCATTCATCATTTTAGGAGTCATAGTAGCACCACTTTTTGCCAAACCTCCAAAATCTTGATTTATGATTTTGTCCTGGGCTATGCTGCTGCTGCTGCTGTTGCTCTGAGTTTCACCCTGGCATCTTGAGTTGCAAATTCAAACTGCTATTACTTGAACTACATAGACATTGATCCGAACCCCACCCACCCATTTGCAATAAGTCTTGACCTTGGCATGTCAAAAATGAGCCACACTACTAATACTTTTTAATCTATTCCCTGTTACTTAAGCCAGAGTCTGACCGGAGGGCTTAGGCCATTACTGCACCCTGCCATTCAAAGGTTTGTGATGCTGCATTCTTGAACAGGCTTACTTCATCATAGCATGACCCAGAAACTTGGATCCTAACTCTACATGTGATCATTGCACACCTATATATATGAAAATGGTGTGACTACAGCAGCAAGTATGTCCACGTACCAGGCCCCAGGAACCATGAAAATACAACAAGCTGCTAAGCATTAAGTTTACCTACACTGATGTTCTGAATGCCTGGACCCACAAACACTGCTAAAACTGCCACCACAGATCAATCTGTGCCTAAATTTCAGCACTGCTACAGATATATTCAGGCTAGCCCACCAGACAAAGAACCAAAAGGTATTCCCCTGATAAGAACTTAAATCATTATAGAAAGGGATAACAGAAGAATCCTGGTAACATTTATCATTGAAAACCTCAACAGCCAACTCAGATTTGGCCACTAAAAACCCCGGCAACTTTGCTTAATCATGTCATCATATAACACCACCATATGGAACCATGTGGCTGGAATCTTCTAGAACCAGAAATGCTTCACATTACCCACACAGTGACTTCACTGCCATGTGGAGGTGAAAATATTTCCTGAAACCAGTACAAAAAAGTAGGAAAACTGACTCTTACATCAAATGTGTAGACATTAACACAAGGCTACTACAAATGCAGAAAGCAAAATAAAAAAAATACAGGATTCATAGTACCACCACTTTTTGCCATTCCTCAAAAATTTTGGTTTATGATTTTGTCCTGGGCTATGCTGCATGATGTCATGATGTCACCAAAGGAACACAATAATTTCCAAATAACTGACCTCTAAGAAATGAAGACATATAATTAACCTGAAAAATAATATAAAATAAATATTTAAAGGAAACTCAGAGAAATATGTGAGAACACAGACAAGCTAGTAAATGAGGTCAGGAAAACAACACATAAATAAAACAAAAAAGTTCAACCAGGAGGTGACAATAAGTAAAAAAGAATCAAAATAAATTCTCAAGCTGAGGAATACCAAGAATTAAATAAAAATGCACTAACATCAATAACAAAATGAATTTGAGAATTTGAAAACATATTTTGAAAGTATCTATTCGAAAGAGTTAAATAAACAAAAAAGAGTGGTTAAATTCTATTGAATATGTAGATATAGATCACAAACAAGTGAACTAGTGCATGCATTATGAATATTTCAAGGGAAAAGTAAATGTGGTAGAAAGATTATTTAAAGATATAATGGCTGAGAATTTCCAAAATCTTGGAAGAGATATGGGCAACCAGATACATGAAACTCAAAGGTCCACAGGGCAAATTAAATTTGAGGACTTTACTATGAAACCCAATAATCAAATTGTGAAAAAACAGAATCAAAGAAAATACTTAGAAGCACCAAGAGAAAAGCAACTTAGCACATACAAGAGAGCACCCATAAGTGGTATTCTTAGCATAAACCTTGCAAGCTAAGAGTGAATGGGATAACATATTCAAATGCTGACAGAAAAAAAATGGAAACTAAAAATACTTTTTGTAGAAAAGTTTTCTTTTAGAAAAGAAGATAAAACTTTAACAAATACTGAAAGAATTAATTGAGATTACATGTGCTTTATAAGAAGTGATATAAAAGGTAAGTCACAGTGATGCACACCTGCAATCCAGACTACTTGTGAGGCTCAGATAGCAGAATCCCAAGTTCAAAACCAACATAGGAAACAACAACAAATTTTCTCAAAATAATTATTTAAATAGGGTGTGGAGACCCTAGATTCAAACCCCACTACAACAAAAATAAGTAAGTAAATAAATAAAAGAAAAAGAAATTATAAAGGATTTATTCAAGCTTAAAAATATGTTAACATGGAAATATAAGAATCTTTAGTAAAGATATATCAACAATATAAGCTCTATGTGTGGGGGCATAAAATCATAGAATTTTGCATAATGTCAAAGTTATCAGCCAAAAATAAACTCTTATAACTGTAATATGTTATAAGCAAGCCTCATACTATTCAAAACTCAGAATCCTTTAGGAGATAAACAAAGATAAAAAATATCAAAGCATGCCACTACCAAATCATATAAATTCACATGGGAATATGAAAAGAAAGGAAGAGAAAGTTAAAGAACTATCAATAACTGAGAAAACAATTAACACAATGGTATAATAAGTGTTATCTCACAATAATTATTTTAAATATAAAAGATTTACATTTATCAATCAAAGACCTAAAGTGGATGCATGGGTAGAAAAAAGAACAACTATTTACACATTTTAGCTTTAAAAAAACTAATAGACTGAGCATAAAGAGATGGAAAGATATATCCTAGCAAATAAAACCATGGAAGTGCAGTGGTAGCTGTATATACATGAGAAAAATTACATGTTAAATAAGAACTGTCACAAGAGATAAAAAGGTCATTTTAAAATGATAAAATGGTCCATAAATAAAGAAAAAAATACCTATTATAAATATATAAAAACCCATCATTAAGGGCATCTAAATATAGAAATCAAATATTAAAAGAATAGAAGGGAGATATAGGAAGGAATACAATAATAGTATGGCTCTTGAGTGCTTCAAATTTCAGCAATGGATAAATCATTCAGACAGAAAATCAATAAAGTAACATTGAACCTTAAATATACTTTAGATCAGATAGACCTGAAAGACACAGAAATATTTCAATTATCAGAAGAAGAATGCATGTTCTTTTCAAAACCACAGACTATCTTCTCCAAATAGGTCATATATTTGACCATAATTCATGTCTTATCAAATTTAAGAGGGTAGAAATCATATTAATTATATTTTCTAATTATAATTCTATTGAACTCTGAGTAATAGAAAAATTAGGAAACACAAGTATGTGAAAATTAGGCAAATGCATCTTGAACAACAATTGAAATCAAAGAATAAAAAGGTAAATACTAAAGTATCCTGAGACAAATGAAAATAAAAGCATAACATACAAAAACTTTTGGAATGTAGGTAAAACATTTTTAAGAATGAGGAAGAAGGTTTATTGTACTAAATTAGTATATGGAGACAAAATAAATATTTTTTAAAACTCCAATCTAACATCATGATGAAAGGAATTAGAAAAGGAAGAATAAGCACAAAGTTATTAAAAGAAAAAAAACAATGATATCAGAGCAAAAATAAATAAAATGAAGACTAGGAAAACAATTTTAAACATCAATAAAAGTAATAGTTGTCTTTTGAAAGATAAACAAAAGTGATAAAAGTCTATGTAGACTAAAAAAAAATAAAGATAATTCAAACAAAATTATAAATGAAAGAGGTATTTTACAACAGATTCCACAAAAATACAGAGCATTTTGTGGAACTAGGGAGACTCAGGCAGGGAGATAGCAAGTTCAAAGTAAGCTTCAGCAATTTAGTGAGGACCTAAGCAAGTTAGTGATAGCCTGTCTGAAAATTTAAAAAATAAAATAAAATAAAATAAAATAAAACAAAATAAAATAAAATAAAAACAGCTGGGGATGTGACTCAGCAGTAAAGCACAACTAAGTTATCCAATTTGATCACATAAGACTGTTATGTTATTCTGGGTTTGTTTTGACAGATAAATTCTTACAAGTATACAACAAAACAAAGACCAAATGAGGAAAAAATATAAAAACAAAACAGACCAATGATGAGTAAGGAGATAGAATCCACAATGAAAAAAAATCCAAACCAAGAAACATTCCAGGATCATATGCCTTTCCTGGTGAATTCTACAAAACATTTTAAGAATACCGAAATATCCTAAACTTGTCTAAAACTTGAAGAGGAAGAAAGCACTTCCAAATGTACTTTAAAAGGCCAGCATTAGGGGCTGAGGTTGTGGCTCAGTGGCAGAGTACTTGACTTGCTCTTGTGAGGCATTGTGTTTGATCCTCAGCACCACATAAAAATAAGTAAACAAAATAAAGACACTGTGTCCATGTATAACTAAAAAATATTTTTTAAAAAAGGCTAGCATTACTTTGATACCAAAGTGGAACAAATACATTAAGAGATGAGTTTACAGACCACTGTCCATCATAAATAGATGCAAACAGTACCAGAAAATATTAGAATATTCATAGCAGATTAGAAGGATCATACAACATGATGAAGTGGAACTTATACCTGAGATATAACTATGGCTCAACATGTGCAAATAAATAAATGTGATGCATTATATTAACATAAAATAAGATTAAAATCATATAGTTCTCTCAATATTAGGAAAATTACTTGATAATATTCAACACACATTCATATAAAAACATTAAAATGATAAAAATTGAAGAAAACTACATCAATATTATAAAGATGATGCATGAAAATCCAAAGGTAACATAAGAGTTAATGATAAAAACTGAATGCTTTTCCTATGACATTAGCAAAATTACAAGATGCCCACTCTCTCCACATCTATTGAACAAAGTACTTTAAGTCCAAGGTAGAGCAATTAAGTAAAAATAAATAGATAATAAATAAATAGTAATATAAATAAATTAATTTTTTTTTTGGTACCAGGGATTGAACTCATGGGCACTGGACCACTGAGCCACATCCCCAGCCCTATTTTGTGTTTTATGTAGAGACAGGGTCTCACTGAGTTGTTTAGTGCCTCACCGTTGCTGAGGCTGGCTTTGAACTTGCGATTCTCCTGTCTCAGCCTCTCTAAGTGCAGGGATTACAGACGTGGGCCACCACGTACAGCTAAATAAATTAAATTTTAAAAAAGAAGTTTAATTGATTCTGATTGCAAGAACTATGACCACGTATGTAGAAAATTATAAACGCTCCATCAAAAAAGCTGTTAGAAATAATAAATGAAATCAGTAAATCACAGAATAAAAAAATATCAACCAAAATGTCAGTTGCATTTCTGTACACCAACAAGATACTATCCAGAATGGATATTAAGAAAAGAATTTTATTAACAATATATCAATAAAAATAAAATACAAAATAAATTTACCCAAGGCAGTAGGATTTCTGTATACTAAAACAATGACACTGATGAAAGCATTGAATAAAGTGACCAGAAGATGGCAGAATGGAACTAGGCAAAATCTTCTTACCTTGCCACAACATAGAAAGAAGCAGTCAATGAACAATTGACCAGAGAGAAGATTGCTACAATTTTATACCTGGATTAGAGTTACTTGATTATAGTAAATAGGGTTTAATGTCTTCTCTCAAAATGTGGCTGATATTCACCCCCTGAAAAGATGATGCCAACACTGTGAAGAGCACAGGGTACATGTTACTTGAAAGTATCAATATCTTGATATTTGTCCAGCCTAGGGCTCTTAAGAAACAGTGCAAAAAAGTAAAGGAAGAAACCACCCAAGCCTACAACACTTCAAAAACTGATTTCATTGACATCACAGTGGAGGAAATATTGGAGAAATGATTTTGAAAGATTAAGTTAAAATTTTCAATGGGGTAAAAGAAGAAGTGAGGAATAAATGTAGACAATAATTAGAGGTAAGCCAATTTGGAACTCAACTAATTTCTCAACCCAGACCCTAAAACCCAGGAAAGTGTGAAAATATATATAAGCTATAAAAGAAAAGAGATGTCAACCAAGATTACTGTATCCAGCAAAATGATCCTTCATAATTGCATATAAAATAAAATCTTCCTGGATAAAATAAAATAAAAGAATTCATAAACAATAAGGCTATACTACAAAACATTCTCAATGAGGCCCAGAATAGCCAAAGCAATCCTCAGTGAGAAAAGTGAAGCAGAAAGCATCACAATAACAGACCTTAAATTATACTATAGAACTATAGTAACAAAAAGAGCATTGCATTGGTACCAACAGACATGAGGATCAATGGTACAGAATACAAGAAACAGAGACAAACCCACATAAATACAGTTATCTCATACTAGACAAAGGTGCCATAAACATGCGCTGGAGAAAAGATAGCCTCTGCAACAAAGGGTGCAGAGAAAATTGAAAATCCATACATATCAAAAAGAAATTAAATGTCTATCCCTCACCCTGTACAAAACTCAATTCAATGTGGATCAAGGACTTAGGCATTAGACCAGAGACCCTCCACCTACTAGAAAAAAAAAGTAGGCCCAAATCTCCATCATGTAAGCTTAGGAATTCAATTCCTCAGTATGGCTCCTAAAACACAAGAAGTAAAATCAACAATCAATCAATGGGGGTTATAATGATTAGATTTACTATGAATAATCTGGTTCATGTTTCCTAGTGTTCTTTTGCACACATAGAAATGGAATTGTTAGATCATATAATATGCATATTTTCAACATCTTTCATATAGTGTCAGGCTGCTTTCCAAAGTGGCCATTACCATCTCAGATCCTTATCATTAACTTATGAGAGTATGTTTCATCACATTTTCACCAATGTTTTATGTTTTAACCTTAAAATTCTGCAAAGTATGTGGTTGTAAAATGACACTTATGGTGTTTCGTTGTTACTGTTTTTACATTTTTAATTATTTTTCCCAAGAGTTATACATCTGATTTTCTTTTCTACAAAATTGGAAGTTTAAGTGATAGTAGTACACAACCTTCTATTTTCTCACCAACAAAGAAAAGCTTCCTAGGTTTTACTTGTTAAATATAATTATGTCTCTAAATTTTCTGTAAGATACATTTTATTAAATTAAAATTCTATTAATTTTCTAAAAAATAAATCTATAAATGGGATAGTATCAACCTAATATTTTTCTTTACAGTAAACAATCAAGAACATGAAGAGAGTGCCTACAGAATGGGAGAAAATCTTTTCCACCTGTATTGCAGATAGAGCATTAATTTCCAGGATATATGAAGAACTCAAAAAACTTAACACCAAAGGGAAAAATAAAGGAAAAAATTAAAATAACCCAACATATAAATGGGCAAAAGTCCTGAAAAGACACTTCACAGAAGAAATATGGTCAACAAATATATGAAAAAATATTCAACATCTCTAGCAATTATAGAAATGCAAATTAAAACTATGCTGAAATTTTATCTCACTCTATTCAGAATAGCAATTATCAATAATGCAACTAACAGTAAATGTTGGTGAGGATGTGGGGGAAAAGGTACACTCATATATCGCTGGTAGGACTGCAAATTGGTGCAACTATTATGGAAAGCATTATGGAGATTCCTCAGAAAATTTCAAATGGAACCCCCATTCGAACCAGCTATACCACTGCTCAGTTTATATCCAAAGGACACAGAATCAGCATACTACAGTAACACAGCCACATCAATGGTTATAGAAACTCCATTCACAATAACTAAGCTATGAAACTAACCTAGGCACCCTTCAATAGATGAATGGATAAAGAAAATGTGTTATATAGACACAATGGAATGAATATTACTCAGTCATAAAGAATAATTAAATTATGACATTTATTGGTAAATGGATGGAACTAAACACCATTATATTAAGTAAAATAAGCCAATCCCCAAAAAACCAAAGGCCAAATGTTATCCCTGATATGTGGATACTAACATATAATAAGGAGGGGAGGAGTTAAGAATAGAAGTCTATTGGATTAGACAAAGGGGGATGAAGGGAAGGGAATGGGAATTGGAACAGGAAAGACAGTAGAATGAATCAGACATAACTTTTCCATGTTCATATATGAATACATGACCAGTGTAACACCACATCATGTACAACCAAAAGAATGGGAAGTTAAGATGGGCAGAGTAGCTCCAGCCTGTAATCCCAGCATTTAGAGAGGCTGAAACAGGAGAATCACGAGTTCAAAGCCAGCCTCAGCAATGGTGAGGTGCTAAGCAACTCAGTGAGACCCTGTCTCTACATAAAACACAAAATAGGGCTAGGGATGTGCCTCATGGTCAAGTACCCCTGAGTTCAATCTCCAGTACCAAAAAAAAAAAAAGGGGGAAGTTATACTCCATGTGTGTATAATACCAAAATACAAATATATTATACTGTCATGTAAAACTAAAAAGAAAAAATTAAAAGATTTTAAAAAGCAAATCATACCCAGTGGAATATTTCATGAATAATAAATTAAAAATAAAAATTAAAAGAAGCATAGGGATTAATCTAGCTAGAAAAATAATCAGTTGAATGAGAATCAAGTCTGAATTAAGCATTAGAAATAAATCAAAATGGCAGGAAATAAAAATCCACTTTATATAATATCACTTAATGTAAATGGTTTAAATTGTCCAATCAAGATATTGATTGGTACATTGGATAAAAAAAAAACATTCATTTCATATAAGAGACTTGCTACATAGGCAAAGGCATTCACAACTGAAGATGAAAGGACTGAAAAAGATATTCCATAAAAATAGAGACCAAAAGCATGGAGGAATAGTCCCTTCTATTTTCTTAAGTTCCATTTTTTTATTCCTTAATTGTCTCTAGCTTCCACATAAGAGAAAATATGACTTATGATTTTCTGAGTTTGGCTTATTTCACTTAGCATGATGTAGTACACTATCCAATTAAAAGACTCCGTATAGCAAATAAAAGAAGATCCTGAAGAGAAAACATGTAGAATGGGAAAAACTTATTGCTACATTTCAGACCAAGGATTAATATCCAGAATATATAAAGAACAAAAAACCTCCTTCTAAAAATAATAACCCAATCAATAAACAGGCAAAAGATCTAAATATACATTTCTCAGAAGAAGAAATAGAAATGGCCAACAAATACATTAGAAATGTTAAATATCTTTAGCAATCATGGACATAAAAATCAAAACTATGTTGAGCCAGGTGTGGTGGCACACTCCTGGATGAGGCAAGAGGATGGCAAGTTAGAGGTAAACCTCAGCAAATTCTTGAGGGCTGAAGCAATTTAGCAAGTCCCTATTTCAAAATAAATAAAAGGTCTGGGATGTTACTCAGTGGTTAAGCACCCCTGGGTTCCATCCCTGGTACCAAAAAAAAATTGAAATTTCATCTCACTACAGTTAGAATGACAAGAATAGAAATAACAATAATTGTTTTTGAGGATATGGAGGAAATAGTACACTCAACCACTTTGTAAAACAGAATGGTAATTACTCAAAAAACTAGGAATGGAGTCAGCATATGTCCCAGTTTTCCCACTTCTTGGTATTTATCCAAAAAGACTAAAATACTTTCACTATAATGATATATACCAAAATATCATTATAAAGCACTGTATGTCACTATATAACACTATTATGATATTTAGTAATAAAATATATACCAATGTTTATAGTAATACAATTTACAATAGCCAAGTGATGGAACCAGTCTAGATCCCCATTAACAGACAAATAGATAAATAAAATCAGGTATATATAAACACAGGAGTTTTACTCAATCATAATGAAGAAAGAAATAATGTCATTTTCTACTAAATTGATTGATCTGTATTTTACTGATGACTAATGATGTTGAACATTTTTATGTGATTGTTTGACATGTGTTCTTCCTTGGAGAAGTGTTTGTTTATCTCATTTGCCCTTTTAACGATTGGATTTTTGCTTTTTTAATATTGAGTTTTTTGAATTCTTTATTCTGGATATTAGTATTTGTTGGAGAAGTATCTAGGAAAGATTTTTCTCCAATTCTGTCAGTTGTCTCTTTACTCTGTTGTCTCCTTTGCTGTACAGAATCTTTTTAGTTTGACACAATCTCATTTGTTGATTCTTGTTATTTCCTGTATTATCAGAGCCCTATTCAAAAAGTCATCATGTATGCCTATATCTTGAAATTTTTACCTTATTTTATTTCACTATTTTTTAATATAAATCATTGTTTTGTTGTATGTTGGCATTTATATTTTCAGTTGTTTTCTATGTCAGATAGATACTTTTCTTACTGTGTCAACAACAATATATAATTATTGGAGGTATGGCTCACCTTGTTGTGAAAATGTATGTGCCACTGAAGAATATTTTACATTCAACCAATAAAAGAATATATTACTAAAGCAGTCATCTGACCAAAGTTTCCTTCTTATCTTTTAATGGAAAGTTATTTGCATCTTCAACTTCTTTGGGCCACCCAGCTGACTCTGTTTTTTCAAGCACTAGGTATATTCACCTATATTAATCATTTCTTATGATCTAAGAAAGAATGTACTAAAGTTCCAAATTACCTATTTATTTTTCTTTCTATGTTACCATCACTTCCTCTGTTATTTATATAAGAGTTCCTTACAGTATGCAGAAACACCAACTAATAGGATTGATCTTGATAAGATCATACTTAAACCCTTCCTAATCCTAATTTTCAGGAGAGTTTGACATTTTGTAGGAAAAATGAACATAGGCAAATCTCCAAACCTATTATTTCCATGACTAAAACATACCCTAGAAAAATTGCTGCATGTATGTTCCTAGATACATGAACAATAATGTGTTATGACAGTTTTGTTCATAATATAATACAAGTTCTATCATGTCTCAGAAACATTCATTTTATATCCCTAGTGCCTAGATAAGTGTCCAGCATGTTAGGTACTAAGCACATTTTTCAAATAAATTATAGTCAGAAAAGTGTGAAAATCAAATGCTGACAAAAACCTAACAATATAAAAATTTTAAAATTTATTCATTTTAATTTTTGAAAAGAGAAGAATGCATTTCAAGTCATAGTACACATATGGAGCACAATTTTTCATTTCTCTGGTTGTAAACAAGATAGAGTCACATCATTTGTGTCTTCATACATGCACATAGGATAGTGATATCCGTCTCATTCCATAATCTTTTATACGCCCATTCCCCTCCCTTCCCCTGCCCTGCCTTTGCCCTATCAAAATTTCCTCCATTTCTTCCATACCCCCCACCACTCCTAATATGGATCAGCATCCACTAATCAAAGAAAACATTTGGCCTTTGATTCTTTGGGATTGGCTTACTTCACTTAGCCTGATGTTCTCCAACTCTATCCATTTACCTGCAAATGTCATAATTTTATTCTCTTTTAATGTTGAGTAATATTCCAGTGTGTATATCTACCACCGTTTCTTTATCCATTCATCTATTTAAGGGCATCTACATTGTTTCCACAATTTAGTAATTGTGAATTGTGCTGCTATAAACATTTAAGTGGCTGCATCACAATAGTATGTTGTTTTAAAGTCTTTAGGGTATAGATCAATGAGTGGGGTAGCTGGGTCAAATGGTGGTCCCATTTCAATTTTTTCTAAAGAAAAAATAATGATTTCCAGTTTGGTTGCACCAATTGGCAGTCCCACCAGCAATGTTTGAGTGTGCTTTTTCCCCCACATCCTCACCAGCATTTATTGTTGTTTGTATTCTTAATAAATGCCATTCTGACTGAAGTGAGATGAAAGCTTAGAGTAGTTTGGATTTGTATTTCCCTAATTGCTAAATATATTGAACATTTCTTCATATATTTGATGATTAATTTTATATCTTCTTCTGAGAAGTTTCTGTTCAGCTCCTTAGCCTATTTATTGATTGGATTGTTTTGGTGATAATGTTTTTGAGGGTTTTTTTAATATATTCTGGAGATCAGTGCTCTATCTGATGTATTTGTTGCAAAAATTTGCTCCCAGAATGTAGGCTCTCTGTTCACTTCATTAATTGTTTCTTTTGCTGATAAGAAGCTTTTTATTTTGAATCTATCCCATTTATTGATTGTGGCTTTTATTTCTTATACTTTAGAAGTCTTGCTAAGGAAGTCAAGGCCTAATTAAACATGATGAAAGTTTGTGCTTACCTTTCCTCTATTGGTCACAGGGTCTCTGGTCTAATTCCTAGGTCCTTGATCCACTTTTAGTTGAGTTTTGTGCATGGTGAGAGATAGGGGTTTAGTTTAATTTTGTCATATATGGATTTCCAGTTTTCCCAGCACCACTTGTTGAAGAGGCTATCTTGTCTCCAATACACATGTTTGACACCTTTTTCTAGTATGGGATAACTGTATTTATGTGGATTTATGTCTGTGTCTTCTATTCTGTACCATTGGTCTACATGTTTATGTTGGTACCAATACCATGTTGTTTTTTACTATGGCTTTGTAGTATAGTTTAAGGTCTGGTATTGTGATGCCTCCTGCTTCAATCTCTTCTTCAAATCTCTTCTTACTAAGGATTTCTTTGGCTATTCTGTGTCTCTTATTTTTCCAAATGAATTTCATAATTGCTTCTTATATTTCCATAAGCAATGATGTTGGGACATTAGTTGACATCACATTGAATACGTATAGCACTTTGGGGAGTATGGCCATTTTGGACAATATTGATTCTGTCTATCCAAAAGCATGGGAGATCTTTCCATCTTTTAAGATCATCTTCAATTTCTTTCTTTAGTGTCCTATAGTTTTCATTGTAGAGCTCTTTCACCTCTCTTGTTAGACTGATTCCCAAGTATTTCACTTTTGGGGGGTTGGGACTATTATGAATGGGGTAGTGTTCCTGATTTCTCTTTCGGAGGATTCATAAATGATATATAGAAATGCATTTTATTTATGGGTGTTGATTTTATATCCTAAAACTTTGTTCAATTCATTTATTAATTATAGAATGTTTTGGTGAAATTTTTGGTTCCTATAAATATAGTATCATGTTTTTGGCAAATAAAGATATTTTGCATTCTGCTTTTACTATTTGTATCCTTTAATTTCTTTCATCTGTCTAACTGCTCTCGCTAGAGCTTCAAGGACTATGTTGAATGGAAGTGGTGAAAGAGGTACTTCCTGTCTTGTTCCAGTATTTAGAGGGCATGCTTCCAAATTTGCTCCATTTAAGATGATGTTGGCCTTGTGTTTAGCATAGATTGCTTTTAAAATGTTGAAGTATGTTCCTACTATCCCTAGTTTTTCTAGTGTTCTAAACATGAAAGGGTGCTGTATTTTGTCAAGTGCTTTCTCTGCATCAAATGATAAAATCATGAGATTCTTATCTTTAAGTCTACTGATGTGATGGATTACATTTATTGATTTCTATGTGTTGAACAAAATTGCATCCCTGAAATGAACCCCACTTGATCATGGCACACTATTTTTAATATGTTTTTCTATGCAATTTGCCAAAACTTTATTGAGAATTTTTGCATCAATATTCATTAGGGATATGGTCAGAAATTGTCCTTCTTTGATGTATGTGTCTGCTTTTGGTATCAGGGTGATACTTGCCTCATAAAATGAGTTTGGAAGGGTTCCCTCCTTTTCCATTTCATGGAATAATTACTAAGACATGGTTTGTATTTTCAGACATATTGGTGTATTTTTAATTTTTAACTTGACTAGGTTTCTCCTTGGATTGACCTTTAGTTTAGTGTAGTTTCCCCCCTTTGTGAATTTTCATTGTTGTTTTTCATTTTCTCCTCATAGTATATTTTGCCAAGAATGTTCTGTATTGCAGGCTTTGTTGCTGTAAATTGTTTTAACTTTTGTTTATCTTGGAAGGTTTTTATTTCATCATCAAATCTAAAACTTAATTTTGCTGGATATAAGATTCTTGGTTGGCATCCACTGTCTTTCAGAGCTTGATATATGTTGTTCCAAGCCCTTTTCAACTTTCTGGGTTGAGAAATAAGTAGAGATCCTAATTGGTTTTCTCCTATATGTAATCTGATTCCTTTCTCTTGTGGCTTTTAAGATTCTCTCCTCATTCTGTATACTAGGCATTTTCTTCATAATGTGCCTTGGTGTAGATCTGTTGTGATTTTGTACATTCAGTGTCCTGTAAGCCTCTTGTATTTGATTATCCAATTCATTTTTCATGTTTGGAAAATTTTCTGATATTTTTTCATTGAATAGATTGTTCACTCATTTGGTTTGAATTTCTATTCCTTCTTCAATCCCAATACTTAAATTTGGTCTTTTCATATTATCCCATAATTCTTGGATATTCTGCTCATGATTTCTTACCATCTTCACTGTGTGGTCAACTCTGTTTTCAAGATTATATATTTTGTCTTCATTGTCTCAGGTTCTGTCTTCCAAGTGTAGTAATCTCTTGGTGATGCTTTCTATTGAGTTTTAATTTTGGTTTATTGTTTCTTTTATTTCAAGGATTTCTGTTTGATTCTTTTTCAGAATCTCTATCTCCTTATTGAAGTAAATTTTTGCCTCCTGTATTTGCCTCTTTATCAAAATGATATTTTGCTGTCTGGGTTTGCTCTCTTATATCATCCTTTAATTCACAGAATATTTCAATTATGTACACTCTGAACGCCTTCTCTGACATTTCTTCTGCTGTGCTGACCATGGATTCTAATAATGTAATATCTTGGTTTGTTTGGGGGCACTTTCCTACCTTGTTTTTGCATGTTGTTTGTGTATCTTCCCTTCTAGTACTGCAGATCCAAGGTGTTATAGTTTTTATCCTATAGGTCTATAGATTCCCTGGAGGGTTCCAATACCTCTCCTTTAAGGGGGAGACCAATATTAACAGATCCAAATACAAAGAATATACATCTTTAAACCAAGTAGCTCCTAATAGGGCATTTACAGATTTGTCACAATATACAGAAATTATGAATCCAATTAGTATCTACAACATAAACAATAGGTTTGCAAAAGGGTCTACAGTTTCTGCTAGTAGACTAGTGAGAACCAGGAGTGGGGTAAAGAATGAGATGTTAGGGAGGTAGCAAGTAAGGATATAGAGGTATTAGATCTTAAAAAGTGTGAGAGAGGAATCAAAAAGAAGTTGTATGGTAGTAGAAAAGGGAGAAAGAGATTTGGGTAAGACATGGGAACAATAGTGGAACTCTGTTCACAGGGGTATAAGGGGGGAGGGGGCATGGGGACAGTAAAGGTGGTGGAATATGATGGTCATCATAGCCCTAACTTTATGTATGACTGCATATATGTTGTGATTCTATATAACTTACAATTGGATGTGTTTGCTAATGAAGTGTGATGTATTTCAGGCAACATCTAGTGGGGTGTTGGTTTTTAATCCAATCTGCCAATCTTTGTCTATATACAATGAATCAAATTGCACTCTGTTATCATGTAAGCCTAAGTAGAACAAATAGAAAGGTTTGTATTACTTCATGATTTTTTATATTTAATATTTGATCCTAATTCTCACTTGCATAGGCACTGATTCCCTGGAAGACTCCAGTAGCATAGAAAACAACATAATGACTTGACAAATGTGATTATATCAAACTTAAAAGCTTTAGCAGAGTAAGAAACAGAATATAGATACTACTTACAGAACAGGAGAAAATATTTACCAGCTATTTATCTGACTTAGGATTAATAGCCAGAGCATATAAATAACAAAAAATCAAATCAATAAATGGGCAAATGATCTGAATAGACTCTTTGCAAAAGAGGAAGTACAAATAGCTTATAAACATGAAAAATGCTCATTATTTTTGGCCATCTGGGAAATGCAAATCAAAACACCCTTGAGATTCCACATCACTCCAGTCAAAATGACTACTATAAATAAAACAAAAAAGCACAAACATTGACTTTTTGGAGAGAAAGTAATTTTTATACATTTTAATGAGAATGAAAATTAGTACAGCCTCTATGAAAAACAATATACTCTTTTCTCAAAACAATAACAAAATACTACCATAAGATCCAAGGATACTAATTTTGGGTACATAACCAAATTAAATGAAGTCAGGAAACAAAAGGACCTACATACCCATGTTTATTGTATCACTTTTCAGAATACCCAAGGTAGGGAATAAGCCTAGGTGTTTGTCAACAGGTGAATACATAAAGAAAAAATGGTATATATACACAATATGCTATTATCAGCCATAACAAAGAATGAATTTGCAGGAAAATATATGTAGTTGGAAAACATCATGCTAAATAAAATAATCCCAGACACAGAAAGCCAAATAACTCATGGTCTGTCACATATGTGGGCTTAAAAGAAAAATATGACATGAAAATTAAAGGACTATACTGTCCTGAAAAGGGACCAGGAGGATGGAACCATGATGGGAGGGTAAGTTATGTGAAGGGAGAGGGGACATAATGAAGGCACAAAACAGAAATGTCACAGTGTACTTCATTAGTACAATTACTAAGTATGAATAAGTATTATAGTAATAAGAAATAAAAAATAAAATAATAGAATTAATTTAAGGATTTCAAAAATAAATATAAAGGTGGCAAAGTATGTTGTTATTCCTCCATAACATGTTTTTGTCTTACTGAAATTGTACTTTATCAAGGTTATTAAAGTATTGAAAATATCTTGCATTAATGTTCCAATGTAAAAATCTTGGCATAAATTTGTAATTACTTTGAGACAAATTAAGTAAAAATATGTGTATGTGAGTAAAAGTTGGGAATAATCATAAAAATGAAAATAATTACTTGTTTGTATATCTGGTTATGACATTGTATTTGAGATATTTACTGCCATATTGATAATACAAATAAAATATGTGTATGCTCATTTTATACAGAAATTTGTGGTATCATTCAGACACTAATTCCTTTAATATTTTAACAGAAAGTTATCAAATGTAAAATAAGTAAATAAATAAATATATCAGGTTATTTAATATAAGTAGATTCCTAGCTGAAAAAGAATAAATAAAACATCATTAATCACATATTTGCATATATAAAACATCATATTCTACACATCATTTATTAGAATAAATAAATTAATTCAATAAATTTATTGAATACAAGAACCATATAAAAACCAGACTTCTAACTCCTATAAACAATTATAAAATAAAACTTCAAGAAAGATAATACTTAGAATTACACAAAATACATTATATTTTATTTTCTCAGTTATACTACAACTGAAAACTTCTAAAATATTTTGAAAATTAATGATCTACATAAGGTTTCCTTTTATTTCCTACTGTCATTTTCACTACTATAATTGGTTTGTATCATTTCAAATCTATATGAGACCTCTTGCAGTGGCACAAGCTTATAATCCTAGTGACTTGCAAGGCTTAGGCAGGAGAATTCCAGGTTCAAAGCCAGCCTCAGCAACTTAGCAGGGCCCTAAGCAACTTGGAGAGAACTTACCTCAAAAATTAAAAATAAAAAAGAGACCAGGCATGTGGCTCATTGGATAAGCACTCCTGGGTTTAATCCCTAGTACAAAAAAGAAAGGAAAGAAAGAAGGAAGGTAAAGGGGGAAAAAGAAAGGAAGGAAGGAAGAAAAGCAGAAAAGAAAAGAAATTAAAACTATATGCAAAGAAAGGGAACAAATATAATCAAATCAAATTCTTCTTAGGCTATTCTTAAAGTAGTATAGTTTAGTTTATCCTTCATAGCTATTGAGGGTTGGAAATATAGCTCTATGTTAGAGTGCTTTCCTAGCACATTCAAAGCAATGGGGTTGCTTCTTGGTATTACAAATAACAGTAATAATAATAATGATAATAATAATAGAAGGAGAAATAAATCTAATGTGTTTCTAAATATAAAAAAGGCATATGATTCTGTTCATTTATTTGCTTATGGCCTATAAAAATGTGAAATATTATCCTATTAAAATACTTTTAGACAGGAAAAGCTAGTAACTAATGTAATAAAAGATGTGAAATTCTTATATATATATATATATATATATATATACAAAATTATACCTCATTACTGAAATAAATGAAAGAAAATCAGTATGAATGAAAGAACATATCACGCCATTGGACCAGAAGTTTCAATATGATAAAGATGTTAATTAATAGTACATTGAGCTACAGATTGAGTGTAATTCCCCATCTATTAATCCAGCATGTTTTTTGTAATAGTTAATAAACTGAATATAAAGTTTGGGATAAATGCAAAAAGCCAAAAATAGGCAACATAATCTTGAAGATGTATCATTTATTTGAAGTGACTGTAATTAAAATTACAAGATACCAGTGAAAGGAAATACAGTTACATAAACTAATGGAAAATAAGTGTGTCCAAAAGAAAGGGCAAGAGTTTGAAGTCCTTTGTAATCAAATTGTGCCTTCTGCTTATTGTTTTTCCCCCAAGATGACTAGTTTCATCACTTTCCTCATTTCTTTATTTCAAATATTATTTTATTAGTGAAAATTTCATAAAACATCATATATTTTATATTCCCCAACATTTTATATTACTTTTCCCAAATTTATTTCCTTTCTTGTGTACCTGTTATATAACATTATATATATTCTACTGATTGTGTTTATTTTCTGCCCTCTACACTACATTATACTATCAGTTCCTGAAATCTCCTCCATCAACAATTGTAATATTAAACAGAGCCAGCAGTATGATATGGTGGGGGCAGTAGTGCTAGGCAAAATGCAACAATAATAATTGAAGTGATGGAATAGGAAAGCACTCTTTAAAATGGAAATATTATAGTATCTGAACATATGAGATATGTATCTCTCCAAATTCTCTGGCTGAATTGATGACTTCAAGAAAAAAGTGAAGCCCTAAAATATAATAAGGTAAAACTGTCTGAAAAAAAAAAAGTTCAAGCACTATTTTTGAGCTCTTTATCTATTATTTTAAACATTTGTTATCTCATTTAATCTTCAAATAGCCCTGCAAAATAGACATACATGTCCCATTTTACATTTGAGAAAACTTGTCAATGGCAGTGAGTGTCACAGCTAAAATTTAAATCCATATGGACTGACCCTAAATTCTCTCTGCTTAACCTTTATGTCCTAATGCAACCTATTCAGGCCTTCTCTTTTTTTCAGTTATGTGTATTATGACGGGTGTGAGGACAATCTATATTCCTTAATCCAGGATTGAGGAAAGACAAAGGTAATGGTAGCTGGAATTTCAGAAATATCACCTACACACTGAACTTCATCCTACCTTGAAATTGTAGAATGACCATAGGCACATGGTAAGATTGGGCCAGATACAAGCTGGGTACGATGGCTCAAGCCTGTAATCCCAGCACTTAGGGAGGCTGAGACAGGAGAATCACGAGTTCAAAGCTAGCCTCAGCAATGGCGAGGCGCTAAGCAACTCAGTGAGACCCTGTCTCTACATAAAACACAAAATAGGGCTGGGGATGTGCCTCATGGTCGAGTACCCCTGAGTTCAATCCCCAGTACCAAAAAAAAAAAAAAAAAAAGATTGGGCCAGATACAAATAAATCTCCTCCATTTGTTGTTTGACATCCTGTATTCTTTTATATAATAAATTTGTGTGACCATACCTATAAGATGTATGTTTTGTGCGTAAATACTCTTAAAAGTACTAGAATTCTTCAAGAGATAGAGCGATCTCCAGGTGATTTTAGGAAAGTAGATACAACCTGAGAGTAGGGATCAATGTATTATGGTTGGTAGCATCAATTTTTTACCCCAAGCTAGTGTTGCTTTATGGTTGCAACAAGAAATTGGACCCCAAAGTTATTAGATCCCAGAGTCTCTATTTTACCCAAGAAGTGAGTTTCAATTAATGAGATAGATGCCTCAGACTAAAATCAGACTTTTCTTTTACTATCTATATATCTATTAATATACACATATATACCTGTATACATCATCTACTTATGAATCTTTTTGCATATTTTAACACTATTACATTATTTCATTGATTGGTAAGGAATTTCCAAACTCATATATGAGACTAAGAAAACATTATTAATCAAAAAATTTTGTATTGTATCCTTGTTGGCAAATATATGTAAGCAAGATATGTAGATTGGTGGGTCTTGGATAAGTTACATGTGTCTATTCCAAATAACTGTTACTGGAATATAAAGGATACATAGAATTCATCCACATTGTCCTTTTGTGAGGAGACAAAGAATAGTAAATGTCTGACCTCACTACCTCCATGATAGTATTAGGGTATTAAACCAAGGTAGTAAAGAGTACAAAAGGTAATTTATAAATCTATAGAACAACCATTTGATAGATCCCCAGTATCTCAATTTTTCTAAACATTTTTATAAAATACAGATATTTATTTTTATCTTTAAATACACATATATAGAATATAATTCAAAAATGTCATATTTTAAAAAGTGATTTGAAAAATTTGAACTCTTGCAGAGGATATTCCATGTCCCAAACAATGCACATCAACTTCTTTCTGGTATTTTGGCTTTTTTGTTTTGTTTTGGATTTTGGTACTGGGGATTGAATTCAGGGGCACTCAACCACTGAGCCACATCCTCACCCCTCTTATTTATTTTATTTGGAGACAGGGTCCCATTTATTTACTTAACCTCTCACTTTTGCTGAGGATGGCTTTGAAATCACAATCCTCCCATCTTAGGCTCCCCAGACATTGGGATTACAGGCGTGTGCCACCATGCTCAGCTATTTTTGCATTTTAATTAAAAATAATTTAGGAAGAATTAAATATAATAGTTTAAAATGCTAGCTCCCAATTTTAAGGGCTTACTCTTTATATGCATTATTTCAATTTTTTCAAGACTTTGGGTATTGTCATTTTTATTTTCGGATAACACCACTGCTGTTTATTGATGTGAAATACTTTGCACAATTATACAATTTAAAAAAGATTGGAAATAGCACCAAAAACCATTTAAATAGGACTCTGAAACTCATCCTCTTTATTGTTTCCTTATACAACCTTGACCAGTCTTACCTTTGAAATGTACAAGTGCCATTCACTGATATTTCATAACATCTTCTCCTGCAAACATAAGAAAAAGGTAAAAATTTTCTAATGCCATGGCATTCAGGTCTACCTTCACATGAAGATCACCTGAGACACTTAAAAATCAATGCTTAGTCCACTTTGTTTCTTAAAATATATGTCAATGTTTATGAACATCTATATTGAAATTTGAAAATTATTAATATTTGATTCCTTGCTTCTTAAAGTATGGTCCCTGGATCAGCATCACTGGCATCACCTAGTCCCCCCATCAGACTCCACCCATAACTGCCATCGCCACCATTGGCCGGCCAGCTGTTTAATGTTTCCCCCATTAAAGACAATTTATTTCATTTAAATTTGTTATAGCATTCAACAATGAGGAAAAACAAGAAAATGACAAGAGTAGCATGTAATTCAATAATGTGCAAGCTATCCTCAAAACTATTTCTGTTTCCTAGCAGATATCAAAGATCTTTAGAAGAGAAGTAAATATAAGGGAAACTTTTTAATTGGGAATGGGGAAGGAAAGGGAAATAGAAGAAAATGGCATGCATTCAGAATGGAGAATTGCTTCAGGTTCAATATTCAAAATACAACAGTAAATTCTCTGAATAAAAGAGCAATTAAAAGTAGATATGAGAAAAATATTAGACAATTTGCTTCACATCACAGTTATATTAACCTCTTTTCTTTAAAGCAGGATCGAAACACAACCATCCAAAAAAGCTTAATGAAATGTACCTCTCTCAGACATTATTGATAACTGAAAAGACATATTCCAGTTAGCATGCCAATAACCAATCTTTAATTCTTGCTGAAATTCTAGGACTTTGAATGGCTTTTGAAATAGGGATGTCCCATATGCCAAGAGACACTTATTTTAATTGCTAAAACAGCACCAAGTTAAGTTTATTGCATATCTCCTTCAATCAGGTCCTGTAATAGGAAGATTATATAGCACTGAAAAGAAAATTCATTATTGGTAAGACTAAATAAATAATTATTTGCTTCTCTAAATGATGATCTTTACTGTAAGAAACATGCATTTAATGCGACAGGCAGTATCTTTAACTTAATAGAATATTATCGGCCTTATCTGAGTCATTGCATGATAGAACACACTTCAATGAGCAATACTATAATTCAGTGGCTCTTTTATACAGAAACTCATTCCAAACAATCGTCTTATTTCAATGTCAGTCATAACATTTCCTCTGGGCCTGGTTGTTTTGGGTTTATGGAGTGAAAGAATAAACAAGTTTTCCAGTTATATGTATTATAGAAGAGAATGCACCCATATAAATATGTGGTACTCCCCCAGGACTCATATTTACTTCTCTGAATATTACTTCAAGTCACACCTAACTTGAAGAAGAACATGAAGGTCTATATTTTACAAAGTAATAAGAGTAAGTACAATAAACAGGCTTTATGAGTTTTTGAACACATGTAATGTGTCAGACTGATATGACTAAGGAAAATCTGAATTAATATACTCTAACTGGAAACAGAAGAAATTAGATGTGGCATTTATACTGTCCCTGTATCATTATAATAAAAAAGAATCAAACTTGTCAACTTGGGAGGAATGCTGACTATCTTCTTTAAACTTGTTCTGCCAATACAAATCTGACCCTTGATACAATATATGGACCAATGAGTTGCCTAACCTATATATGAACTCCCTCCCTCCTAAGAAAATGGAATCTTCTGCCAGCTATGTCTCTTCCTTCCATCAAAAATCACAACTCTTTCTATCTTCCACCTACTGTACCTGCCTCAATTCCTTAAAGAAAACTAGGTCTTTCTCCCCTTTAAGCTTTTTCTTTTTACCTATATTTTACTTATTTATTTTTATGTGGATATGAAGATCAAACCCAGGGCCTCACAAATGCTAAGCATGCACTCTACCACTAAGCTGCAACCTCAATCCCCCCTTTAAGCTGTTGACTATAATTATAATGATTATGCTTTGGTTTATATTTTGCAGTCCAAGTCCTAATTGTTCCAACTAATATTTCATATCAAGATTCTAAGTCTTTATACTATATTCCCCATGCTCCTCTCTGTCCATCTTAAAATCTAAAAGTAAAATATCAATTCATAACTCATCTACATAATAACACTTTAATGCAAAAAGATAGTTTTATAAAAATGTATGAATTATTATTACAACTTTTTATTGCCCTCCACTGACTTCAATTAGTAAATCTAAAGTGCAATTACTCTTTCTGTAGCAAGATATATGAACATCAGTCCATGTCATTTTACAACCCATTAACAAGAATGGAATAAAAATATAAAGCATGTATTTCAGTTCAATAAGCACTAAATTATTATCTCCCTCATATTTTCAATTCATAAATGACCTTCACCAAAAAATGTAATCAAGTATCCATATGCCCCCAGTCTACTTTCTGCATACAGCCCTATTTAACCTAATTAATGTACTTCTTTCTTATATATTTACCCCATGTTTTTATCTTCTTGTACCTATCTCTTTTAAAAATAGATAAAATCAAAAGTCTAAAATCCATCCAAATTCTAATATGAAATGCAGCAAAAATGTGAATATTAATTTTGAAAAAAATAGTAACAGGATCATCAAATCTTATCCTGTCAAATATTGTAGTCAAACATTCTTCTACTAAATGACTAAAAAAGATACAATAAACACAAAATTTTTATTACTCTTCTTTGTCCCCAAACTCTATGCAGCTTGCATTTTACCAGTAAAACACACTAACCTAAAAATAAGAGGAAAGATTTTCTTTTTCATTAACTGTCATAACTAAGTGGTATATCCCTAAAACAGGGTGTGTCACCCCTTAACCCTTTTAACTATGTTTATAAACAGAACCTGACACTAGATATCTTCAATGCAATGTAAAAACATACATATAATACCAATCAATTGTAAACATCATAGTGAAAAAGAGTTCCACTTCTTAAAGCAAAACTGAATTTTCCAAGTTGTCCTTTCTTTAAACTTCCAGGAATTTTCTGGAAAAGTGACACATGCCTTTAATCCCAGCAATTTGGTTGGCTGAGGCAGAAGGATTGCAAGTTTAAGGCCAGCCTTAGGAACTTAGCAACAACTTTTCTCAAAATGAAAAATATAGAAAAATAAATAAATTTAAAAGGCTGGTGATGTAGCTCAGTGGTAGGGTGCTACTGTGTTGAAACCTTCTATGAACTTATTAAAGGTTGTTTTAGCCAGATTTGGCAGCTGTGACCAAAAGACAAGACAAGAACAATTTTAGAGGAGGAAATATTTGTCTCTCACAGTTTCAGATGTCTCAGCTCATAGACAGCCAACTCCATTACTCCAGGCCTGAGATGAGGCTGAACATCCTGACATAAGAGTGTGGCAGAGGAAAGAAGCTCAGCACATAATGCCAGGAAGGAGAGAAGACATAGTTCCCCCCATGACTAACATAATATAAGCCCCAAATGCACATCCCCAGTGACCCTCCTTCTCCAGCCACACTCAACCTGCCTACAGTTACCACCCAGTTGAATCCTATCAGGGGATTAATGTACTGATTAGGTTAAAACTCTCATAACCCCTTCTTTTAACCTCTAAACTTTCTTGCGTTGTCGCATAAGTGAGTTTTGGGGGGACACCTGATATGTAAACCATAAAAGAAGTGTATGCAGCCGACAAGTCCCTAAACAAGCTTGGAGCATCTCATTTACAAACAATGGTTTTCAAGTAGAAAGTTAGTATATTCATGAATAGAAGAAATTTCCCCTATCTCTTCCTGGAGTCTAATACCTCCAGTGGAGGTATCTTTGAGACAGAGAAAAATTGATACATTTTATTATAGTAATGTATATAAGATATATTATTAGGACATTAGTCTTTATAGTAATATGTGCTGGAGTTTTAGTTAAATGGTAGCCCTCTATTATAGTAGATTTTCTTACTACCAAACCCCAGGATCTAAGGCTTCTCTTATTTCTAACAAGCAACAAATAGTGTAAAATAAAATATTCATCAGTTAATACTAGAAGTGTGACATAAAAGATAAAGAATTTAAATGAAAGAATAAAAAGTAAAAGTATTACTGGGAAAGAGAGAGAGAAAAAAAGAGAGAAAGATAAGGAAACTGGGGAAAAGATATACCATTTAGAGACACTCACAGTGACCTACATGCTGCAACAAGGTACAAATTCCTGAAGTTTCTACCACCTCCCAAAGGCCTATTTTATGCATCAATCAATGGATAATTTATTTTTGGTTTTAGGACCCTTGAGAGTTAATTACCTTTTAAATGACCCAACTCTGAATATTGCAGCAGTGGGAACAAGATTTTTGCACATAAGATTTGGGAGGATATGTCATATCCAAACCATGACTAGTGGAATAAATACCCAATTGCTCAATACACATATGACATTGCACACCAGTAAGCATCAAATGCTTTCAGCAAACCATGATGCCACCTTGCATTCAATATAAAGTAATGTCTCAGAAATTGACCAGGCAGTAATCATTATGAAAGAACTTTCACAATGAAAATTTTAAACGGCTATTTAAGGAAACTCGCCAAACTTGAAGAACATACAGATAAATATTTTCATAATAAACAAAGAAACAACACAGAGAAAGAATCAATTAAAATGTTAAACAAAAATTATTGAGATGAAAAATATACTAAGTGGAATTTAAAATGGAATGACATCAATAACAAAACATTATCAAAAAAAAGACTTAATGAGTGCAAAAAAGGCTTTGTAAAAATCCATAGTTGTACAATAAATAGAAAACAAATAAAGAAGAATGAAGACAGTTGACAAGAATTTGGGGACACTATTAAGAAAGCAAATATTTTGATTATTGGGATATAAGAATGAGAATTTGAGAATGCCATTTGAGAATGCCAAAGAGGTAGAAAATATATTCAAAGTACTAATAACAGAAAACATTCCAGATGTAAAGGATAAAAATAATTAGGTAAAGGAAATTCAAAGGTCACCAGTCAAATTTAACTCCAGCAACTATCACAAAACATCTTACAATCAAGCCCTCACAGGTGAAAGATAAAAAACAGATTGTTGCAGACCCTGGAGAAAGGAAACAACACATAGGTGTATCTCATTTCACCTAATAGGCAGTTTATTAGACAAAACAATACAGGCCAGGGAAAAGTGTCATTATATTTTCAGAGTACAAAGAGAGGTGGGCTATCAGAGAGAGAAAAAGACACCTTTGCCAGATGGAGAGCTGGATCAATGAGCACAAACAGCCATGTCTGTCTTTTTGTATTAACAAAACCTCCACTGTATGGTTGTACCAGATCAACTAAAACAAATGAATAGTGGTAGAGCACCCTGGATGTAAATCCCTAGTAACACACTAACACACACACACACAAACACACACACACACAAAAACACACATGCATGAAAGCATAGGAAGGTATAAAACTTACTGGCAAAAGTAAGTTTACAGATATATTGAGAATGCTCTATTATTAGTAACATAACACAAAGAATTCATCCCTTCTGTATGGATATAAAACACAAAACGATTAATAAAAATAATAAGTACATTGATAGGTTATAGGCAACATAGATGTAAAAATGGGATATCAAAAAGTCAAAATGTGGGAAGGAATGGAGTGCAGCTGTAAATTGTTTTGTTAATGTATTTTCTCTTTGGTTTTTGTTCATTTAAGTTGATGTTATTTCAAAATAATTGATATAATCAAACTATGTTTTGAAAGCTTCATGGTAACTTAAATAAAATCAATAATAGACAAATCAAAATAATAATTAATAAATGAAAACCCAGTACTAGAGCAATTCATGTAAGCACCAAGGAAGATTATAAGAGAGGGCAAAAGAAAGGAAGGAAGGAAAATAAAGCTAGAAGACAAGTTATAAAATTACTATAGTAAGATCTTATCTTTCAGTGTTTACCTTGAATGCAATTAATTTAAGTTGCATTAAATTCTAAATTTAAAACACATAGAGTGACTGAATGGATAATGAAACAATATCCAAGTATATGTTGCTTACAATATATTCACTTCATTAAAAAGAACATACATAGACTGAAAGTGAATGAACAGAAGAAAATAGTCCATGCAAAAGAAAGTATAATTCATCATACTAGTATCAGATTACAAAGACTTTAAAACAATAGCAGTAAAAAGAGACAAGAAAATCAATATATAATGACAAAATGTCAATTATGTGACAGGAAATAACAATTCTAAATTTATATTCACACAATTAGAAGAATCCAAATACACACAAAAGTATTATTATACCAAAAGGGAGAGACACACTACAATATAATACGTGGGGACTATAATGGCCCATTTGAGCAATGAACTGATCAAGCGGACAGGTAATAAAAAAAGAAGTATCAGAGTTATACAGTACCTTATAACAAAAAGAGCAAACAGCAGATATCTACAGAATATTCCACTCAATAGCTTTATATATGTATACTCACAAAAACACACACACACACATATATATGAATATATAGTCTTTTGTTTATATATAATTATATATATATATATACATATATAAATACTTCATGGCATGCAACATTATTCAGGAATGGTTATTGTTTGGATATAAGGTATTCCCAAAAAGCTTATATATGAAACAATACAGGAATATTCAGAAGTGAAATGATTAGATTATGAGAGTTGTAACCTAACAAGTGGATTAATGCATTTGATAGATAGATTCATAATTTTAAAGGACTACTGTACTGGTGGGAACTGTAGGAAGGTGAGGAATGGCTGGGGAACTTAGGTCTTGGTATTATGCCCTAGGAATTATATGTTGTCCCCCTGACTCCTCCTCCTCCACTCTCCCTCTCTCTCCTATCTCTGATGAGCTGAGTAGCTATACTCTACCTCACTCTTTGTCCATGAGGTTCCACTTCATCTTGGGCCCAAAGCAAAGGAGTGAGCTGACCACTAACCCTGGATCAAAGTTCTGAAACTGTGACAAAATAAACTTTTCTTTCTCTAAGTTGTTTTTGTCAGCTTTTATGTTCACAGTGATCGAATGCTAATACAATATATAACCAAAACTCTCAATAAATTTAGAAAAATTCAAATTATATTGAATACCTTTTATTGGTAAGGACTTTTTCTTTTTTATTTTTATTGATGCATATTAATTAATACCAAATATTTGGATTCATTGTGGTATATTAATATACACAAAAAGCATGACATGATCCATATAACTGTCCATGATCCATATAACTTGTCCTTCCTTCCTAACCCTGACCCCCTGAATTTACTAATGGTCTTCCTATTTCTGTGAGATCCTCATTTTCTTCTAGCTTCCACTTAGAATAATTATGATGCTTGACTTTCTAAGTTTGGCTTATTTCACTTAATAAAATGCTTTCCAGTCTCATCAATTTTCCTGCAAATTACATAATTTTATTCTTTTTCATTGATGAATAAAATTCCATTGTGTATAAATACCAAATCTTTAACCAGACACATAAGCTGGATCCATAATTTGCCTCCTGTGAATTGTGCTGCTATAAACGTGGGATGCATGCCATTCTTGAGTATGCTGTTGTTCATTCTTTTGAATAAATACCAAGGAGTGATTTAGCTGGATCATATGGTTGTCCCATTTTCAGTCTTTGAAGAACCTCCATGCTGATTCCTATATTGGTTGCACTAAAGTACACTCTCAGCAACATTATATGAAGGTTTCATTATTACAGTATCATTGACAGCATTTATTGTTATTTGTGTTCTGGATTAAAGTGAGATGGAATCTCAGTGTAGTTTTGATTTGTGTTTTCTGGATGATTAAAATGTTGGAAATAATTTCATGTAATCATTGACAATTTCTTTTCAGAAACATCTGTCTACTAATTCATTTGCACATTTATTAAATAGGTTGTTTTGTGTGTGTGTGCTGAATTTTTGAGTTCTTTATATATTCTGGATATTAAACCTCTGTCAAAAGAGTAGCTAAGATTTTCTCCAATTCTCTAGGCTTTCTTTTCACACTGTTAATAGTTTCATTTGACGTGTGGAAGGGGTTTAAATTTGATGTCGTCTTATTTATTCATTTTCAATATTATTTCCTGACCTACAGGATTTCTGTTGAGAAAGATATCGCCTGCATCTATAAGTTGGAGCATTTCCCCTGTGTTTTCTTCTATCAGTTACAGTGTTTCAGGCCTCATTTCCAAATCTTCGATAATTGAGTTGACATTTGTGCAGGGTAAAAGACAAGGTACTAGTTTCACTCTTTTGCATATCAATATTCATTTTCCCAATATTAATAAATAGGCTATATGTTCTTGAAATTTTGTTTTTGGCACTTTTGTCCAAAATCATCTGACTCAGGTTTGGGGTAGTAGCTTAGAGGCAGAGCCTTTGCCCAGTATGTGTGAAGCCCTGGGTTTGATCCTTAGGAACACATAACAATAAATAAATAAAGGCATGCTGTACAAACTACAAAAAATTTTTAAAAAAGAAATCAAACTGGCAGACTTTAAAAGATATCAGCTGACTCTTTGTGTATTTCCCTTCATGCCTTCTCTTTAATTCCATTGGTCTACTTCCTGCTTTTATTAAAGTACCATGTTAGTTTTGTTGCTATAGTTCTGTATTATAATTTGAAATTAGGTATTATTATGTTTATAACATTGTTATTTTTTGGTAAGCACAGCTTTGGCTATTCTGGGTCTTTGGCCTTCTGCATGAATTTTATAATTATTTTTCCTAATTCTGTGAATAATGCTTTTAGTAATATGGCCATTTTAATATTTGTTATGCCTATCTATGAACATAAGAGTTCTTTCCATTTTATAGTATCTTCTATTTTCTTATTAAGTGTTCTGTAATTTTCTGTGTAAAATCTTTTACTTCTTTTGTTAAAGTTATTTCTATGTATTTTCAGGTTTCTGAGACTATAATAAATGGACCTGTTCTACTGATTTCTTTCTCAGTGGAGTCATTGTAAATGTGTAGAAAAATACATTGAGTTTTGTATATTGATTTTGTATCCTTTTTGAGGGGGGTACTGAGGACTGAGCTGCATCTCCAGCCCTATTTTGTGTTTTTATTTAGAGACAGGGTCTCACTGAGTTGCTTAGTACCTTGCTGTTGCTGCGGCTGGCTTTGAACTCACCATTCTCCTGTCTCAACCTCCCAAAGTACTGGGATTACAAGCATGGGCCATGGCTCCCAGCTCCTTCATTTTGTATCCTGACACTAAGATAGGTTTGCTTATCATATCTAAAAGTCTTCTGTTAGATCCTTTAGGGTCTTCTAAACATAAGATTATATCATCTCCAAATATTTATAATTTGACTTCTTCCTATCCTATTTTTGCTTTTTTTAAAAAATTTCTTTCACTTACCTAATTATTTTGGCTGAAATTTCAAGTACTATATTTAATTAGGAATAGAGAAAGTGGACATTTTTTTTCTTATTTAGGATAAAATTCTTTCAGGTTTTACTCATTCAATGTGATGTTGCCTTTGAGTTTATTATGTACGATCTTTATGTTCAGGTAAATTCATTCTATCCCTAGTTTCCTCAGTTTTTTTTTTTTTAATTTGCTCAGGTTTTTTGTTTGTTTTTGTCATGAAGTAGTGTTGAATTTTTTCAGTCTTTTTCTACATCTACTGAAGTGATCATGTATTGTTTATATGTGTTTCTATTAATACTATGTATCATGTTTATTGTTTTGAGAATGTAGAATCATTATTTCACCACTGAGTTAAAACCAACTTGATCATGATATATGATGTTTTGATATGTGACTGAATTGCATTGATGAGAAATTTGTTAAGGAGTTTTCATCTATGAACATCAAGAGTATAGATGATCTTAATATTCTTTTCATCCTGCGTTCTGATCTGGTTTGGGTATCAAAGTGAAACTGACTTTGTAGAACAAGTTTGGAAGTTTCTCTTCCTTTTGTATTTAATACAATGACTTGATGTGCATAGATATTACCTTCTTTAAAGGTATGATAAAATTTAACTGTGAATCCATTGATCCAACTGATCGTGGGGGCTTCTTTGTTTAGAGGCCTCTTATTAATGATTCAGCCTCATTGCTTGCTATTTTTATTTGGTCTTTTTTTAAATATTTTTTTAGTTGTTGATTGATCTTTATTTTATTCATTTATTATTTATACGTGGTGCTGAGGATCGAACCCAGTGCCTCACGCATGCTAGGCAAGCACTCTACCACTGAGCTACAGCCCCAGCCCTGGTCTTTTTTATATATGACAGAAGAGTGTATTTTGAAATATTACACATATATGTAATATAATTTACTCTAACTAGGATCTCATTCCTATGGTTTTACATGATGTGGAAATTCTCTGGTTGTGTATTCAACTATGAACATAGAAAAGTTATGTCTGATCAATTCTACTGCCTTCTCTATTCCCATCCCCACTAATCCATATGAATTTCTATTATTCCCTCCCCTCATTATTGTGTGTCAGTATCCATATATCAGAGAGAACATTCGGATTTTCCTTTTTTTGGGGATTGGCTTATTTCACTCACACGATAGTCTCCAGTTCCATCCATTTACCAATAAATTCCATAATTTTATTCTTCTTTATGGCTGATTAATATTCTATTGTGTATATATACCACATTTTCTTTACCCATTCATCCATTGCAGGGCTGGTTCCATAGCCTTGGGTTGGTTCCATAGCCATATCAATGTTCATTGTGTGCTATTGTTCTGTTCAGCTTTTCTATATTTGCTTTTGTCAATTGTAGTAAATCAGATGTACCTATAAATACTTCCATTTCTTAGACTTTTAAATTTATGTAAATTTTCAAAATAGTCCCTAATTATCCACTTGATGTCAGTCATGTTTGCAGTAACACCTACCTTTTTGACTATAATTTTATTTTTTTTGTTAGTTTGTCTAAGGATTTATCAACATCCATCTTTAAAAAAGAAAACTCTTGTTTTCTTTGATACTTTGTATTTTTGAATTTTATTTTTCAATAATATTAGCTCGATCACTTCTCTTCTGGTTTTAGGGTTTGATTTGGTATTATTCTTCTAAGACCTTGAGATTACAGCATTTATTTAAATCTTTCTGATATTTTAATTTTGGACACTCAAATGTTTTACTTTAGAACTGCTTTTTCTGTGTCCCCATATTATTTCATGTTGTAATTATGTTCTTATATGATTATAATAATGTTTTCATTTTTCCCCTGATTTTTTCAATGACCTAATCACTATTCAAAAATATTTATTCAATCTGTATGTGTTAGTATTGTTTCTGTAGATTTTCTTGCTGTTGATTTCTAATTTCATTCCATTATGATCCAGTGTGATCTGAAAAAAAAGTTTTCAACCTTTTTGTATTTGCTAAGACTTGCTTTTTGTTCCTAATTATTATCTGTTTTGGAGAAAGTTCCACAAGAAGCTTGAAATGCACATTCATATTCTGCTGAAAGAAATATTATATAAATGTCCCCTAAGTCCATTTCGTATAATACGTTATAAATCTGCACCTACTCCTATATGACTTCAGATCCAATTTGAACAGAATGTTGTTTTCCATACTTTCACTGTCGATTTGTGGATGTGTTTGCTAATGAAGTGTGATGTATTTCAGGCAACATCTAGTGGGGTGTTGGTTTTTAATCCAATCTGCCAATCTTTGTCTTTTTTTTTTTAAATATTTATTTTTTAGTTGTAGGTGGACACAATATCTTTATTTTACTTTTATGTGGTGCTGAGGATCGAACCCAGTGCCTCCCACACGCTAGGCGAGCACGCTACCACTGCGCCATAATCCCAGCCCCCAATCTTTGTCTTTTATTTGGACAATTTTCATTCTGTGTTATTATAGAAAGGTTTGTATTAGTTCATGATTTTTTATATTTAATATTTGATTTGATCCTAATTCTCACTTGCATATCTACTTACACTTCTAATGAGATTTGTTCCTTCCTAAGTGTTCTTCCTTGTTTATATCTTCTTCTACATGTAGAATTTCTTTAAGTGTCTTCTGAAATGATGATTTTGTGAAAATGAATGCTGTTTTATGCATATTTTGTTATTTGGTATTTATTTTATTTCATTTATTTATCTAGTTTCCTTTTTTTTTTTTTATAAAGGGCAGGAGCCTTTTTTTTAAATATTTTTTTAGTTGTAGATGGACACAATGTCTTTATTTATTGCTTTGTACGTGGTGCTGAGGATCGAACCCAGGGCCTCACGCATGCAAGGCAAGCGCTCTACCGCTGAGCTACAATCCCAGCCCTTATCTAGTTTCCTTTTAATATCTAATTTCCACATATTAGAGAAAGCATATATGATACATAACTTTCTGAGTCTGGATTATTTCACTCAATATGACATTCTCTAGTTTCATACATTTACCATTAAATTACATAATTTTGTTCTTTATTGCTGAACAAAATTCCATTGTGTATATATACCACATTTTTTTATCCATTTTATCCATTGTCCATTTATTGATGGACACCTTGTTTAACATGGCTCTGGAGAATTGGGCTTCTATATACATGAGTATACATACATCACTACAGTGTGGTGATTTTAATTATTTTGGATAAATACTGTGGAATTATATAAATGAGTCAAACAGAGCTTTTATTTCTAGTCTGATCTCCATAGAGGTTTTACTAATTTAAAATGTCACCAAGAGTTTATATGCATTCAGTTTTCCCCTCATCCTTACCAGTTTTTACTGTTACTTGTATTTTTTTCATACTGCAAAATGAACACAGAGGTGCTTACCACAGTGCTATATCTCCAGTCCTTTTTTATTTTGAGACAGTCTTACTATTTTCCTGAAGGTGTCACTAAGTTGCTCGGGCTGGTCTTGAACTTGCAATCCTCTTGCCTCAACCTCCTGAGTCATTGGGATTACAGGCATGCACCACCATGCCAGCTTGTTACTTGTAATTTTTATATTTGTCATGCTAACTGGTGAGAGAAGAAATCTCAGTGTAGATCTAATTTGCACTTTCCTGATTGTTAAGAATGCTGAACATTTTTATATACTTTTTGGCCGTTTGAATTTCTTTGTTTGAGTATTGTCTGTTTCATTTGTGATGAGTTATTGATATTTTTGGTGTTGACTATTTGAGTTTTTTATATATTCTGGATATTAATCATATGTCAAAAGTGTACCTGGCATAGATGTTTTCCCATTCTGTAGGCTTTCTCTTCATGGTCTTCTATCCTTTGTTGTGCAGAAACATTTTAATGTGATGCCATCATATCTATTGATTCTTGGGATTATTTCTTGAGCATTAGGAGTTATGTTGAGAAAGTCAATACTGGGGTCTATATGTTGAACTGTTCACCATATATTTTCTTCTAGCAGTTACTAAGTTTCCTAGCTCTTTGATCTACTTTGATTTGACTTTCTGCAGGGTGAGAAATTGGGATTTTTTTTTCATTCTTCATAGGAAATCCAGTTTTCCCCAAGATTTCTTGTCAAAAAGACTCTCTTCATCAATGTAGCTTTTGGCACCTTTGTCAAACATCAGATGATTGTATCTGTGTGGGTTTGGATGAGAAATACATTTAAACAAGTGCCAGATGATTCCTTAGAATGAAATAATCCCCTAAAATTATCACAAAGCACACTATAACATTTATACTTGGTGTTTTAGGTACGGTGTAGTTATCAATATATTAATTCAGATGTAAACCAACTGACAATCCAAACCTCAACAGAGAGTAGAATCAGAGTCCCAGTTTTGATAGTCATATGTCTTTCTATAAGGTATTTAATCTCTCAAGGCATAGCATTTTTATACTTAATGTCAAGAGATCAAGACTATTTGGTAATCTCCAATAACTATCCACTTTGAATAAGTTACATTTTTAGTTCCTTTTCAGGATTTCTACTTTACATTTTTCAAAAGATCACATATGTGCAACAAAGATACCAATGGATACAAAGGTTCATAATTTAATATGTATTTTATTGGTAAGATTTTAAATTCCACAAATCCAGTAAGATCAAAAGATAATTTCGTACAGATCATTGGACAATTATAAAGTTAAATTTATAGTATTTTTATCACACTAAAATTTTCATGAAAATTGGATATAATTATAATTGAATATGCACTAACAGCCATAGCATGAAAGAACAACTACCAGTTACTGAATTTTTTATTCTGTGAGCATAATTATTAACAAGTACCTGAAGATATTGTCTGAATCTGATCCACTAAAATATATATTTGTGATTTATAGAAAATTTAAACATTCCAATGATAAATATTCATTTATTAATTGTGACTTGTCTAGTAGTTCCAATTATGGGGTTGATATACAGACCATAGCATATAAGAATCCTCAAAAGGATCAATACCTTAGCTTTTACCTTATTAATGATTCCAATATGATGGCCTATATTTTTATTTTTGATTCTGCTACAAATTAAAAATTCATATAGATTTCCCCTATCAAAGTTTCATGAAATTACCCTCAGAAATTTCATTAATTCTTATGAGTATTTTTAAGATAAACAGAAATGTTTGAAGAATATATAGTTGTGGTCTCAATAATTAAAGGCAAACAGTTGACAATACAGGAGTAAACAAAATTATACTACTATATTAGCCATTCTTCCTAATTACTAACATTTAACATGGTTGACTATCAAAGGAGAATGAATCTCTTCCCAGAAACAGATGCAAACCTTTCCATCCTTCAAGTCAGAACTACCCATCACTGGATATATCTTCTTCCTTTATTAAGATGGACTTTTTCATTTTGAATTATGATCTATAACTGATTTTTTCAAGTGAAGCATTCTAATTTTTAATATTTTTAACAATCTCTTGCTAAAGTACAGATCTTTTTGTGCTGGAAGGATACACAACCTAGGACTTAAAAATATAAAATACTTTTCAGATGTAACTTTTTCCTGTTTATTCCATTAAATCATGGATGTTTTAACACAATTTTCACTTTGTAAGATCTGTCTGTTTAGGGAAATAAGAGGAAATATTTCTATGTTTCCTGTTATATCTCTAACCTTGAAATTGAGAACCAATATTTTCTGTCTGATATGTTACTTAAGGGCAATTGATTATTTCAAAAGTCATACTCACTTCCTCATAAACAGGAAACAGAATACTGTAAATTCAGTCAATTTTGGAAGGACTGGAAATTAAATCATGGTGCCAGTGTTTGAAATTACACTCTTCCTATTTTTAAATTAATTTAGGAAACCAGAGCCAGTCTTTTCATTTCTTCACCCTACGACCAAGTTAAATCTGACTGTAATCCCCTTAGAAATGATGTGCTCTAAGTCTTATTTTGTCAGCACCACTATGAAAACACCACTCCTTTTGTCAATGTCATGTAATGCATATATAGTGATGACAATTAATGTTCTGAGTGCTAACCAAGACCAAAATCTGAAATTTTCTTCAACTTTGTTCAACCATTAATCAGAATTCTACTCAGGTATCACTGTGGTCTTTTGTCATTTTATTTTGTTCACTTCTGAAATTCCTCAAGCTCCCGGCCAATGAAATGAAACATAATCCCTGACATGCATACAAAGGGAGTTCCAAAGGCAGCAAACATGAATGACAATCCATATTGCACCTCAATGAAGACATTTTCTGGGACACACCTGTTGCTCCTTTCTATAGATATGTACTTTGGAAAATCAACAGCATATTCCTTCCATAGTACAAACAGGCTGAGTATCAGACTAAATAGGGCCCCTGTGGAGGAAAAGGAAAAAAAAATAATTCATTTATCAGAAAGACAGAAAATAAGTTTGACAGTATATTAACCTGGATTTTTTTTTCCTAGAAAAACTTATTATAAATACCACTGAGGTCAGTACAACTTATTAGCATCACATCAAATCTTTTCCTGTGGGCAAGGTTGACTAATACTTCAAAATAAAAAAAAAATGGGGTGAACTATGGAGTTTTCCTTGTTCCCATACCAGCATTTTCATGGCTATTACTACCCTAATTGGAACAAAACTTAGGCTCTAGCAAATGCAGAACCAGTAAAATAGACATTCTATGTCCTTTGTTTTCTCTCTCTTCTACTTACTTGTCCAAATGCACATCATTCACTCAATGTTTACATTCATAAAATTCTCATTCTATAAAATATATTTAATATAAATAACTCATCAGTAAAACTGGCTAACACATCCCTCAAATCTTCAAAACAATGAGATTCACCATAAAGGTATGTTATAGGGAGTTATTGCTGCCATTCACAATTGTTTTCTGCCATTTACTGCTGAGGTAATCTGAATCCCAGTATGATGGCACAGACCTACAGCATAGCCTAACAGTACCCTACATTGCATACTTTCTTTAAAGTATCCAATGACCTCAAATGAATTTGTGTTATTGTTAATTGTCATAGGAATAGATTATCTCGACAAACTTTAAAACCATTGAAATAAGGCAGTAAACTCCTATCACCAGCATTTTCAATTCTTGTATTGTGCCAGTATTATCAAAAATGTAAGTACCATTCCAGATTATTTTAAATGAATTTAAAAGAGGGCATTATACAAATGATGATTATAAATCAATAATCTGCGCCCTCAAGTACAGAATGCTAGACATGTACGTAGTAATCTTTTACTTATGGATTACATATGAAAATATCAAGTAGAAAATCTCAAATATAATTTGAGACAAAATTCTATTTGATATTATATTTGAGACAAATATATTTATTAATATATTATTAAATAATAATATTATATTATATAATAAATTCTAATTGTCTCAAATTATATATGGCTTTAAACCATAGTTTTATGAATGCTTATAGAGAAACAATATCCTCTAAGCCATCTACAACTACTTTTTAAATTTTTTTTTCATATTTAATTTATTTATTTGTTCTACTTAGGTGCACATGATAACAGAGTGCAATTTGATGCATTGTACACAGATGGAGAACAACATTTCATTTCTCTGTTTGTGATATAGAATCACAACATACATGCAGTCATACATAAAGCTAGGGCTATGATGACCATCATATTCCACCACATTTACTGTCCCCATGCCCCTCCCCGCTTACACCCCTGTGAACAGAGTTCCTCCATTGTTCCCATGTCCTTTCCCCCATTATGGATCAGCATCCACGTATCAACAAGCATATTCGGCATTTGGATTTCTGAGATTGGCTTCCTTCACTTAGCATGATATTCTCCAACTCCATCCATGTACCTGCAAATGCCATAATTTTATTTTCTTTTATTGCTGAGTAATATTCCATTGTGTATATATACCACAGTTTTTTTATCCATTCATCTATCAAAGGACATCTAGGTTGGTTCCACAGTTTAGCTATTGTGAATTGAGTTGCTATAAACTTTGAAGTGGCTGCATCACTCTAGTAGGATGTTTTTAAGTCTTCTGGGTATAGACCAAGGAGTGGGATAGCTGGGTCAAATGGTTCCATTCCAAGTTTTCTAAGGAATCTCCATACTGCTTTCCAGATTGGTTGTACCAATTTGCAGTTCCACCAGCAATGTATGAGCGTGCATTTTTCCCCACAACCTTACCAACAATTATTGTAGTTTGTATTCTTGATAATTGCCATTCTGACTGGTATGAGATTAAATCTTAGGGTAGTTTTGATTTGCATTTCTCTGAATGCTAGAGATGTTGAACATTTTTTCATATGTCTGTTGATGGACTGTATATCTTCTTCTGTGAAGTTTGTGTTCAGCTCTTTGGCCCATGTATTAATTGGGTTGTTAGTTTTTTTGGTGTTAGGTTTTTTGAGTTCTTTATATATCCTGGAGATTAGTGCTCTATCGGATGTGTGTGTGGCAAAGATTTGTTCCCAGGATGTCGGCTCTCTGTTCACTTTATTTGAATGTTTCTTTTGCTGAGAAGAAGCTTTTTAGTTTGAATCCATCCCATTTATTGATTTTTG
>CM053417.1:63113248-63133536 GCA_028644305.1 Xerus rutilus
AACCAGGTTTCAACTGTCAAACTAACCAACAAAAGAACAATCTAAAATCTCATTTAAAAAGAATGGATTTGAGGTTGAAGATTCTAGCAGAGATATACAGGACAAGACCAAGCATACTAAGGATAATGAGGTGTTTTTGGGGGGGGCATGTACTATATTATAGCTTAAAAGTACTAAACTGGAGGGGTGGGGGAAAATGCCCTCTAGGAGAACCAAGGAAGTTCCATGAGAAAAGCGAATCTCAAACTGTCCAGTTGTCAGTGTGGGCACAAGGAAGACCCAGCAGCTGGAGATAGCCACTATACACAGAGACAGTGGCCACACAATAGCATGGAATGTACCAAGGCTTAAAGTTTTGGTTTGAATCCAGTTTCCAACTGTACCAGTAACCCGAGGATGGTTTTACTACTTTAACTACAAATGTATGCAATCATGAACAATATATATTATTGTTTTGTGTATCTAAAATTTTTATAGAATAGTATTATTCTGTATGTTTTTCTAATCTGCTTCTATCACTCACTGTATTTCTGAGGTTTTCCTGTTTGATATGTGTAGATTTAGCTCTTTTAAATTCTGTAGAGTATTCTATGATGTGAATAAAAAAAATGTTACAAACACAAAAAAATAAATAAATAAAAAAAATAAAAATAAAAAAAAAAGAAACAATCAACGAAGTGAAGAGAAAGCCTAAAATTTGGGAGCAAATTTTTGCCACATGCACATCAAATAAAGCAATAATCACCAGGATATATAAAGAACTCAAAAAAATTTACACCAAAAAAGAAAAGAAAATAAAACAATGCAATCAACAAATGGGCTAAGGAACTGAACAGACACTTTTCAGAAGAAGATATACAATCAATCAACAAGTATATGAAAAAGTGTTCAGCATCTCTAGCAATTAGAGAAATGCAAATCAAAACTGCTCTAAGATTTCATCTCACTTCATTCAGAATGGCAGTTATCAAGATACAAGCAACAATAAGTGTTGGTGAGGATGCAGGGGAAAAGGCACCATTGTACATGGCTGGTGGGACTGCAAATTGGTGCAACCAATCTGGAAAGTAGTATGTAGATTCCTTAGAAAACATGGAATGGAACCATTATTTGACCCTGTTATCCCATTCCTTGGTCTATATACAAAGGACTTAAAAACAGCATACTACAGTGACACAGCCACATCCATGTTTATGGCAGTACAATCCACAGTAGCCAAACTGTGGAACCAACCAAGGTGCCCTTCAATAGATGAGTGGATATAGAAAACATGGTATACACAATGGAATATTCCTCAGCAATAACAGGTAATAAAATTATGGCATTTGCAGGTAAATGGATGGAGTTAGAAAATATCATGCTAAGTGAAGTAAACCGATCCCAAAAACCCAAAGGCCAAATCTTTTCTCTGATAAGTGGATGCTAATTCATAATGGGGTATGAGTATAGGAACTTTGGATTAGCCAAAGAGGAGGGGGGAAGGGAGGGAACATGGAGATAGGAAAGATTGTGGAATGAGATTGTCATCATTACCCTAGGTACATGTATTATTGCACAAATGGTGTGACCCTAATTTGTGTGCAACTAAAGATGTGAAAAAGTGTGCTCCATTTGTGTACAATTAATTGAAAGGCATTCTGTTGTTATGTATAAATGAATAGAATAAATAAATAAAATGCAGAAAAAACCATTAACAGTAAAAAACAATCACTAAGTGAGTATATGAATTGAATATGCACATCACAGAAGAAGAAATAGGAATGGTCATTAAATACATGAAGAAATAAGTGGTTCAACAATTCTAGCAATTAGAAACATTGCAAATTAATTTACATTGAGTTTCCATCTCACTCCAGTCAGAATGGCAATTATCAAGAATATTAATGACAATAAATGTTGGTGAGGTAGAGGGGAAAAGCATATACTCATATGTTGCTCATGGGAATGCTAATTGATGTTACCAATCTGGAAATCTGTATGGAAAATCCTCAAAAACTTGAAATAAAACCAACATTTGACCCAGTCATCCCACTCCTAAGTTATATCCAAAGGACTTTAAATAGCATATTTGAGTCATCAATATTTACAGGAGCTCAATTCCTAATAGCAAAGCTCAGGAACCAACCTAGATGCCCTTGAACTGATGAATGGATTAACAATATATGGTATATTTATAAAATGGACTAATAACCATAAAGAATAATGAAATTATGGCATTTGCTGGTAAATGGTTGAAACTGGATAACATCATGCAAGTGAAATAAGCCAATCCCAGAAAGCCAAAGGCCAAATGTTTTCTCTGATATGTGGATGCAAACGTACAATAAGAGGTAGGGAAGCGAAGAATAGAAATTCATTGGATTAAACAAAGGAGAATGAAGGGAAGGTATGGGGTGGTGTTAGGAAAGAAGGTACAGTAAATTGGACATAACTTTCCTGTGTTCTCATATGAATACATAACCAGTGAATCTCCATAGCATAGAGAACAAGCAGAAAGGATCCTAATTAGAAAAAGTTATACTCCATGCATATATATTATGTCAAAATACACTCTACTGCTATGAATATCTAAAAAGAACAAATTTTAAAAATTAAAAGAAAAAGCAAATTAATGACAAAATCAGTAGACACTTTTATATTTCCCTCACTTGTACTCCTTATCCCTCATACTGAAGCTTGTATCCCTAAGCATCATATTATAAAACTTAGAATGCATTTAAATATTATGTCTTGGTCACAGAAAAGAGGTTATATGTGCTATCATTTTGTGTAATGTTCAGGTTAATTTCTCAATTTTATCATGTGTCATTCACTCAGAGCATTAAAACTGAGCTCTATATGGTTTATAATATATTTGCTTTGATTTATAAGTTAATATAATTTAAGAGTGCCTATCTCATTACAATAATATATCATTTATTAGAATTTTGTTGATAATTCAATTCTCCCTATTTCTGAAATGTTCAAAACTCAAGATATAGAATATAATTGAAATCCTACTTAAAGATAGAATGATAAAGTTTATCCACTATGTTATTTCATCCTCTTGAAACACTAAGAATACATAGGGCAATAATAATAATCTTGGTTTCTTAGTGAATTTAACTCTTATAAGAATTGTTGTTTATTTGACTGTATTACATGTCAAAACACTATTAAAAAATAATTCCACGTTTCAAAAAATTCCTTGAGCACTTCTGTAATAATAGTTTTACTCTCCATGAGAGTCTGTTAACAGGAAATACTGCCTTTTTATTGTTTCTTTTCTATCAAAATAAATCATGCCTATGACCAACAGCACCTAAAATGCTAAATGTTATTTTCTCTATAACATATGTTCATTATGCTATTGGCTGATAGTTTACATAAAAGGTCATAAATAAGTAATTGACATTTAATATAGTTTTGTACTTAAAATATCAATTAATATTATATAAATAATTTGCTCTTTTCATGAATTAATAGTGATACATTCTTAAAGAAATTTGACATGTAGCTAAGTGTGAAATTAAGCCTTTTTTACTTATGTCATTTAAAACTAAATTAATTGAATGGGATGCAAATCTCATTAAGAAATATTTTTATAATCAAATTGTGTTTTATTAACATAATACACCTCACAAATTTATAGTTCTTTGGTGTATAGACCAAATATTTGATTTTCAAATGCTTTTGGGACTCTAAAGGCAGCACTATATTTTTTTCAAATTTTAGGCCCTATTTAAAGGAGAAATTTCATTTCTTTTATTAGCATCACTTGAAATGTACTAGAAATGGACAATCCTTAACTGAAACCCAATGTGTTGGGAGGAAAAAAAACATATGAAGTACACCTTTATTAATGATATCTCAATTACTTAACAAATACAGCAAAATGAGTACTGATTTATTAATAGATTGCAAAGATTTCCTGTCCATAATTATTGTTGAGAGCTATTTTCTTCAAAGTGTTCTAATTGGTAATGAGAGGGGCTGTAAGATGTTTTTCATGTATTTATGAAAAAATTCAGTTAGAAGGAAGGTGAGAGCTTTTTGCAGAGGGGAAGTGGTGATTACTATTCCTTTTAAACCTCTGGAAGGTGGTTTCCAAATAAGCTCTGCTCGTAGTGCAATTCATAACACCCAAGTTATGTAACCAGCTCAAGCATTTTTCCACAGATAAATGGATAAAGAAAACGTGAGCCGGGTATGGTGGCTTATGCTTGTAATCCCAGCACTTAGGGAGGCTGAGATAGGAGAATTGCAAGTTCAAAGCCAGCCTCAGCAATGGTGAGGCACTAAGCAACTCAGTGAGACCGTGTCTCTACATAAATAAACACAAAATAGGGCTGAGGATGTGGCTCAGTGGTCGAGTGCCTCTAAGTTCAATCCCTGGTACTAAAAAAAAGAAAAAAAGAAAATGTGTTACAAATAAATGCTGGAAAGTTACTCAATCAGAAAGAATGAAATTATGGCATTTGCTGGTACATGGATGTAAATGGAGAACATCATGCTAAGAGACATACTCTGAAAATCATGTGCCAAATGTTTCCTCTCATATGCAGAAGCAAGACCAAAATAAATTGGAAAAGTGTGGTTGGGTGACCCTATGAAAATATAAGGGAGAACAATGGAGCAGAGAAATTGTTTTGTGAGGAGGAAAGATGAATGTGAAAAGAGAGAAACTGGAATTAAATGGACAAAATTATGCTATGTGCATATATGAATACATAATAATATATTGCACTTTTATGTATAACTATGACACACCATTTAATAAACAAAAAATAAATAAAAGAAAGTTCTATAGAGTAGAGGAATGGGAACAGGAAAAGAGAGAAGGGAAGGAAAAGGGGAAGAACTGGGGACTGAAATAGAACAAATTATATTCTATGCTTGTATGATTATGTCAAAATTAACCCAATTATTATGCATAAATATAATAGACTGATGGAAAATTAAAAATGTTAAAAAACTATCCTACCATAAAAAATTAAGTGAATATCTTGTAAAATAAAATTCTAAGTTGTTTCCAACACTCTCACCTCCTGGTATATATGCTTTGTATTCTTGTATGTCTATTCCTTGAGTTCCATGAGGAAACACATGTGGGCTGACATGTTGACTGAAGCTTTGTGAGGTTATGGACAGAGGACCCACGAATCAGTGCTCAGAATCCTGATTTAAGAAAATACAATTAAGTATGTATGTATTTAATTCCCAGGAATTTTTCTCTGTGACATAGAAAACTAACATACTGCCCTAAGTATATTTTTAGGCTGCCTTGTTTAGAAAAGCTGAAGGGATCTTGTGGATGTAATTAAGTTGTACAAGTGGCTGTCTTTTTTAAATTTTTTTTTAGTTGTAGATGGACACAATACCTTTATTTATTTATTTTATGTGGTGCTGAGGATCAAACCCAGTGCCTCACACATGCGAGGCAAGTTCTCTACCACTGAACCACAATCCCAGCCCCAAGTGGTTGTCTTGAGTTAATCAAAAGGAATATTTTCTTGAGTGCAACATACCTAGTCATATGAGCCATTAAGCATAAATTGAAACACCACCAGAAGCTTTTCTGCTATGGCTGAAGAAGAAGAAAATAGTCATATTTTGAAGTGTTTGTGGAAGGGAACCACAAAGGACACTCATGGTTGGCTAGAGAAGATGAGAGTGGTCCTTAGTCAACAGAAAGAAAACAAGAAACTCAGTCATAAAACTGTGAAAAAATAAATTGTGCCAACAAAGAGTGAACCTGGAAATGGACTCTCAGCCTCAGATAATATTGCACTACTGGCTGACACCTAGATTTCAAATTTGTGAGATACAGAGCAAAGAGTCAGCTAGCACTGAACTCCTGACCTATAAGAAATGGAAAGGTAATAAAATTGATTTCATATACATTGAGAGTAGAATGATGATTAGCAAAGATTGGGGAGAGTAGTGAAAAGAAAGAATGAGAAAAGATTGACCCATGAGTACTAAGTAGCATTTAGACAAAAGTAAAAAATTTTAGTGTGCTATTGCACATTAGGATAACATTATTATTGATTTTATACCATATATCTCAACAAATGATAAAAAATATTAAATGATTCTTCCATAACAAAGTGATAAATGTCTGAGAAAATATATATGTTTAAGATGATTAAATAATTGATACATTCATCCAAATAACATGTGGGAGATCCATTCCACAGTACCTGCCAACCTGGCAAGAGCACGAGAGAGGACCAAAAACTGCCCTCAGGGACTGCCACAGGAGCCCAGCCAAGGGCAGACCCCAGACTACTAGCCACCAGCCACAGGGGCACCCACAACCACGGTAAGGATCACACATAGAGACTCCTACCTGAGATCCTGCCTAAGTGAGGCCTGGGCCCACCCCCAGATCTGCTCCAGAGTTCCTGCTGACTCAGCAGGAGCCAAAGAGAAGGCCCAAAACCACATTCAGGGACCATCTAGGGAGTCCAGCCAAGGCCACTCCCACTGCCCTCTTGAGGTACTTCCACTACTGCCACTATCAACTTTAGTGGCAGTAGGATCCATCTGGGGACACTTGCTAGGGACTGAAGTAACTCCAAGGTGTGATACAGGTGATCTGTAGTGCCAATACAAGATTATAGGATAGAAACTGCAATACATCAGATCAGCATTGCAAGAAAGAAAGATACAAAATCAACATGAAAAAACAAGGGAGGAAAGTGCCCCAAATAAACCTAGATACCACAGTAACAGAATCAATTGACAGCATAGTTGATGAAATGTCAGAGATAGAATTCAGAATGTACATAATTAAAATGATCTGTGAATTAAAGAACCACATAAGTGAGCAAATACAGGCAAAAATTGAAAATCCAACAAAGAAATGGGAGAGCAAATAAATACAACCATTGATCACTCTAAGAAAAAGATAAGACAGCAAATACAGTAGCAAAAGATTACTTTAAGAAAGAGCTGGAGATTGTGAAAAAAAATCAGAAATTCTTGAAATGAGAGAAACAATAAACCAAATTAAAAACTCAATAGAAAGCATCACTAACAGACTAGATCACCTGAAGACAGAACCTCAAATAATGAAGACAAAATATACAATCTTGAAAATAAAATTGATCATATAGTGAAAATTTTAAGAAATCATGAACAGAATATACAAGAATTATGGGACAGCATCAAAAGACCAAATCTAAAAATTATTGGGATAGAAGAAGGCACAGAATTTCAAACCAAAGGAATGCACAATCTCTTCAATGAAATAATATCAGAAAATTTCTCAAACATAAAAAATGAATGGGAAGGGGCTGGGATTGTGGCTCAGTGGTAGAGCGCTTGCCTTGTATGCATGAGGCACTGGGTTCGATCCTCAGCACCACATGAAAATAAATAAATAAACATATTGTGTCCATCTACAACTAAAAAAATTTTTAAAAAATGAATGGGAAAATAAAATACAAGGGGCTTACAGGACACCAAATCTACAAAATTACAACAGATCTACACCAAGGCACATTATGATGAAAATGCCCAGCATACAGAATAAGGATACAATTGTAAAGACTGCAAGAGAGGAATAAGATTACATATAAAAAGAGACCAATTTGGATCTCAGCAGGTTTTTCACCCCAGACCCTAAAAGCCAGTAGATCATGGAACAACATATACCAAGCTCTGAAAGAAAATGGATGCCAACCAAGAATCTTATATCCAGCACAATTGAGCTTCAGATTTGATGATGAAATAACAACCTTCCATGATAAACAAAAGATAAAAGAACTTACAGAAAAGAAAGCCTGCACTACACAGCATTCTTTGCAAAATATTCCATGAGGAGGAAATGACAACCAACAATGAAAATATACAAAAAGATGAACTACAGTAAAAAGAGGAGGCAATCAAAGGAGAAATCAAGTCAAGTTAAAAACCAAAAATAAACCAAAATGACCAGAACTACAAATCATATTTCAATAATAACCCTGAATGTGAATGGCCTAAATGCACCAATTAAAAGACATACATTGTCAGACTGGATTAAAAAAATAACCCAACAATATGCTGTGTTCAAGAGACTCATCTCATAGGAAAAGACATCCACAGACTGAAAGTGGAAGGGTAGGAAAAAACGTATCACTCACATGGACCATGTAAACAAGCAGGAGTTGATATCCTCATATCAGATAAAGTGGACTTCAAACCAAAGTTAGTGAAAAGGAATAAAGAATAAAATTTCACACTTCTTAAGGGAATATGGCATCAACAAGACATAACAATCATAAATATCTATGCCCCAAACAACTGGGCATCTATGGATATTAAACAAATCCTTCTTAACTACAAGAATTAAATAGACAACAACACAATAATACTTGGTGACTTTAACACAGCTCTCTCACCACTGGATAGATCTTCCAAACAAAAACTAAACAAAGAAACCATAGAACTCAATAAAACTATCAATAATTTAGATTTAAGAGACATACATAGAGTATTCCATCCATCAGTAAGTGAATACACTTTTTTCTCAGCAGCACATGTATCCTTTTCCAAAATAGATCATATGTTATGGCACAAAGACACTCTTAGCAAATTCAAAAAAAAATAGAGAAGGTACTCTGCATCCTATCTGACCACAATGGAATAAAATCAGAATTCAATGACAGATTATAGAAACTACTCCAACACCTGGAAACTAAATAATATGCTATTTAATAATCCATGAATAAAAGAAGACATCAGGGAAGAGATAAAATATTCTCAGAGGTAAATGAAAGCATTGATACAACATATCAAAATTTCTGGGACACCATGAAGATAGTGCTAAGAGGAAAGTTCATTGCATTAAGCTCATTTATTAAAAGAAGAAAAAGTCAACAAATAAATGACTTGGCTCTACATCTCAAAGCCCTAGAAAAAGAAGTACAAAGCAACAACAAAAGAAGTAGAAGACAGGAAATAATTAAAATCAGGGCTGAAATCAATGAAAGTAAAACAAAAGAAACAATTCAAAAAATTGACAAAACAAAAAGCTGGTTCTTTGAAAAAATATATAAAATTGACAAACCCTTAGCCACCCTAATGAAAAGAAGAGAGAAAATCCCAATTACTAAAATTTCATAATGAAAAAGGAAATATCATGACAGATGTAGGAGCACTCTCCATACCTTCCCACCCCTCCCTTCCATCTTTCCCCATTCTATGCTGATAGACTGTGCTCTTGCCAGAATGCACTCCTTTGTTTGTGACCTTTGGACCTGATTAGTCCAAGAGTGCATATAAGCTTCTGTAGTTTCTAGAATAAATGGTGTCTTCTGCTCTTTGCCCCAGCGATCGAGCAGAGTTTTACCTACACCCCGGAGCCTGGGGAATTTGGCTCTGCGGATCTTCACCACTGTCCAGGGAGACTCCATATCTTCTAACCCAGGGACCCCTTCTTTCTCCGTCTCTCTGGACTCCAACTTGTCGAGAAGCCATGTAGCTCCTTCCTCCACCCTTAATTAAAGCAATAACTGGCGACCCCAGATGAGACAGGCTTCTCGACTCCTCTTGACTCTGTGAGTAAGAATTTGTGGTGATTCCCCTGTTTGTTTTGCTGGTGAAGGTAACACTAGCTCGTTTTGTCATTGTCTTCTCTCTCTTTGTGTGATAAAGTTAGGTCAGGGAATATCTACTTCCTGGTTTCTCTAATAGTCACAAAGGGTCTGATCAGCCCAGTGACTTCAATCCTACTTTTAAACATTTTCTGTTCTTATCTCTCCTACCGTTCTTCCTACTTTCGGGAGACTTTCCCCTTTCGTTGGCTGTCTATCTAGGTAGGCTGGTCCGGCCTTCTCCCCAGCCTTCCTCTCCCCGCTCCTCAGAGGTCCCCCAGCTACTGCCTTGTGGTTCTTCTGCCTCTGGGATTGGTGCTGCCCTGCAGCGCCCGTGCCTTCTCTCAAAGCACAGGCCCCGCCCCGGGAGCTCAAAGCCCCTCCACCACAGCGAACTGCAACAATCCCAAACTCCCGTGCACACAGAGCACTGCTCTGAGGTACCAAGTTCCCCTGCAAGTTGCTAGGCGAAAGAGTAAAACAAATCAATTTTACAGCGGCTCTGCCCATTAGCGCCCCAGTTCCAAGTGGCACATTAGAACCGCCCATCCTCTACTGGCTCCGAGGGGCAAATGCTGGTGCGGCCTCGCCCGCCCTGGCCAGCACCTGCGCACTCACCAGCAGCTGTGGCCCCAAGGCCCGCAGCCCCACACGCCAGCACGCCTGCCACAGCTGCACCAAGCCCCTGCGCGCACGGCCAGCTTGCACATGCGCCAATTCCCCATAGTGGCCCCAGCGCTGCCCACACGGGTCATAGTCACTAGCATTAGAGGCGGCTCCACCCCTGCCCACCCCAACTTGGGAGTAACTTTGTTCCTGGACTGATGCGGAAAGCCCGCAAGTGCATGCTGGCTAGCAAAAACTGTTCCAAATCCTTAAAGAGACCCTGCCCCTTCCAGGGTGATGCACGGGCCCGCCTGCTAGAGGTCCTCCCTGCCTGCTACACCCTGCACAGTCCCGCAGAATCCCCTAGGCGGCCTGTGCACCTCCTGGCCTGCTCAACTTTATCCACTTAAACTCTGTCTCTCCACAGAGAACTCCTTGCTACTGCAAGCCTTCCCAGGGAAAACTGAACAAATCACTGCAATAGAACTGTCCCACACAAAAAAATTTTTCTGCTTGAGGAAATAAAATTCTCAAGCATGCTGCACCTGCATCTCCTCAGGCTGAAGCCACACTCCCTGCCTCCAGGCGGGCCGAAGTCCCCGGCTGCCAGCCGATCCGCAAACGTAAAAAGTGCAACCGAGCCAGGCGCGGTGGCTAAAGCCTGTAATCCCAGCACTTAGGGAGGCTGAGACAGGAGAATCACGAGTTCAAAGCCAGCCTCAGCAATGACGAGGTGCTAAGCAACTCAGTGAGACCCTGTCTCTACATAAAACACAAAATAGGGCTGGGGATGTGGCTCAGTGGTCGAGTGCCCCTGAGTTGAATCCCCAGTACCAAAAAATAAAAATAAGTGCAACCGATCAGGCTTTCACAGACAATGCTTATTTTAAATCTGCCTCACATTCTCCTTCTTCTTCTCACAATTGGCAGACTCTTCCTGCCTTATATTACTTCTGGCCCCTCTACCCAATCAGGCAGGACTGGCAAAGGACCGCTCTCAGGCCAGCAACCAGCAGCTAGCTGGCAGGCAACTTTCCACCGCCACAAAGTGCCACAGCCAGCTCCCGGATGGCTGGAAAGGCCTAAGGCACTAAAGATAGCTTGGAGGCACCTAAATCCTCTCTCTTGCCATCTCCTACTCTTTAGGGGAAAGGAATATTATAGGCGAGAGAGACACAGATCCAACCCCTGCCTAATATTACAGCCCCCTGGCTACAGTGCAGCTCCATCAGGGACAAACTCCTCCCACAGCACAATCACTCACCCTCCGATGGCAGCTTTCTCCTCCCTGCCCTGCAACCTCAGCATCAGGGCTCACATGCCAGGGATGAAACAAACTGTTCCCAGTGCAACCATGCTCCTCTTGTGGCCCATTGCTACCACTAGGTCCACTCCAATCACAGGGAGTAAATGTAAATTTGTACATGTGATAATTGACACATCCTCAGGCTCAGAGGGTCAAAGCCCAATTCCACTTTTAAGCCAACAAATCTTCTCCAGTCAGACATAAGGACTTCAATAAGTGAGTTTCTGCCACTAAGGACATTTCTGATTATTGTGGTGGAATCATTAATAATTCATGTACTTGGTATTCAGTTTTATACTGGGGAAGATATACCAATTATCTATTTACAGTTCATCACCTAATGCTTATACAAAAAAGCAAACTATTTCAACATGTATAGTTAACACATCAAGTATTCCTTCCAGCATCTACAAAACCACACACGCAAACACAGAGGTATATCTAAAATTTTAAAAATATCAATATGCAGCCATATATACAAGGTTCTCTGGTTACTTGGGGAGAACAAATTATATACCTCCCAGTCAATAAAAAATGAAGATATAAATAATTACATATTAAAATGTTTATGTCTATAACTGTTATTGGAATGATAAATAATTTCTCAGTTAAATTTGCTGTCTGTTTAGCCTAAAAACCTTACTGGCTCAGAATTAGATTCCTGCTTAACTTAACCCCTCTCCTAGAGTTACTTTGGGCTGCATCGCCAACCTAAATCACTTCCTAAAGTCTAAATATAAATCTAACAAAAATGGATAATACTTTTAAGAATGTTGGCCTTAGAGATTTTCCTTGAGTCAGAACAGCAGCTTTTCAAACAAAAGCAAAATGGAAATACAAGTGAATGGCACTGGCTTAATGCTGTTAATGTTTTTTGAAGTTTCTACCTTTAAATTATATATCTGATTCATATTAAAATACCTCTGTAATCACTGTTTCATTAAAAAATTCTGACTTCAGTAAATAATTTTATATTATACATGGGCCAAATTATATACTGCAATTTACACTATGGTTACCTATAGCCACATCTTCTGTATACCTTTTATAGTGTTTTGTTGTTGTTTTCTTTTACTGGGTGTGCACCTTGATGGTAAAACTCTATTTGATTTTGAGTGTTTCTCATGTTATAACATTTATATAAAGAAACTAATCCATGTAAATGCTTTCCATGTTTTCTTCTCAGTATTTAAACCACTAGTTATCATATGGTATCTCTCTTTCACCCCTAATTATTTTGGCTCTCATGGAAGAGAGCCTATTCTAAATGGGGCAATGGCCTATTCTTGAGCCTAAGCTTTCAGCATTAAAGAACTCTATGTATGGGCAACTAGCTTTAGATCATATAGAGCCTTCAACTATTGCATCTGATCCATGCATGCTCCTCTTGTGGCCCATTGCTACCACTAGGTCCACTCCAACCACAGGGAGTCAACCCCCGTGGGTTAATACCCAACTCCCTCTGGCAAATGGATGTCACTCATATCCCTACATTTGGGAAATGTAAATTTGTACATGTGATAATTGACACATACTCCTCCCTTGTATACACTATTGCCCTTACAGAGGAAAAAGCAACCCATGTAATTAAGGCTCTAAAGCAAGCAATGCTATTTTTAGGTGTCCCATGGTCAATTAAAACAGACAATGGCCCAGCCTATATCTCCCTCAGGTTGAAGGAAGTTTTAACTTCCTGGGGAATTTCCCATACCAAAAGGATTTCCTATAACCCCTCAGGGACAATCAGTCATTGAGAGAACCAATCGCACTCTAAAGGAGATGCTTCAAAAACTTGATTCTACTGAGAAAGACCCTTCTTTGATGTTGTTGGATACTTTATATAACCTTAACTACCTCACTTTTGACAAACAAGGCCTCAGTGCAGCAATCTGGCACTGGGGTCCATTTACCTTCCCTACCCCTCTTCCCTCGAAGATGGAAAGACCCCTTAACCCTTCAATGGAAATGCCCAGACCCTCTGGTCACACAAGGGCAAGGCTATACTTGTGTCTTCCCCCTCACAGAGCCTAAGCCCCTTTGGATCCCAGCCAGGAATATTTGTACAATCCTCTCTTGAGAAGAAATCCTGCCCCACCTAAAGTAAGAAGCCCCTCCCATGAGTTCCTAAACTAAAGCTAATGCTACCTTTGACACTTCTATTTTTCAAAAGATGTGGAATAAATCTTCAACTCTATTGGATCCATCCAATTGTGTTATCATTGGGCTCAAAGTTCTAAGCCTTCTTCTGGTTCCTCTCTTTGTCAAACTAAGCAAGCTCTCAGTTCATATCATTAAGGAATCACAGGAACACAAGAAAAATCCTGCCACATGGATCACAGCCCTCAAGAACATATGAGAAGCTTGTCCACCTCATCTTCACTGGAGACACAAGGCTTCACAGCTTCGACTGATGCTAACCTTAACCCCTTCCCTTCCAACCCCTCCTAACCCCATTACACCTTCTATTGAGAGGGAGCTCATTTTGGGGCACGTGCATACAGGCTGGACAGCCAATGACGGGTAAGATGCTCAGAGGAGCACGACCTAAGCCAGGAGCAGTATTGTCTGCCCCTTCTCTTTTGCAAGAGCTGTAATTGATGACAGGTAAGTTGCTCAGAGGAGTACGACCTAAGACAGATTACAGCTTTGTTACCTCCCCCCCTCTATCATATGCAGCATGTAAGAGTCTGGAAAATCCAGCAGAATGATTCTCTCCCATGAGGAGATTATCACAGATCCCTCCAACTTGCTTGCTTATGGGTCATACAGGCCCCACTGATATTTCAAAATAAAAGAAAAAAGGGGGATATGTAGGAGCACTCTCCATACCTTCCCACCCCTCCCTTCCATCTTTCCCCATTCTATGCTAATATACTATGCTCTTGCCAGAATGCACCCCTTTGTTTGTGATCTTTGGACCTGATTGGTCCAAGAGTGCATATAAGCTTCTGTAGTTTCTAGAACAAATGGTGTCTTCTGCTCTTCACCCTGGGTGTCCCTGCTTCTTGTCCCGGGTGTCTCTGCATCTCGCTGAGGCAGAACAGATTTTTACCTACACCCCAGGGCCTGGGGAATTTGGCTCCGTAGATCTTCACCACCGTCCAGAGAGACTCCATATCTTCTAACCAGGGGACCTCTTCTTTCTCTGTCTCTCTGGGCTCCAACTCAGGGAGAAGCCACTTGGACTCTTCCCCTGCTTCAGTTAAAGCAATAACAGGCACTACTGAAATACAGAGGATAATTAGAAACTATCTTGAAAATTTATATTCCAGTAAAATAGAAAACCCTGAAGACACTGACAAATTTCTAGAGGCATATGACCTATGCAAACTGAATCAGGAGGTCATACACAACTTAAACTAATCAATTTAAAGCAAGGAAATAGAAGATATCATCAAAAGCCTGCAAACCAAGAAAAGCCCAGGACCAGATGGATTCCCAGGTGAGTTCTACAAGACCTACAAAGAAGAATTAATACCAATACTCCTCAAACTATTTCATGAAATATAAAAGGAGGGTACTCTTCCAAATTTATTCTATGAGGTGAGTATCACCCTGATACCAAAATCAGACAGAGACACATCAAAGACAGAAAATTACAGACCAATATCCATGATGAACATAGATGAAAAAGTTCTCAATAAAATTCTGGTAAATTGCATACAAAAACATATTAAAAAATAGTGCACCATGATCAAGTGGGATTCATTCCAGGGATGCAAGGTTGGTTCAACATATGGAGATCAATTAACATAATTCATCACATTGATAGACTTAAAGACTAGAATCATATGATTTTATCAATTGATGTGGAGAAAGCATTTGACAAGATACAGCACTCTTTTATGTTCAAAATGCTAGAAAAACTAGGGACAGTAGGAACATACCTCAACTTTGTAAAATCTATCTATGCTAAAACCAAGGCCAACATCATCCTAAATGGACAAAGATTGGAAGCATTTCCTCTAAAAACAGGAACAAGACAGGGATGCCCTCTTTCACCACTGCTATTCAGCATAGTCCTTGAAATGCTAGCCAGAGCAATTAGACAGATGAAAGAAATTAAACAGATATGAATAGGAAAAGAAGAATTCAAATTATCATTATTTGCTGACAACATGATTCTATACTTAGAGGATCCAATAAATTCCAACAGAAAATTTCTAGAATCAATAAATGAATTCAGCAAAGTAGCAAGATATAAAATCAACACCCATAAATAAATTGCATTTCAATACATCAGCAATAAACCCTCTGAAAGAGAAATTAGGAAAACTATCCCATTAACAATATCCTCAAAAAAATTAAATACTTTGGAATCAATTTAACAAAAGAGGTGAAAGACCTCCACAATAAAAACAACATCACACTAAAGAAAGAAATTGAGCAAGACCTTAGAAGATGAAAAAAATCTCCCATGATCTTGAAAAGGCAGAATCAATATTGTCAATATGGACATACTACCCAAAGTGCTATATAGATTTAATGTGATTCCAATTAAAATCCCAACATCATTCCTTATAGAAACACAAAAGGCAATCATGAAAGTCATTTAGAGGAATAGGAGACCCAGAATAGCCAAAGCAATCCTCAGCAAGAAGAGTGAAGCAGGAGGCATCACAATACCAGACCTGAAACTATACTGCAAAACTATAGTAACACAAATAGCATGGTATTGGCACCAAAATAGACATGTGGACCAATGGTACAGAATAGAAGACACAGAGACAAACCCACTTAAATACAGTTATCTTATATTAGACAAAGGTGCCAAACACGTGCATTGGAGAAAAGATAGCCTCTTCAACAAATGGTACTGGGAAAACTAGAAATCCATATGCAGCAAAATGAAAATAAACTCCTATCTCTCACCATGCACAAAATTCAACTCAATGTGGATCATGGACCTGGAAATTAGACCAGAGACCCTACACCTAAAAGAAGGAAAAATAGACCCAAATCTTCATCATGTGGAATTAGGAACTTACATCCTCATCAAGACTCCTATAGCACAAGAAGTGAAATCAAGAATCAACAAATGGGATGGATTTAAACTAAAAAGCTTTTCATCAAAAGAAACAATCAATGAAATGAACAGAGAAACTACATTCTGGGAACAAATTTTTGCCACATGCACATCAGATAGAGCACTAATCTCCAGGTTATATAAAAAACACAAAGAAACTTAACACCAAAAAACAAACAATCCAATCAATAAACAGGCAAAGGAACTGAACAGACACTTCTCAGAAGAAGATATACAATCAATCATCAGACATATGAGAAAATGTTCAACATCTCTAGCAATTAGAGAAATGCAAAGCAAAACTACTCTACACTTTCATCTCACACCAGTTGGAATGGCAGTTATCAAGAATACAAATATCAATAAGTATTGGCGAGGTTGTGGGTGAAAGGCACACTCATACATTGCTGGTGGAACTGCAAATTGGTACAACCAATCTGGAAATCAGTATGGAGATTCCTTAGGAAACTTGGAATGGAACCACCATTTGACCCAGCTATCCCATTCCTCAGTCCATACCCAAAAGACTTAAGAACAGTATCTAAACTGTTGGTTCCATAATAGCTAAACTGTTGAACCAACCTAGATTCCCTTCAATAGATGAATGGATAAAGAAACTGTATTATATATACACAATGGAATATTACTCAACAATAAAAAAATAAAATGATGGCATTTGCAGGTAAATGGATGGAATTGGATAACATCATGCTAAGCAAAGTAAGCCAATCTCAAAAAAACAAAGGCCAAATGTTCTGTCTGATAAGTAGATGCTGATCCATAATGGGGGAGGGGACATGGGTAGAATGGAGGAATTTTGTCAAAGGGGAGAGAGAGGGGAGGGGGCATGGGGACAATAAAGATGGTGGATTGAAATGGACATCATAGCCCTAAAAAAAAGAAAAAGAAAAAGATTAAAGCCAAAATGAAAAATAGAGAATAGAGTAAAACGTAAAAATAAATAAAATTAAGTGTTGATTTTGTAAAGACAAAAATATTGACAAACCATTAACTGCACAATAAAAAAAGAAGAGATGTCTCAAACAAAATTAGAAATGAAGGAATATACATTACAATTGATTCTGAAGACATAAAATGATCATTTTGGACTATTAAGAACAATTCATTACACAATGAATTTAATAACCTAGAAAAAATATACTCGTAAAACACACAAATAAGAAAAATGTATATACTCTTAAAAGCATACAAAATACTAAGAATAAATCATGAAGAAATAGAAAAATTATACCAACCAAAAGTAGAAAGGAAATTTCACTAATAGTCAAAAACATCCCAACAGAAACAACAAAAAAAGCCTAGGATTAGGTGACTTCAGTTATTAGATCCTACCAAACATTTTAAAAAAATAATATCAGTTCTCCCTTATTCATCCTTAATGAGGTATAATTAATAAATTAAAATTATAAATATTGAAAATAATAAAAATTGCATTTTACAATGTGTACAAATACAGTAATTATGCAAATATGAAGGAGGAAAATTCTAATGCAAATTCAAATTTTAAAATTATTCCTACAATAAAGCTAATAACATATCCTTAGCCTTAGTTACTTGTGTTTTGTTAGGAATACTTAAGATTTAATTTCTGAAAATTACATGCACATTATAATAGTATGAAATATAATTACTATGCTATGTAATAGATCTTTAGAATGTATTCACCTCATAACAGTAAATTTCAACTTTTAACAAATGTCTCCTCAATTCCCCCAACCACAAACCACTGGTAAACCACCTACCTACTGTTTTAGTTGATTCAATGTTTTAAATTTCAGTGAAATTATGCAGTATCTTTCTTTCTGTATTTGGGTTTTTTCTTTTAACATAATATGTTCCGTGTTACTACATTTTTTCATAAAAACATGATTTCCAGCCGGGCGCGGTGGCTCACGCTTGTAATCCCAGCACTTTGGGAGGCTGAGACAGGAGAATCGCGAGTTCAAAGCCAGCCTCAGCAATGGCGAGGTGCTAAGCAACTCAGTGAGACCCTGTCTCTACATAAAACACAAAACAGGGCTGGGGATGTGGCTCAGTGATTGAGTGCCCCTAAGTTCAATCCCTGGTACCAAAAAAAAAAAAAAAAAAAAAAAAAAAAAACATGATTTCCTTTATTCTCAAATTTTCATGATATTCCATTACACACACACACACACACACACACACACACACACACACCCTCTTCTTCTTCATCCATCATTGACATATTTGTTGTTTTCAGTCTTGGATGTATGAATATTACTGCAATGAACATGGAAGCAAAGATATCTTCTGAAACATACTGACTTCATTTCTTTCCAACATACCCAGAAATATTTCTGGGCCATATGGTAATTTTATTTCTACCTTTCTGAAATACTTCCATACATTTTTTAATAACAGTTGTAGCAATATTTCAGAGTCAGCTTTTCTTCACATCCTTACTAACACTCCATATCTTTTGACTTGTTGATAAAAGCCATACTAAATTGTGTGAGATAATATTTCACTGTGGGATTTTATGTGCATAATAATGTGTCAAAACTTTCTTGTATATCTGTTGTCATTTTTATAACTTCCTTGGAAAAATGTCTATGAAATATTTTTGCCCATAATTAATTAGGTCATTACATTTTCTTTTCCCAAGTTATATGATTTCTTTGTTTATGTGTCCCCTTTTAGATATATTAATTTGCAAATATTTGCATCCATTTCCTGGGTTTTCTTTTATGGACTGTCTCCTCTGCTAAAGAGAAATTTTTAGTTTGATGTTGTTCCACTTGTTTTAATTTTTTCTTTATATTTGCTTTTGCTTTTTGCTTTTCTTTCTTGTGTTTTGATGTCATATCCAAAAGATCAATATAAAGATCCATGACCTGAAGCTTTTCTCCTGTTTTCTTCTGGGAGTTTTATGGTTTAAGGTCTTACAATTGAATCTATATTCAGTTTCAAGTTGATTTTTGTGTATGGTATAAGAAGATGATTCAAATTTTATTTTCTCTTTCTGAATATTGGTTGTTCCCTGCACTATTTATTGAAGACATTATTGTTTTCCCCCTTTATGTACTATTGACAATTTGTAAAATACTTAGCCATTATGTTATTTTCTTAAATAAAGATTTCCTCTCTCTTCTCCCTCTCCCTGCCCACTCTTTGCCTACTTGTGGGAAAAGGAAGGGGAAAATGGAGGAGGAAAATTCTAATTTAGTAGCCTGGAAAGGTGAGAAATCAGACAGCATATGAACCATAGATGATTATTATAGTCAGGAGGAGCTAACTGAAGCAGGAAGAAAGAACTTTAGTGAAAAGGAGAAAATTTCAGTGGAAAAACTACAATACATCTAAGGTGCCCCTTAATTTAAATTTTTGTCAATCTGAGGGAAATCATCTTAACAGATGTAATTGACAATTTGCTATATAATATTCTAAAATTTGGGAAACTTATTGTGTGGTCCTTGCTCACAAATAGCAGTTTGGTTTAAAAGTCAAGATATGACTACAAATACACAATAAATGAATTATGTATGTGGGGAGCTATCTTATACTAAGATCCATTTAATCTAAGTTTAGTCTATTAATTGTACTGAGTCATGCTAAGAAATAATCAACAAATATCTACAAGAGTAATAAAAAGAACTACAGCCCTCTACAATGAGAATTACAAGACACTCAAGAAAGAAATTGAAGAACATCTCAGAAGATGGAAAGACCTACCATGCTCCTGGATTGGCAGAATCAATATTATTAAAATGGCCATATTACCCAAAGCACTATACAGATTCAATAC
>CM053417.1:63134036-63149123 GCA_028644305.1 Xerus rutilus
AAAAAAAAAAAAAAAAAAAAGAACTACAGCAAAATTCAAGTATTTTTCTTAATGAGTTTCCTAAAATAATGAGAGGAAATCCACATTCAGTTCAACATTTTAAATAAAGTAGCCTAAAGATCATAAAAATCATGAATTATCCAGGTGCAGTGGCACATGCCTGTAATCCCAGCACTTTGGGAAACTAAAACAGGAAAATTGCGAGTTCAAATCCAGCCTCAGCAATGGCAAGGCGTTAAGCAACTCAGTGAGACCTTGTCTCTAAATAAAACACAAAACATAGGGCTGGGGATGTGGTTCAATGGTCGAGTATCCCTGAGTTCAAACCCTGAAACCAAAAAAAAAAAATCATCAATTAGAAATAAAATGATTATTGTGATCCTCTGATACTTGATATCAGGTGAAAAAATATTTAGACCTGAAATTGGGATTTTTAACAACCTTTCATAATTTAGGAGATTAACAATAAATATTGCAGCTATCCATATTTAATATTTATTCATATTAAAAATTATATACTCAGGCTTCAAAAAATCAGTTTTCTCTCATTCACTGTTATCATTTGACAAATATGCTCCCCTTGATCAAACTTTAAGCAAGGCCCTCTAAGCTCCAGGCCTCTACCTTGGTGTGAATCCTTGTTGGGTCAGCATCACTCTGCTTTATAAAGAACCTTACTGTCAATTTAGAGAGTATTCTTCTTTCTTGATATCTGTTCACTCTCAATATCTGTTCAAATTTCTTACCTCCAAACCTCAACATCTGATCATCCATGCTGGCCTTCAGAAAGAAGCCTGTCATCTCTTTATCCAGAATACCCAGGATGCTTCCTTTTACTACTTTTCCATATACTGATGCCTACTTTGCCCCTTGCCTATAAATCCCCACTTTTCCTTGATGTATTTGGAATTGAAAATAAGTTTTATGCTAACATCTCATTTCCACTTTTGCAGCACTTGCTGAATAAAATCTGTTTTTAATTGCTTTAATTAATGTCTCTTTAACATCTCAACATCTGTAAAATCACTCACTATGAAAAATAATCTATGCTGAAATCCAAAATAATCATCTATGAGAATACAAATTCCTGGAAAGGAGTTTAAGAAATTACTGTACACTTTTAAATATTAACTTTGAGAAAAAGTATGTAGTTTTGCATCACTTAAAATTTTCCATCAACTATAATAAATAGTATTCTAAATCATATTTTTGTTTTATGTATGGTGACAAATCATGGTATGCATATTAACTGCAAGAAGAAAACTCAATTTTCCTTTAGATGTCACTGTCAGTTGCTTATATCACATATCTTGCTATCATATTTTAAAAGATTTCACATTATTAAATATTAAAACTTGAATTATTCAGAACACATATGGATTAGGAATTCTAATTTGTTGCTCCATTCAAACTTTTCTGTTGAAAAAATTTATAAAATCACAGCATGATAGACTTGGAAGGAAGTTTGTAAGTTATATAGTACAGTGGTTTAAACACTGAGGCATAATTTAAAATCACTAGGGAAGCTTGTTTAACACTAAGAAAACCAGATCACTGTCTGCAGAAATAATTATGCAGATGGTTGGTTTATAGTTTGAGAATCTGTGTGATTTTTAAAGGTTGATTGAAATCAAATTCCTAACCATAATAGGAAAGTTTTCTATAGCAAACTTGATAAGTATGTGATTAAGCATATTGAAAGCAAAATTGTTGTACACTTTCAAATGGAAAAATTATCCTTTTCTATTAAAGAAATCAAATATGAAGTACTTGTATACAGATCTCTAAAACCATGTCTTAATTATAATGGATGTTCCCCATTTGAAATTTTTAAGGTATGGATTAGAAAATAATTTACATTTTAAACAATTTACATTTTAAAGAAAAGTTCAAGAATTTAAACATTTTAATGTTACTGACAGTCTACTTTAGGTTAAGCCTTCAGTACACCCAAAGTAATTATTTTCCCTTCTGCTTTTAGGTATAATTTAGAGGGAAAAAATTGTTCAAATAAGAAAGTTATCAGTCTCAAATCTACAAAAAAAGGGGGGAGTACCCAGTTTTATTTCAAAGCTCATCTATTATCATCATAAGAAATTAAATGTATACATCCTGTTTTATTGTGTAGAGTAATTGACATTTCCTTTGCTTAAATGAGTATTTTATGGAAACTGAATCATCTTTCAATTTGTTAATTGCCAGAATTTAGTCTTTGATACTGAGTAATAGATAATATAGTCTATTTTTTCTAGTACATAAGAAGAACTTTTTCTCAATACCTAAGCTATGTAACAAATCTAAGTGCCCTTTAACAGATAAATGGATAAATAAAATGTGGTATATATACACAATGGAATATTACTCAGTCATAAAGAAGAATAAAAGTATGGTATTTGCCAGTGAACTGAAGAATATTATGCTCAGTGAAATAAGCCAGTCCCCAAAAAACAAAGGCCAAATGTTCTCTTTGATATGTGGATACTAATTCACAATATGGGGGGATATAAATTCATTGTATTAGACAAAGGGGAATGAAGGAAAGGGAGGGGAAATGGAGTTTGGAAAGACAGTACAATTAATCAGACGTAACTTTCCTATGTTCATATATGAATACATGACCAACGTAATTCCACATCATGTACAACCACAAGAATGGGATCCTAATTAGAAAAAAAACATACTTTGCATATGTATAATATATAAAAATACACTCTACTGTCATGTATATCTAAAAATTTAAAAAATTAAATTGAAATATTTTTTCTCTCATGGGAGAAAGAAGGAAGGAAAAATGGGAGGGAGAGAAGGATCAAGGAAGGAAGGAATGGCCTCTGAGTTACCAATTCCAAGTTCAATACAAGAAATCCCCTTCATAATATCCATAACAAGTAGCCATTTGATTTGTTTGAATATAATGATTGACAAGAAGATTATAATCTTGAAAAGGAGAAAATTTGATTTCTATAAAACATTAATGGTGAGAATGTAAGAGAGATACACCTCAGACTTGGAATATGCTCCATGCTGCTCTGTCCATTTTAAAGTGGACATATTTTCTTTTCATATTCTCCTTCTCCTTTACCTAACCTTGATTGAAAGAAGATTACTTTTTCCCTATTTTAGGCCCAGATACAGGAGCTATGTAATTCAAACTTCAGGGATGGAGCCAGAATCTCTTAGAAAGGGCTATCTACTAAATTAACAAGTGAATCTCATTCCCCTCCACAGGGAACAACTGAAATCAATAATTTTTAAAAAGTCCCTCTATTGTCCCTTGATTGTCAGAATCACAGCCTCTGGAACAAGATCCCCCTATATTTTCCCCCTGATTGCAAAGTGATAAAGCTTCTTTGAACTTTTTTTGTCAAACCTGCATCCTCATCTTTGAATCAGCTTTGGGAACAAGGACCAAGCATTTGTTAACAAGTTAGTATCCCATGTGGGACTTGATAGCAACTCCCACTCTGTCTTTCTGGGTTACACCTGGCACTCTAAGCAACCCCACTCCCATGCTGAGGAGGCAAGGTAGCTGTCAAATTTGTTGAGAACCAACTCCTGGAGAGTTAACAGACAGGTAAATTTACCTCAGGTCAAACCAGAGGAGATATGTCTTGAGTAAAGGGAGGGACAGAAGAACTATTCCATCAGCTATCAATGCCCCTTTTGCTTTGAGAACTTCTGCCTTCTCTCCTTGAATGATAGAGATTGCTTCAACTCAGTCTATTTAGAAAAAAAAAAGAAAACTGACACAATAAAATCACAACATATTGACCATCTGGTAAGTTCTCACAGTGTGCACACCCAGACCCTTGATTCTACATATCTGGTTCCCATTTGTGAGCACATTTGGTTCTTTTTTGCAAGAACATCTGTGGAGCTGCTGGTGTAGAACTCATGGTTAAATAGGAGTAGGGATCTTTGTGTATTTTTCCCCTATTTGGTCCATCTGTTTTAAATGTTCCCATCTGTCAGCCATGATTTTGAGGATGCTTTCTGGTTGTTTTCCGCTGGTTTTTTTTTTTAAGTTGGTTGTTTGTTTTTTATCTATTACTGCTCCTTTTAAGACACAGGCAATTTTGCATTGATCCTGTAGGTAGTCTGTTGGGGAAGAAAGATCTTGGCTGAATGGATTACCTATAGATATAAGCCTATCCAAGAGAAAGATGTTTTACTGTAGCAAAATCTGGCCTTTGAATGATTTTCTGGATTATTATACAATCTTCTAGGTGTATTTGATCTGTCAGAGGCAAAGTAAATGGAAGAAATTCTGTATGTACAGGCATTTATGCATTTGCATGATAAGGAGTTTGAACAGTCAGAAATCAAATTGAAGGTACAAAAAATGTACTGTCTCTAGTATGTAAGGATAACAGAGCAGCATTTTAAAAAGGGTTAAAATCATATGAATGCTTTCAACCCAATGCTCACATTTCCAGCACTGTTTGTAAACCTGGCCCCAGGCAGCCACAGATCATCTTGCTATGGGTCAAGGATACCAGCCCTGGACTGGGGGAAGAAATCCCAGGAAAACTGCCAGGGTTATAGAAAATTGGCAAAGAGAACCTGTATCTACCCTGCCATCCAGTTCCCTTTAGCCTATGGGAATAAAACCAGAGTTTGAGAACTGGGACCCATTTTCCACTAATGCTAGTGTGTGGATTCTGTGGAGGCTGCAGGCATTGCTGATTTCTTTCTGGATTCTTGTCTCATGAGTTCAAAGAATAAAATTAGTTCATAATGGTAGAGGGAAAAATGAAAGGATTAAAATTTGTTTGAATGAAAGGAAGAATGATGGAGCTCCTGTCAGGTAAGGGGAAATCTGATAGAAGATTTTTCCACTTGGTTGTACTAGTCTGTGGACTTATGTGACTTCTGGGTAAAGGAATTGATTGGAGTCCATGCTGAACAGATAACTAAAATAGTGTTGGGGCTAATGTTTGAATACATGTTGTATGGGTACTGGGAGGGTACCAAGGCTGTTGTATTGACTCATAAATTTGTAAATGACTATTTCCTTTTAGCCCTTAAGTCTGAATTTTTCTATACTCTATATTTGAGTCCACCACACTTCTATTTTCATGCTGCTCTGGGACAATGGAGTTGACTGTAGTGTTTAAGGGGGAAGGGTAGGCTTTACATTTGAATTAAAAAGTAATTGGGGCCCATTACCATGATTTCCTAATGATTATCCTATTCTATTCAAGGTATAAAAGCTGCCAGTCACAAAGGACATGGCAATGGGTTCCAGCACCGTTGGATTATAACCTGGAATGGTCTCCCCTTTTAAGACCTGAAGCCCCATTTGGCAAGGGGACCATTCTGAGTTGAGCCTTGCTTGTTACCCACGGAGTTAAAACACAAAGGTCTCCAGGAGTCCCCATGTATGCAGGCACCTGTGTCTTGGACAACACAATTAAAAAAAATACCTCTTAAATTGAAAGAGGGAACAAACTGACATAAGCACCTCACAAGTAGATGATAATGCCTTTATGGTATATAATGCCTGAAAGAAACCGAAACAAAAGCAAACCCATGTAAGAAATCTTAAAGAAGCCTAATAGAAAGGATGGAAATGGCCTATTCCATTGAATATAAATATACTTACTGTAACAAAAAAAATTCCCCTCCTTCCTGATAAGAAACAAGACTTTGGGTACAATTGACAGTACGAAACTTGCTTAATGTTGATTGCATTATGATAATGATATGGGAGACAGGGCAAGCTCAACAATATCCTGTGCTCCGATCCCTTGAATGCAACCTAGGAGAAAAAAAGGTTAAGAAACAGGTCTGGGGTTGTTGCTCAGTGGTAGAGTGCCCACCTAACATGTGTGAGGCCAGTGAACCCAGTGTTTCATCCTGAGCACCACATATAAATAAATAAAATAAATGTATGATGTCCACCTACAACTAGAAAAAGAAATATTTAAAAGAAATGTTAAGGCACAGTTTTTTGTATGTCAGATTGTCTTGTCCCTCAACTTGGATGAAATTTGTTGTATAAATTAAATGCACTAATAACATCTAATGATATTCTCACCCAAAATGCAAGAACTTCATTTGCAAGTACCTCACAGGAAAAATAAGCAAAGCCTGCTCTGCTAGAGGTCTACTAAAAGACAGCACTACTGTTTCAGGCAAAGGGATCCTGTGAAAGTTGATCTATGTTATATTACCTGAGTTTTTTTTTTTTTTTGGTACTGGAGATTGAACTGAGGGGCACTTGACCACTGAGCCACATCCCCAGCCCTATTTTGTGTTTTATGTAGAGACAGGGTCTCACTGAGTTGCTTAGCCCCTTGCCATTGCTGAGGCTGGTATTGAACTCTTGATTCTCCTGTCTCAGCCTCCCTAAGTGCTGGAATTACAGGCTTGAGCCACAGCACCCGGCTTAACTGAGATTTTTTATGGGAGCAAATAACTTGCCCCTGGAAGAAAAAAATTCCCTCCTGAAGAGAGAGGCATAATGGGGATTCATTATATTTGGGCAAATTTCTAAAACATGAATTGAGTCAGCTTTCCTAGATAAGCCTACGGTATGCCTATTCTGTCTGTGAAGAAAGTTCATACTGGTGAGTACCAATTTGTGCAAGACTTGAGAGCTATAAAATATTTAAATTATAATGTCCATTGGTTTTAGAACTTTTTTTGGCAGAGAAAAAAGGATAACTTAAGTTTTAAGTAGGCTTGGCTTTCATAAATAACCTAAAGTTAACAGTTAAAAATGAATAAATTATATTTAACATAAATGGGATTAATTTTCATAAATGTTAGAGTAGACATCTGATGAATTTGAAAGTTAAAATACTGAAATATCAACTGTTAAATATAAATTTATGTACTCTTGAACTCCTGAGATCTATAAAGAAATATATATTTGGGTGTGTTATATATATTTTTGTAAATTGGTAAATTACAAAGAAACATTTAAGATGCTTTGTTTTTGAGATTGCTTTATTTATGGGTCTTAATGACAAGCAAGATTAATGAGTTACAATTCTAAGAGGTGTAATTATTCATGCAGTTTTCAAAAATTTCAGCTATGTTTCAAATAAAGTATTGCTAAAAAGTGTATTTTATCTCATTAAAAAGAAATAATTTGTGTCAATCCAGAAATTTCATAAAGATTGTTACAGAATACGAATTTAAGAAAGGATCAAAAAGTAGAATATAATAAAGTTATATTCTACATATATAGTACACGAAAATATATAATAGGACAGAAAAATGGAAGAAAAAATAAAATTTGGATGCAAAAGTATTCCGTATGGTAAAATCATATTCTTGTTCCAATATCCAAGATGAAGAATCAAAACTAAGGGTATAACAAGTTGTAGAATGTCTAGGTCAGTTTCATAAGTTTTGTGGAAGGAAAATCTCAAAAAGTTTGAGTATATGATTAAGTTGACTATAATTAGTACAGTCAGTAAAAATGATTACTGGGGTTTATAGGTCAAATTTTAATACAATGATAAGAAACAAAGTCTATAACATTGATGTGCCCCTATATATCAAGATAATTTATTAGGGCTCTGGTTGTAGCTCAGTGGTAGAGCACTTGTCTAGCATATGTGAGGCACTGAATTCAATCCTCAGCACAACAGAAAAATTAAAAAATAAATAAAATACAACTAAAAAAAATGGAGGGTGGATAACAGGGATTGAACTCAGGGGCACTCAACCACTGAGCCACATCCTCAGCCCTGTTTTGTATTTTATTTAGAGACAGGGTCTCACTGAGTTGCTCAGTGCCTCGCTGTTGCTGAGGCTGGCTTTGAATTTGCAATCCTCCTGTCTCAGCCTCCCAAGCCCCTGGAATTACAGATGTGTGCCACTATGCCTTGCTAAATTTTTTAAATAATAATTTCTTGTGTCTGTTAGATTTTATTACTGAGAGAAACTAATTCTTAAAGAAATTATTATTTGTAACTGTTATAAAGTCTTTTAAATGATAACTTTGTAACTAGTTAAATAAACAACTGTTATTTTAGGTTATTACAATATATTTGACATCATAAATATATGTGACTATAGATATGTAGATATCTAATTGTTTTGAACAGCACTTAACCAAGCTGGTGTTCTCCAAACTAAAGATGTTTGTAGACTTTATATAAAAAATATAAAAATTTTATATAGAAATAAGAAATTTAATTGGGGACTTATTTACATCATTTTATGTTTTATAACTGGACAAAAGTAACATGTTATCAATTATATATAATTTTGTGTTACATTTTACACTGTAATGAGAAATTAAATCTATTTTTGAAAAATAATAAAGATAGCCTGATTTGTTTAAATGTTTATAATATGGAACATGGAGCATTTTGCTACTTTTTCTACAAAAAGAAAGGATCTCTATTAGTTTTTGTTTGATTTATGTTTCAGAAGCAACGTTGTAGTGTATGGTTTGTCAGGAGCCTTACTGCACCTGAGGTAAAGCTCTGCCCCTCATCTTACTCCAGGTTAGCATGGCTCCAAAGAAAGCTAAATTTAAACTCATTTATGTTCAAAGGATAGATTTTTGTTGTAAAAATTACTGTGATCTCAAAATAAACAGGGGATATAATATATAAGAAAGGTTTAGGATTATAAAAATCATGTTTCTTGGTTCATAACTATTACATTAACTGAATATGGATTTGCTCTTATTAATTTCATTTTGTATTTTTCTTATAAAATGTATAACTGTTGCCTGTTAGTGTTTGGCAAAAGTACTGATTCTAATAGAAAAAACTGAGTTAATGTAAGATAATAAGCCTTCACCTACAGAAAAGATAGGCTATAAGCCTGACTTCAAATAGCAATTCTGACCCCAACTAAATGGAAATGTAACAGTGGTCCACTTTATGTTTTAAATATAGCCCTTGCTGCTCTGCCACTCACTGCAACTTATTTTTACAATAGACATATTCCTTATATCTTCCTTTTTCCCTCTTTCTAATCTCTTCCACTTTCTAATCTTTGGTGAAACAGGATTACCTTTCTTCACCATCCTATGCTAAATTATCTATCAGGCACAAACCTACCACAGAAACAAAGTAATTCAGAGTTGAGGATGGCACCAGAAGATCTAAGAAATGACTATCCCCCAAAGTAGCAAGTGAATTACAACCCCCAAGAGAGAACATGTGGAATGTAGCCTTTGAATCAATTCTTTAAAAAGCATATGTTCCCCCTTATAGGCAAAATCACAGCCTCTAAGAGAGTAGTGACTTGTTTTTTTTCTTTTTTAGCAAAACAATATAATTTATTTTAACTTTTTTTCTCAAAACCATGCCCTCATTATTGAATCTGCATTTGGGGTAAGGACAGAGTTTTGATAACAAATTTGGTGACCCAGATTGGTTCCAAGAGCAGACCCCATTCTGGCTTTCTTGATCAGACCTGACTCTTCAAGCAACCTACTTTTATGCTAAGGATGCAGAGTGGCTGGTGAATTTGTTGAGAGTTAGGAGATGGAGATGGGAGAGTTTCCCTGAGGTGGAACTTGAGAAGCCATTTCTGTAAGTAAGGTACAGACTAAGGGGCTGTTCCAGCAAATCCTGAAGCTCCTTTTGTTTTTGGAAACTCCTTCCTTCTCTCCCTGAACAATATACGTTGCTTCAGCTTAGACAACTTTGAGAAATAGGAAACTAAACTCAATAAGGTCATGACACCTTGGTCATCTGTTAAGGCTCTTTGCAAACTGAGATCCTTAATTTCACGCATCTGGTTGCTCTTTATGGGAACTTCTGGGCCCATAAAAATGTTGACATCTGTGGTGCTGCTAGTATCAGAGTCATGATTAAGCAGGACTCAAGAATCTAGGGATATTTACTCTGCTGATTGTTCTAGTTTATCATCTGTTTGTGGGCCTTGGGTTTGGGGATTCCCTCTGGTTGTCTGTCTGTATTTGTACCTGTTACTGCCTCTTTTAAGGCATGGGCAATGCTGTGTTGATCTTATAGGTTGTCTTTTGAGAAAGATTGTAGCTGAGAGAGCCACATACAGATATTGTAGTGGCACCCCCTCCTCCAGCAAACATCTTAATTAAGCTTCTCCAGAAATCTTCACCATAATTGATCTTAGGACTATCAGCAAAAGAGTCTCTACAAAAGAGTTCAATGTAGTTAAACCACATTTCTCTGTCTTTCTTGGCCATTGAACTAAAAGATCAGCACTTCAGGTTTTTCAAAACATTTTTTGACTACTTAGTGTAGTAACAATACAATGAATTATAACTTTTGGTAAGTGTGTTTGCAAATGCAAAGTGTAGCAAGAAGGACAGATCCAGATCCTTTAACAAGCCTTCTGGCCTTGGGCCTGAGATTCACAGAGATGTTTACATTTCAGAGATAAGAGAAGGTGTTACTAATTGGGCTCCATGATAACAGCTGGCAGAGGGAGGAAGGAAAGGGAAGAAGAAACTCTACCATTCTCAGGTGCTGTCCTTGAAGTGTTAACTTGCCCAGCAGTAAAATGAAAAGCTGCTTTTGTGTGAACTTCTGTAGACTATGAACTTCTGAGCCCCTTCCCTTACATGCTGGGAATAAAGTTCTAAAGCTGCCCAAACTGTGGGTTCAGGGAATTAATTGATTACAGTGAAAGTCATACCCTCTGAACTGACTGCAATCAAATAAACCTGCTTCCTGTTTCCTATCCAGTGTCTTGCCTTACTTTTACCTACAACAATATAAGCCTAAGAAAAAGATGATGTTTTACAGTTAAAAACTGGTCTTCAAATGACTTTCTGCATTATAAGTCATGCAGTTGGAGTTGGTCTGCCAGAGTTTAAAGTAAGTGTAAAATTTTATATGTGCATGTCCATCTTAAAGTTTCCCATCTGTTGGCCATGGTTTTAGGAATCCTCTCTGGTTGTCTGTCTCTTTCTCTGTATGTATAACTGGCTCTTTAAGACATGGGCAATGCTGAGTTGGTCCTATAGGTAGTCTCTTGAAAAGATCTTAACTAAATGGTTCACCTATGGGTATAAGTGTAGGAGCACTCTCCATACTTCAACCCCTCCCTTCCATCTTTCCCCATTCTATGCTAATAGGCTGTGCTCTTGCCAAAGAGCACCCCTTTGTTTGTGACCTTTGGATCTGATTGGTCCAAGAGTGTATTTAAGTTTCTACACTTTCTGGAATAAATGGTGTTTTCTGCTTCTCGCTCCAGTGCCCCTGTTTCTCACTCTGGGTGTTTCTGCATCTCACTGGGGCAGAGCACATTTTTACCTACACTCCGGGATCTGGGTGAGTGACTCCGCAAATCACCACCACAATCCAGAGAGACTCCATATCATCTTCCCTGGGGACCTCCTTCTTTTTCCATCTCTCTGGACTCCCAACTCATCGGGAAGGCCCACGTGGCCCCACCCCCGTTTTTAAGCGATATATAAGCCTAACAGAAAGATGTTTTACTGTAACACAATCTGGCATTTGAATGGTTTTCCGGATTATTACACAATCTCTCATTTGGAGTTGTTCTGTCAAAGGTAAAGTAAATGGAAGAAATTCTGTATGTACAGGCATTTATGCATTTGCATTATAAGTCATTTGAATTGTCAGAAGTTGAGAGTGCAAAAATGCACTGACTTTTGGGTACAAGGAAAGCAGGACACGAGAAAAAAGGGTTAAAAAATGACTTTAATCCTTTCAACCCAGTGCTGGCAAGCCCACCAGCACTGATTCTCAGCCTGCCCCAGGCAGCCACAGATCATCTTGCTGTGGGTCACAGCCACCAACTCTGAGTAGGAAAGAAAAATCCCAGGAAATTTGCTTGAGCTGTAGAAAATGGGAAAAGAGGACCTGGCCTCTGCCCTGCCTTCAAGCCCTTTGGCCCAGTGGAGGGAGGATATTATTTGCTACAAAGGAGTTGGCAGTAGTTTCTAGCATCATTAGTTATAACCTTGGAAAGGAATAGTCTTTCTTAAAATCTGACAGTATATCACATTTTACCACAGGATATCTGTCACTTTGGCAGAGCAATTTTTGCTGATAGTATCCCATCAAACTAAACTGTCAGGATAAGCAACTGCACCTGGAAAAGAAAAGTACAGAAACTAAAGCCAACAGCAAACTTTGCAGAGGGATCTTCAAGGAAGCCTAAAGAAAAGTATAGATCCAGCCACTGGGGAGGCTGAGGCAGGAGGATCACAAGTTCCAATACAGCCTTCTCAAATTAGTGAGGCACCAAGCAACTTAGTGTTACCATGACTTTAAATAAAAAGGGCTGGAGCCAGGCACAGTGGCACACACCTGTAATCCTAGCTGCTTCAGAGGCTGAGGCAGGAGGATTGAGAGTTCAAAGCCAGTCTCAGCCACAAGGAGGTGCTAAGCAACTCACTGATACTGTCTCTAACTAAAATACAAAATAGGGCTGGGGATGTGGCTCAGTGGTTGAATGCCCCTGAGTTCAATCCCCAGTAACAAAAAAAGGGGAGAGGGTTTGGGGATATGGTTAGGTCCAGCCAGGGTCCAAGATGTTCAATTAGTGGGACCGGTCAGGGCAGTTGCAGTCAGCAGCTGTGGAGCAGTTGCTGTGGAGCAGCAAGCCAGATGCTGAGGTCACCAGTAGACACGCCTCCTGTCAATCAGCGGGTTTTCCTGACCTATCCAGGAAAGACTCTGGCCTTCTCTTCCAGCCCCCAAGCCCTCCCCTTCCTGACTGGGCCCTTTCGAATTCTCTGTGCACGGAAGCCCCAGCGCCATTCCTCCTGACACACTCTGATGGACAGGTGGATTTGTCCCAAGAGCGTGTATTCCAATAAAGTCTTGCCAAGCAGCTTAATTCATCTCCTCCATGGTTGTCTAATCTTTACACATATGGCTCCATGGTTAAGCACCCCTAGGTTCAATCCCTGCTACAAAAAAAAAAAAAAAGAGAGAAAAAGAAAAACAGAAAAATGATAGAAAAGGATTCCCCCACCGAATATCAGTATGCCTAGTATAAGGGGGAAAAAAAAGGCCTCTGGAGGGTGGACATGGTGGCACATGCCTGTAATCCCAGTGCTTAGGGAGACTGAGACAGAAGAATCATGAGTTTAAAGCCAGCCTCAGCAATAGCGAGGTGCTAAGCAACTCAGTGAGACCCTGTCTCTACATAAAACACAAAATAGGGCTGGGGATGTGGCTTAGTGGTTGAGTGCCCCTGAGTTAAATCCCTGGTACAAAAAAAAAAAAAAAAAAGAGGCCTCCAGATAAAATAGACAGTTGAGAAGTAACTTAAAGTTGATGGCACCACAGGAAACTCCACGGTTGTCCAGCCAATGGGAGACCAGGGACTGCTAGCTGCTAGCCACTGGGGAGGCCAAATTCAGGGTAAGAGTCACTCCAGAGACCCCAGAGGAAACAGGCCCGCCCAAGGGCAGCCTGGGCCCACCTAAGTTCCATTCCAGAGTTCCTGTGGATGTGCAGGAGCCACAGAGGGCCCAGATCCAGCCTCAGGAAACTACACCGGTGTCCAGCCAATGGGAGACCAGGGACTACTAGCCGCTAGCCACCAGGGAGCCCAAACTCAGGGTAAGAGTCCCTGCAGAGACCCTAGCATGAGGCAGCCCCACCAAAGGGCAGCCTGGGCACACCTCGTTTCTGCTCCAGAGTTCTTCTGCAGAGGGCCGTGATCTGCCCTCAGGAATCTCCATGGTTGTCCAGCCAAAGGGAGACCAGGGACTGCTACCCACTAGCCACGGGGGAGCCCAAATTCAGGATGAGTCACTCAAGAGACCCCAGCAGAGGCAGCCCCCACCAAGGGCAGCCTGAGTCTGCCTCAGCTTATCTCCAGAGTGTCTGTGGACCTGCAGGAGCCACAGAGGGCCCAGATCTGCCCTCAGGAAACTTCAAGGGTGTCCAGGCAACCAGAAACCAAGGACTGCTAGGGGAGACCAGGGACTGCTGGCCGCTAGCCACAGAGGAAGGCACACTCAGGGTAAGAGTCACCTGCACAGATCCCAGCATGAAGAGGCCCCACCCAAGTGTGCTCTGGGCCTGCCTTAGTTCCATTTCAGAGCTCCTGAGGTCAGATGAGACATAAGACACAAAACTGCCCTTAGGGAATGCCAGGGGTGCCAGTTGAAAGCAGACCAGAGCCTGCTAGCCTCCAGCCCCAGGGGAGCTCACACTCACTGTAAGGGTCACACACAGACTCTCCTGATTATGACCTTGCCTAAGTGAGACCTGGGCCCACCTCCAGTTCCACTCCAGACATCCTGTTCACCAGCAGGAGTTGAAAAGAGGGGCAAAACAGCCCTCAGGGGCCACCTCAGGAGCCCAGCCAAGGCCACTCCCACTGCCCTCTAGAGGTAAGTCCACTACCTCTGCCAACAACTTTAGTGGCAATACTGTCTGGGGACACTTGGGGGAACAAAAGTAGCACCAAGGTGAGACACAGGTAATCTGGAGTGTCAATACAAGATTATAGGATAGAAGCCACAATACCTCAGATTGGTATTTCAGGAAAGAAAAATACACAATCAACCTGGAAAACCAAGGGAAGAAAGTGCCCCAAATAAACCTGGATACCACGGTAACATAATCCATTGACAGCACAGTTGTTGAAATGTCAGAGAAAGAATTCAGAATGTACATATTTAAAATGATCAGCAAACTAAAGAATGACATAAGTGAACAATTACAGGCAAAAATTGATCAATCCAACAAAGAAATAGGAGAGCAAATAAAGGCAATCATCGATCATTCCAACAAAGAGATAAGAGAGCAATTACAAGTAGCAAAAGATTACTTTAACAAAGAGCTAGAGATCATGAAAAAAAAACAATCAGAAATACTTGAAATGAAGGAAACAATAAACCAAATAAAAAACTCAATAGAAAGCATCACCAGCAGACTAGATCACCTGGAAGACAGCACCTCAGATAATGAAGACAAGATATACAATCTTGAAAATAAACTTCACCATACAGTGAAGATGATATAAAAAAAATCATGAACAGAACATACAAGAAATATGGGACAGCATCAAAAGACCAAATCTAAGATTTATTGGGATAGAAGAAGGAGCAGAATTTCAAACCAAAGGAATGCACAATCTCTTCAATGAAATAATATCAGAAAATTTCCCAAGTATGAAAAATGAAACAGAAAA
>CM053417.1:63149623-63223132 GCA_028644305.1 Xerus rutilus
ATAGAGCACTAATCTCCAGGATATATAAAGAACTCAAAAAACTTAACACCAAAAAAACTAACAACCCAATCAATAAATGGGCCAAAGAGCTGAACACAAACTTCACAGAAGAAGATATACAATCCATCAACAGACATATGAAAAAATGTTCAACATCTTTAGCAATCAGAGAAATGCAAATCAAAACTACCCTAAGATTTCATCTCACACCAGTCAGAATGGCAATTATCAAGAATACAAACAGCAATAAGTGTTGGCGAGGTTGTGGGGGAAAAGAAACGCTCATACATCGCTGGTAGAACTGCAAATTGGTACAAACAATCTGGAAAGTAGCATGGAGATTTCTTAGAAAACTTGGAATGGAACCATTTGACAAAGCTATTCCACTCCTTGGTCTATACCCAGAAGACTAAAAAACAGCCTACTACAGTGGTGCAGCCACTTCAATGTTTATAGCAGCTCAATTCACAATAGCTAAACTGTGGAACCAACCTAGATGACCTTCAATACATGACTGGATAAAGACACTTTGGTATATATATATACACAATGAAATATTACTCAGCAGTAAAAGAGAATAAAATTATGGCATTTGCATGTAAATGGATGGAGTTGGAGAATATCATGCTAAGTGAAGTAAGCCAATCTCAGAAAGCCAAATGCATTCGCTGATAAGTGGATGCTGATCCATAATGTGGGGAAGGTCATGGTAACAACGGCGGAACTCTGTTCACAGGGGTGTAATGGGGGAGGGGGCATGGGGACAGTAAAGGTGGTGGAATATGATGGTCATCATAGCCCTAACTTTATGTATGACTGCATATATGTTGTGATTGCATACAACTTACAACTAGAGAATTGATATGTTATCCTCTATCTATGTACAATGAATCAAATTGCACTCTATTATCATGTAAGCCTAAATAGAACAAATAAATAAATTAATTATGAAAAAAATGTTGATGGCATTTTGATAATTATAAGAAGACAGGTCTTACTCAAGATATCCTGTGTTCCATCCCCTCAAATACAACCTGGAAGAAAAAAATTAAGGCACAGATTTTTTCATATGCATGATTGTCTAATTTCTCTCCTGGGTCAAAATATATTGTATAAACTTGATGCCCTGATAAAAGGCATTCATAAAGATTGTTTCAGAATATTAATTTAAGAAAGTCTTATACTAGAAAAGAGATATAAGAAAGTTATAGGTGTGGAAATATATTTTAGTATGAAAAGTTAGAAGTTAAAAAAAATGTTTCTGGATGAGAAAATATTTTTATGGTAAAGTAATATTCTGGTGCTAAGGTCCAAGATGAAAGAGAAAACATAACTAAGGATGTAAACAAGATGTAGAATGTCTAAATAAGTTACAGAAGTTTTATGGGAGGTAAGTCTCAAAAAGTATGTGTACATGCGGCTGGGGTTTTGGCTCAGTGGTAGAGTGCTTACCTTGCACATGTGAGGTACTCAGTTCAATCCTCAGCACCACAGAAAAATAAGTAAAGTTACTGTATCCATCTACAACTAAAAAAAATATTTTAAAAAGTATGTGCACATAATTATTTGACCGTAATCAGCACAGTCAAAATTATTAAAATTTTATTGTAGTCACATGAATCAATATCTGAAACATTGATTTGCTCTTATCTATCAAGATAATTTTCTTGTGCCTATTAGGTTTTGTTCCTTAAGGAAAATAAGTCTTAAAGGATTTAGGGTTTTCATCTGTTTTAAGGTCTTTCAAGTGATTACTTCATAACTAGTTAAACACCTGCTATTTTATGTTATTATAATATTGTTGACACTCTAAACATATGTAACTAGAGATATGTATACATCTGGGAAGTATGTATGTCTGAGCCTTTTCTAAATGTTATATAAAAGTTTGTAAAATAAAAACTTATGTACGTTTACTGGAAAGGTGTCCAATAAGTGCTCTCTTTTATATATTTTACCTGACACAGAGAGTCGCATTGCCATTTGATTACTTGACTTATATCTGTTTCTTTTGATTAAGTCCATTTCTGATCATTAACACTGTGTTCTAAATTTATATGATCTAAGATTATCCTTTGATATTTTTCTAGTACTGCTAACCAAGGCAGACCCATGATTATTATTATCATACACTATAAATTCTAAATTGTACTTTAAAAGTTAAATGTAGTTAATTTCAGGACATCTGTATAATTGTAACACTAATCATTACTGGATTCTTTATATATCAAATGCATTCATGTTTCTCAACTATAGAAGCCTTTTAAAATATAAAGCTTGGGAGAACACTTTACCAAGATATTGTTCTCCAAACTAAAATTGTCTGTAACAATAGTAACTTTTAGATTTATATAAAAAGAATACATTTGGTTGATATTTATTTATGTCAAATAATGTTTTGTAACTGGATAAAGGTAACTTGTCAATAAGTTATATACAAAATGTTGTTACTCTTTACACTGGAATGGAAATTTAAATGTATTTTTGGAGGGTAATAAGGTGAGCCTGATTTTCTTCAAAGGTTGACAATGTGGAACATGAAAGTATTTTGCAAATTTTTCATGAGTAAGAAATTAGGAACCCTCTTAGTCTTTCTGTTGGATTTATGTTTCAGATGTAATGCTATATTATGTTAACTGATATTCAGTATACTCAGGTAACAACATGTGACAACTTTGTAGAATTATATTTTTAAAAAAGGCAAAAACCAGCTTCAGAAACAAAACACTTTAAATTTTGTCAAGTAGCTAGCCTCACCTGAGTTAACTCTCTGCCACTCATCCTTTTCTATTCTAAGACAGCTCCAAAGTAGGCTAGAATTAAGCTTATTCAAAGTTGTGTTCAAATGATAGATTTTTGTTGCTGTTGTAAATATTACTATGAACTCAAAATTAATAGGGATATAATAAAAAACTTGAGTAAAAATTGAGGAAAATTTTAAAAGCTACTTATATTTGTAAAAGAGCTTTAAAAGAAGGTAAAACTTGCATGTAATTGTGTGCCTTTGTAGAGGCTATATAGATACCAAAGGCACTTTAATGTTCACTTTTTTGTATTTTTCTTGTAAAATTTTATGTTTTATATTGTTGATTATTGGTGTACTAAAAGTACTACTTTTTTTTTTTTTAGTACTGGAGGTTGAACTCAGGGGCACTCGACCACTGAGCCACATCCCCAGCCCTATTTTGTGTTTTATGTAGAGACAGGGTCTCACTGAGTTGCTTAGCGCCTCGCCATTGCTGAGGCTGGCTTTGAACTTGCGATTCTCCTGTCTCAGCCTCCCTAAGTGCTGGGATTACAGGCTTGCGCCACTGTGCCCAGCTGCAAAGTACTACTTTTAACAGAAAAACTTGAGTTAATTAAGACAATAAGCCATCACCTATAGGACAGATAGAATATAATGCTACATTCCATTATTAATACTTATCCCAATTAAATGGAGAGGTAACTGTAAAATTATAGATGTTGAAGTTATAAAGCATTATTCTCAATTTAAGACTTGTGAAAGTGGCCTGCTGCATGTTTGAAGTAAGAACAAAAAAATCTTGGAATATTTTGGCCCTTGCCCTCTAAGGTTAGCCAGGTCCCTGAGAATGATGGTATCCTTTTAAGGATCCTGCAAATCCAGTGAGTCACGTGACCTCCTAATCAGGGCGACTAAGAGCAACCCAGTGAACAAGAAGCCAACCAGTGCACATTCTTCAAAGAAGGTCATCACTTCCAAAGGAAGCCACATATGATCAGCAAGACCCTGACTCATCCTGCAAATGACACAACTGGTAAAGGAAGGCTTAAGGAGCTAAAGGGATTCTCACACATTCCCAAGATTGATCTCTGAGACATTTCAGCTGACCCTAAGCGTAAATCAGAACAAAGTCAGTTTTGACCAACTTGATCTTAAGTACCTGGCAGGAGAATATGACCACTGAAGCAGTCATACATAGACATTTAAAAGGAAAGACAATGTATTATTTTTATAATGTAACTTAAGATGTACATTTGTGTCAGCCCTACCAAAAGTAAGTAAAGCTGAAGGCTATAAAGCAATGATTCTTATGTGGTAGTACCTAATAATATCACAATGGACTCTAGCATCACAAGTTTGTCTTGAGTCAATTTGAGCCTGATTTTGAGAGGAGGCAAAAAGATAGTCAGGGTAGGTAATGAATGATTGGGTCTGGAAAATGAAAGCTTGTTCAAAAAGAAATAAAATTCTATGTACCCAAGATACTTCCTCTCCTCAGACACCTATTGCCAAGGTCACCTGCTTCCAGGGAATTGTTCCTCCCAACAAGAATTGTTAATGAGTACCCCCTAGGTGGCTCCCTTTCTGCTTTTCTGCTGTGATATGGAAAATAGAAAGATTAAACCCTGGGCAACTCCTCTAGGGCTTTTGGTCACCTAAGCAAGACAAGATAAGGAGTGAACCTGAGAAGAAAGGAAACCTAAAATCTATAAAAGGAGCAAGACACTCTCACTGCCTGAGGCACCACCTCTGGACCTCCCTCCTCTACAGAAGAGTGTCTCAGTCTCACTCCTTCCTCCCTTCCTCTCCCTCTCTCTCTCTCTTTCTCTCTCTCTCTCTCTCTCTCTCTCTCTCTCTCTCTCTCTGTTATATCCTTAAATATAACTTTTTTTTTGCACTTGCCTCAGTGTTTCTCGGGTGTTCAATCTTCAACACCAGAGTAACAAGAACCCAATCCTTATTTACGACACTGGTTTTAATTTCAAAGACATACAAATCTTACTAACCTCCTCATAGATAAACTTGATCTGTTTTTCACTGGTATGATTATGAGTTATTGTCTTCATGGTTTTCAGATCCTGGTTGTAATATTAATAATGTTTATAATAATTAGTTACAAAAACATATTGCTACAAAATCTAAAGAGAGAAATTTTAGAAGATGGAAGGATCTCCCTTGTTCTCGAATAGGCAGAATTAATATTGTCAAAATGATCATACTCCCAAAAGCACTATACAGATTTAATGCAAATACAAACAAAATCCCAAAGATGTTCTTCACAGCAATAGAAAAAGCAATAATGAAATTAATCTGGAAATAAGAGACACAGAATAGCCAAAGCAATCTTTAGCGAGAAGAGTGGAGCAGGTGGTATCACAATACTAGACCTTAAAATGTACTACAGAGCTATAGTAAAAAAAACTGGCATGGTATTGGCACCAAAGTAGACTTGTAAACCAGTGGTACAGAACAGGACACAGACACAAACCCACATAAATATAGTTATCTCATACTATAAAATGTTGCCAAGAACATATATTGGAGAAAAGATAGCCTCTTCAACAAATGGTGCTGGGAAAATTGGCAATCCATACACAGCAAAATAAAATTAAACCTCTGTCTCTCACCATACGCAAAACTCAAGTCAAAGTGGATCAGGGACCTAGGAATTAGAGTAGAGACCCCGCACATAATAAAAGAAAAAGTAGGCTCAAATCTTCATCATGTTGAACTAGGCCCCAACTTCCTTAACAAGACTCCTAAAACACAAGAAATAAATTCATAAATCAATAAATGGGATAGATTCAAACTAAAAACTTCTCAGCAAAAGAAACAATCCGTGATGTGAAGACAGAGCCTACATTTTGTGAGCAATTTTTACCACACACACATCAGATAGAGCACTAATATCCAGGATATATAAAGAACTCAAAATTCTTAACATCAAAAAACAAATAAACCAATAAACAAATGGGCTAAGGAACTGAACAGACACTTCTCAGAAGAAGATATGCAATGGATCAATAAATATATGAAAAAATGCTCAACATTTCTAGCAATTAGAAAAATACAAATAAAAACTACTCTAAGATTTCATCTCACTCCAGGCAGAATGGCAGTTATCAAGAATAAAAGCAACAATAAGTGTTAGTGAAGATGTAGGGGGAAAAGTACACTCTTACATTGCTGATAGGACTGCAAATTGGTGCAATAAATCTGAAAAGCAGTATGAAGATTCCTTAGAAAACTTGGAATGGAACCACCATTTGACCAAGTTATTCCATTCCTCGGTTTATAGCCAAAGGACTTAAAAACAGCATACTACAGTGACACAGCCACATCAATATTTATAGCAGCAGCACAATTTACAATAGCTAAATTGTGGAACCAACCTAGATGCCCTTAAATAGATAAATGTATAAAGAAACTGTGGTATACATATACACAGTGGAGCGTTACTCAGCATTAAAAACGAATGCAATCATGGCATTTGCAGGTAAATGGATGGAGTTGGAGAATATCATGCTAAGTGAAGCAAGTCAATCCCAAAAAATCAAAGGCTGAATGTTTTCTGATAAGTGTATGCTGATCCATAATAGACGTGGGGGGAAGCATAGGAAGAAAGGAGGAACTTTGGATATGGCAAAGGGGAGGAAGGGGAAGGGAGTGGTCATAGGGGTAGGAAAGATGGTGGAATGAGATGGACATCATTACACTAGGTACATATATGAAGATATGAATGATGTGACTCTACTTTGTGTATAACCAGAGAAATGAAAAATTGTGCACCATTTGTGTACTATGAATCAAAATGCATTCTGCTGTCATGTATAACAAATTAGAACAAATTAATTAATTTTTTAAAAATTTTATTTTGACTCACAAAAAAAGTATTCTTTTTTTTTAAAATTTTTTAGTTGTAGATGAACACAATGTCTTTATTTCGTGTATTTATTTTTATGTGGTGCTGAGGATCGAACCCAGTGCCTCACACATGCTAGGCAAGCGCTCTACCACTGAGCCACAACCCCAGCCCCTTTGCTGTCTTCTTTATTGCCGTTCTAGCATAATCTCTGTCCTATGCCTTGTGCAGTCACCTGCCAACTCCTCCATGGACCTCAAACTACCTTGATATAACAGTGGTCTACCTCATTCTTTGAATATAGCCCATGCTGCGCTGCCACTGAGACTTATTTTAAAGTGGACATGTTTTCCTTCCTCTTCTTGCTCTCCTACACGCTAACCTTGGGGGAAACATGATTACCCTTTTCCTATCTTAGGCTCAGTTATCTGTCTTTGACAACACAACCACCACTGGAATGAAGTATAAGACATTAGGAATGGAACTAACCAGAAGATCTAGGAAATGACTATCTCCAAAATTAACAAGTGAATCAGAATCCCCCACCACCAGGGAAAATCTGGAATGAATCCCTTTTAAAAGCCTTCTGTTCTCCCTGAAGGGTAGAATCACAACCTATGGGACAGAAATCCCCAATGTTTCAAATTTGCTAGAAAATCAATAAAACTTCTTTTTATATTTTCTCAAAACCATGACCTCATTATTAGATTGGCATTGGGGACAAGGACTAAGCTTTTGATAACAAGAATATGCTTTCTTAATTTGTGTGAGATCATCTTCCTTATTAACTATCACACATGAGTCTTATTCCTGACCTCTAAAGGTAAAGTACATTTAGCAAGATATTAAAGTCAAGAAATGGAGGAGGAGAAAGTATTTTCAGTTAAATACATTTAGAATATGATATGTTCTTCACCTCCAACCTTAGTGATTCAAGTTAATCAGTGTATCAAACCCTTAGAAACCATATGGTAAAAACAGTAATTTAACTTTGTTGAATCTAGCATTTTCAAAGTTTAATTTACAATGGAATATTTTTATTAAAGGAATATATAGAATATATATTAACTCATTTTATAACTTGCTCCTTTTAACACACTGAGAAATTCTGGTCAGCAAATAGCAGAATACATTCATTTGTTGATTTGAGAATTTTAAACAACGATTATGACTCTGACAAGACATTTAACATTTTGCCTAGGTTTCTTTTCCCTCTTAATTATAGGATATAGATCTAGTATTGCAGTAACATGATTTTAACCCAAGCAACACTCCCTTTCTTTTACTCCAGTTTACCTACCTACCTCTTAAAAGAAGATATCCATGCTTTCCAACATTTTAAAAAGTGATTTATTTTGTAATTAGCAAAATTTTTTCTCTCTCCTACTGCTCATTAGTATAATTTTGAGGAAAATTATATCTTTAAATCTCAGTAGATAAAATAATTTATTCAATACACTTATATTTAGCAAATATTTGCTATATATCAGGAATTTATCTAGGTTATTAGAGTGTAGAATTTAACAAAATAACCCTTGCCTTAATGGAGCTTGCATTCTAGTAACAGAAGGCAAAGTAAATAGTAAATAAAGTCAATTATATATGATATTAGTGGCTGGAAATACTATGATAAGTAGGAAAATATGTCATATTATAAGGTATTACAGCACTGGTAAGTGTAACTGATGTAGGGCAATTATGATTGCTAAATAACTTGATCAGGATAGAAGATACCATTAAAATTTCAGAGAAGTTAAATTATTAAGCCATACAGAGTATTGGAGAGAGTATTCAGGTAGAGAGTGCATCCAAGTTCAAGAAACAGTAATAAGACCACTATGAGTGAGCAAGGGGTAGTTGTACGAAACAAGGGTAAAATGGTAAATGGAGGAAGAGTAATGGACAACAGATCATTCAGGGCCTTATATCTCATTGTAAAGACATGAACCTTTCCTCTAAGTCAGGTGGAAGCCATTTCTTCATTAAACATGAAAGTATATGATTTGAATGCATTACAACAGTATACTGTATAGAGACATCAATTGGATATCTGTGTCTGGAGTTCACTGGGGTACTAAATATATATAGGTTTGGGAATCTTCAGCATATAATCATAGTTAAATTCATGAAATAAAATGAGATTATAAAGAGAGTGGGTTATCTAGAGAAGGAATCTAAGGATGAATGTTGAGGCATGCCAAAAATGTAGAAGTTTGAGAAATGAAGAGAACTTTTAAAAGGCAAGATGAATCATATATCTTTTCTCCAGTACATTTCAGGTACAAACGTATAGGGTGAACAACCATATAACAAAATATGAACTTAGTCTGCTGCTCCAAAGAATGGCAAATAAACATTACCAGTGAAATTTGTGACATTGTGTCTTCCTATTCCACTATCCTTATCAAAATCTAGTCTCAAACTTTTTCATGATAAATATATATTTTTCATTTAAATATGACTTTTTTCTAGTGAGTTGCTACTTTTCATGGTGTACAGCACCACGTGCTAAAGGAGTGAATCTCCTCTAAGTGTATATCAGGAAACTGAAGAAGACAAGCTTGTTTTAAAATGTTTTTAAAAATTGTTAAATGTTTTCCTGTTCCGTGTATGCAAAGGCTCAATCTATATGAACACATGCAGATTGGAAATACAGTAAAGTTTTCATTTGCACTCCATTAACCTAGAATTTATGAAAAAACCCTACTTCTTAAAATAACATAGGTAAATAATTGATTGTGTGGAGACTTTGCCTGAGCTATGATCCCAAATCTCAGAACCAACCATAATGAAGTCCAGCCTGAGCCAAGACTGAGAATAAAAAGTGGGTGTGACAGCAGCGATCTAATTGAAGAAAACTTTACAAAGCAAGATGCTATTACAAATATCGAGTCTGGAAGGATAAATGAAGGACAAGAAGTGAATCTAAAAGAAAAGAGAAGCAAAATTGTTGAGCCAGGAGAAAAAATCAATGTAAGGATTGTTGTTTTTCTATGTTCTTTATATAAAAATAGGTCAGATTAAGCAAATTTCATGAGATATTAAGGCATTTCCAAACTCCTTAAGAGAGCATTCATTTATGGCCCCTTTTTGTGATAAATAGCTAACATTCCAATTACATGTTTATCTGTTCATTATAGCAGTTTTCCTACTTGGAAATGCTATAATGCCCATTAATACAGTGTGTTGAAAACAATTTCTTTTTTAAACTTTCTTCCATTCAGTCCTGCATTTCTCACAAATTAGTTAAATTAATGAGGTTTTAGTATAAATCCAACTTGGTCTTGGCTCACATAATATATTACCTTATCTTCTAAAGAGAGAAAAGTGCATAACTGTGGAAAAACAATTAAAACTCTCCTTGGAAACTAAATTTATTACACATACTTTGCTAATGACAGAAATATGAATGATTGGTTATTAGATGCTCATTCCCCTTTGAAACATATTGCTTGTTATAGACGACATTAACATTAAGAAAATATGATAATGACCTTCAGTATCATCTCTGATATGATTCCTATGGATATTTTGCATCAAAGAAAAGAAAATTCTTTTCTATAGATAACATAATTGTGCAGTGACTTCTAATTATGGTCAGAAAGTAAAAGGTCTGTAATTGTGATTCCTTTAGTTAGACTTGTATATTTTACTCTAATTTTCTCCTATATTCTTTGTAATTTTTTTCATAAAGACATAACTAAACACAAGTTATTCCTTTTATAAAACTTTTAGAATAAGAGCTTGGGACTTGGTTAGATATGTGATAAATCTATTTTTCCCCAAATAATTACTGACTTAAAAAAATTTTGTCTTCTCTGTTTTCTCGCCCCCACTCCATTGCCTTCATAATGTTTTCAAATGCTACTCAAATTGGAGGCATGCTTAACACTGAAATAAAGGTTAAGACTGATTTATATGTTAATAACTTTCTACGTCTATTGCAAAATGATTTCATAGGATACATGAGATGAGCTAGTATCCCAGATATGTGAAGAACCTGGGAAATGAAGAATGGAGGTGAATTCTTCAAGGCAACAACTGTCTAAAGGTAAACCGTCCAAAATTAAAGAAGCACAAAGTTCAGGCATATCTCTGTTACAATCTTGACCATTGTTTAAAAAGGTTGCCTCCAACTTTTAAGACCCATATCACATCAATCCAGTTCATTTGCTCCTGAAATTGACATCACATTGGAAAATTGATTCAAGGTTAGTGAGTTTTACTTCAAGACATACTCTTGAGCTTCTGGATGTGACATGAATGAAAATAATAAAAAATGTTTCCTCTAGAAAACACTATTGACTCTTCCTTTTGATTTTTAATGGACAGGTGTGTGCTAAAATTAATTGTATATGAATAGAAATATCAATCTCAACACCACATTATTTCATGTAATCCCTTTGTCTGACATAGAGCTGTTTCTAGGGTTTCTTCATTTAACCTAAAACCCTGCACACTCTGTCTTCAACTACCCGTTTAATTCTCCAAACTATAATAAAGTTCAATATTTTATTTCTCTATTACTCTCTTTGGCTATAAATCTTACTAGAAAAAAGTCATAAAAGCCTTTCTAATTTTGTTTCAAGTGCTTCTACATTACCACCTGTGAAACACAGGCCTCCCTGCCTGCAGTAGAATATCTCACTTCGCCATGTTTCTCAAGCATCTTGAAAAGCTCTTACCTCCACCACAGTGCCTATCCTGCCCATGTTAACTCACAATGATCTCTCATTCCACTAATATCTCATGGTATTTTTATTTTTATCCTTACCTTTTATATACTTACCCATGTCCCTGTCCATCATGTTCTTAACATCAATAAATTACCATTATTGTTATTAATTTTGTTAGATAATTAACCATAACATTATATAATTTGACATATATACTATATCATTAAAATTTTAATTGTTAGAGAAACGAAAATTAAAACTACACTGAGATTTCACCTCACTCCAGTCAGAACAGCAATTATAAAGAATACAAATAACAATAAATTTTAGCAAGAATGTGGGGAAAAGACATAATAATACATTACTGATGAGACTTCAAATGGGTGCAACGACTCTGAAAAATAGTATGGGATTTCTCAGAAAACCTGGAATGTAAACACCATTTAACTCAGTTATCCCACTCCTCAGTATATACCCAAAGGACTTAAAATCAACATACTATAGTGACATGGACTCATCAATGCTCATAGCAGCTCAGTTCACAATAGCTACCTATGGAACTAACCTAGGTGCCCTTCAATAGATGAATGGATAAAGAAAATGTGGTACAATGGAATATTATTCAATCATAAAGAAGAATGAAATTATGGCATTGCCTGGTAAATAGATAGAACTAAAGGCTATCATGCTAAGTGAAATAAGCCAATCCCAAAAAACCAAAGAACGAATGTTCTCTCTGATGTGTGGATGTTGACTCACAATAGGCGAGGTGGGTAGAGAAGAATGGAGGTTCACCATATTGACAGGAAGGGATGGGGAAGAAGGGAGGGGGCATGGTAATGGGAAAGACAGTAGAATGAATTGGACATGACTTTCCTATGTTCATATATGAATACACCAACCAGTGTAACATCACATCATGAACAAACACAAGAAAGGGAAATTATACTCCATGTCTGTCAAAAATACATTCTTCTGTCATGCACAACTCAAAAGAACAAATAAAAATATAAAAAAATAAATAAAAATCAAAAATTAGAAAAAGTTAATTGGTCAATAAAGAATTTCTCTCGGTATAAGCATATAAAAACAGGCATTAATAAATTGCAAGGTCTCATTTCATTACTTCATGGAGCCACCATTGTGTTATATGTGATGAATTCAAAGAAGCCAAATTTCAACTAGACAATAACCGATCAACATGTATTTTAACTCAGTGTTGAATTAGTATAGTAGATAGATAACATAACATCAGGCTTCCATCCTAAAGGAATTTAAAATATTGAGAAGATAAGACTCTATGAGGGGAGTTAAGATATACTTTGAAACTTGATAAATATGCACAATATTACAAATGCATAGAGAAGAGAAAAGATTGTATTAGCCAGCTATCATGTATTTAGTATGGAGAGAACTGAGAATGAATTCACATTTACATCTGTATAAATTATCTACTGTTACTTTGGGAACTTTGTAGCATCATACATTAATTATTTGAATGTTAAGATTTCAGAAAATATCATATAGTTATTATGAGAAAATATATTATCACATAAGTTTAGTGGGACAGTTTGATAATATGTAGCAAGAGCCTTAACATATGCATTTTCTTTCACTAAACTTGTAATATAAAATAATCAGTGATACACACAAAAATTAGGCTCTTTCATGAATCTGTCTCTTCCCTCATCTCCTTTGTATTGCACAAGTCCTATTGGTTCTAATATATGTATGTGTATATATGAGTCATATATACATATGTCATATATACATATATACATATACTTACATATATCTTAAAACTATTTACTTCTCCGTTGCAACTCTCTACTCCAAGCTACTCTAATCTTTCCTTTAGACCATTCTAATGGTTTACTTGTTTTTTCTTTCTCCAGTCATTTCCTCACAAAGCAGCAGGAATGACATTTTACAAGGAAAATCAAACTATATTTCTCTTCTGGTTAAACTGTTTAATGACTTTTCATGGAAAAAGGAAAAAGGAAAAATTCTGACCATGATCTATAAAAAAGCACTGTTTATCTAATTTTTGATGGCTTTGTGAGATTTATTTCATGCTTCTCCCCCATTTATATCTAAACTCTAGCTATACTGAATATCTTTGAGTTTTTCTTTACCACCTTAAGATCTTCACATAACTCTGCTTGTTCCTTGCATAATTCTTCACTCAATATCCATTGTGTTCCACTCCTCCAAGTACACAAACCAACACACACACACACACAGACATACACACTTTATGTCTATGTTTGTTTCCTTCCAACATCCAGGTTGAATGTGAATACTACCTCCTTATAAATACCTTCCCTATCTATCTCACCCAAAGTAGTCCCTATTATCACTATTTTGGTTTCTATAATCTTATTATTTTGTCTTCATCAATCTCATTAAAATTTAGTTACACATTTATTTTCTCATTTTTGCCTATCTCCTTACTAGATATTAAATTCTATGTAGCAGGGACATTGCCTGATTTGTCAATCCCTATCTAGCCCATGGTTTTCACATTGCCATTTACCTAGTAAGTGCTTAATAAAAATTTGTTTCATGAAATAGTATACAAGGGAACTTATTATAAACATTACAATAGCAACAAATGGAAAAAAATAAATCCCCAATAATGAGGTAATGATAAAATTAATTATGATAGAACCAGGTGTGATAGCACATGCCTGTAATTTTGGCAGCTGAGAATCCTGAGGCAAGAGGATTGCAAGTTCAAGGCTGGCCTGGGTAGCTTAGTGAGATTCTGCTTCAAAAAATAAAAAATAAAAGGGTGAGGAATAAAGCTCAGTATTAAATTGCCCCTGAGTTCTATCACCAGTACCAGAAAACAAAATAAAATTATGATAAGAATATATGGTAGAATATTATGCAGCTATTAAACATCATGTTACAAAGATTAATAATAATATTAGATACTACTGATGTTTAATTACTAATATGTGGTATGGTACCCACACGATTTTAACAAAATGATTAGGTATATAAGAAATATATTTTATTAACACACACTAAAATATTAATATTGGTTATCTCTAGATTGTGAGTTTATGGGTGGCCTTTGTTTTCCTATGTTTCATAGTTTTCTATATTTTACAAATAAAAATAAAATGATTAAAATTAATACACCAAAGTTTCACCAATACGAGCAAAGTAAATGTGAATTTAGTTAAAATGCAAATGCTGTCTAGCATTTTGGTGAGATTTTTTGGCTAAAAATTAGGAGAAGTTTAATTTATGTCAAATTGATTTTTATGTAAAGCAATCTTACTTTTCTTAACTGTATAATCAAAGTATAAGATTATTTTTGTACCATGAAAGGAAGCATGTAGGAGAGTATATCAAGCTATAAAGGAGTCAGAATGTACTGTATATTTTTATTTATAAGGCACTTTTTCTCTTCCAAAAATTCTTTTACCCATAGTAGTACCATCTTAAAATAAATTAAATGTAATAAAATTAAATATAATAAATTAAAATATAATTCTTATACACTGAATAGTGCTGCCAATAAAAATAAATAAATAACTGGTGGAGACTAAATATTTCTATATTCACCTATTTAAAGGGGGAAAACCAACAATCAGGATTTTAGAAATAAGTGCATAAGTTGTTAAACATGATCTTTCTTACCACCACTAAGTAGAAATTCACATATGTAGGAATAAACAACAAATTTTTATGCAAAGTTTATATTAAGAGCACGTATCAAACTCATCAGCATTTATTCACTTACATTTTGTTTCTTATTAGTATAGTTTCTCTTTATGTGAAAATTGTATAAAGTCAAACGTGCATACATGCAGCCATGTATTACACCCCTTGCATGTGTGCACACACACACACACACACACACACACAGAATTTTCTAGTTATTAGTTTGTCCCCATACTTACAACATACCTGATATCATCAGAAAGCCACCTCCAACTTTATAACATCCAGCATCGGCAAAGGGCATACCACACACCAGCAGCAATCCCCCAGCCAGACCAGAACCAATACCTAACGTAATAAAGATTGTCCAGAAGCCTCTGTACACTGGAGAGTGAGAAGAAAAATTCAAATATTAGCCTGTAATCCCAGCACTTAGGGAGGCTGAGACAGGAGAATCGCGAGTTCAAAGCCAGCCTCAGCAACGGCAAGGTGCTAAGCAACTCGGTGAGACCTTGTCTCTACATAAAATACAAAATAGAGCTGGGGATGTGGCTCAGTGGTTGAGTGCCCCTGAGTTCAAACCCCAGTACCAAAAAAAAAGAGAAAAATACAAATATTAGAATATTCTGTAAATTAAGGCTAAACCATGAAAACAAACTATCACTAATGATAAGAACTAAGTTTGTTTGGGTTTCCAGCTTCATAGTTATTTGTCTTAACATTCTTTACCTAACTTCCTAAACATCTTTAAAAACACAATGAAGATTATTCTCCTTACTAAATATCTTCCCTTACTGTTACAGTTTTGGTTAGTGGCCCCTCTAATGTGTGACCATAACACCCTTTCACTTACATTTTGAAGAAATATATCATACTAGACTTTAATTCTCTGTTTTCTTTCTTGCATCCTTTAATAAGCTAAGAGTTCCTTGAGGGGAAAGATTCTATTTTATTTATTTCCAGTGCTTGCAAATTCCTGGCACATAGCAAAGCTTCAAAATACTTGTTACACTGTATAATATGCCTTGCCTCAGTTTCAGTTCTGCAAGGATAAAAAGGATAAGCATGGGATTATTTTTATTTGTAGCAGGCTTCCTAGCTCTAAAGTCTCTGAGGACAACCATTCTATATACTCATGACTTTGGTTTCCCATGTGTAGAAAATAAACCATAAACAAGACTTCAAATTGAGGGATTAGAAAACAGCAGTCTTTTTTAAATATATTTTTAGTTGTCAATGGACTTTATTTGTTTGTATGCAGTGCTGAGAATTGAACCCAGTGCCTTACACATGCTAGGCAAGTGCTCTACCACTGAGCCACAATCCTAACACAAACCGCAGTCTCAATTCCTAATTCTTTGACCATGCCTCATGCCTCCCTCCCTTTCTACACAAAATTTACCTGTTTCTGGCAGTGTCTGTTAACTTGTGTTGATTTTCCAAACAATCCATCCCCCTGCTGGCATGCAATTGTCCCTGTCCTTCCTCTAGCCTTTCTGAATAGATGAGAACCTGTGCAGGAGGGATATGTGAGCAGATTGAATTTTCCCAAAAACTCTTCCATATAAATAGATCTTAAATACAAAATTAATTATTAATTTCCAAAAAAAACTAAAGCAAAGAAATATGGGATTCAAGATAGAATTTACATTATCATTTTTATGGTGTTCTAATGACCCTTTTGAGAGAAATTAATACATGGTACAAAGTGAAGTGAACAATTGAAGGTGATTCTCTGGATTGTGAAATGGAGTAAATAATTTTTAAAGGATCTATATCATTCAGGAAATATTTAAAATTCTTCAGTATTCCCAAATTCCCCAGAATATAATTCAGCGCTTTGTTTACATTTTAGCTACAATGAAAAATACATATTCTTTTGTATTGTTGCTTTGAATTTTTCTCTGTACAACAGAAACAACTTTCAGATGTTCTCTTTTATCCTTACTAATTCCAGTATCTGGGAGGTTTGAAGTTTGTTTTAAATCAAGAGCTGCCACACTGGGAGAGTTAATTTGAGGCAGATTGGTAAGTGGGATTGACATGTGACAATTGACAATAATCCCTCCACCTTGCACATATTGACAATCTTCAAACTCTTTCAGAGAATTAGCACAGTCTAGCATTCATTCACTCTTTGAAAGAAGTTCTTTGAGATACCTGATATTGAAGAACTCAGGTCCATAAAAAAGTCTACAGTTAGCCATTTCATTGTGAGTGATGGTAACCTATTTTGAAGAATTCAGCTCAGTTAGTAGAGTGCTTTCCTCACATGCACAGGCCCTGGGTTCAATCACCAACATCAGAAAAAAAAAAAGAAGAAGAAGAAGAATACAAGTAACTCTGAGGTAGAAATACCATCAGAAACAGGAAGGAGTAGGGAAAAGGATTCAGACAATACTCCCTCCAATTTTGTAACTAAAATCTTGATATTTATTTTATGAATTTTCATGAGAATGTCGTGTTAATGCTCAATTAAAAGGTTAACATATTTGGCTTATTCATCTTCCTAGTGTTGCTAGAATGAAAGCCAATTTTAATTCTTCAAATAATAAGAAATAAACAATCACTTCAGGTATCATTTCCAATAAGGAAACAGTGGAGAAAAGCAAACATAGGGTAGGATTTCTTGTATATGACAATGTAACCCACAAAATTATTAACATTCGTTGCTTTTATTGGTGGCCATGGTGCCTTTTTTGAGTTGTCTAATATGTATCTGAAAGGGATTTCTCTCCAAAGGTTGACAATCTGAAGTAAATAACTTGGTCTTGCCGAACCTCAGTCTTCCCAGAAGTAAAACTTGGACAATGGTAATGCAGAGTAATTGTGATAATGGAATAAGTTTTATGAAAAATACATAGTGTTTAATAAATAATAACTAATTAATGTTATTATTATCAGAATTATTTCAAACAAACTGCCATTTTATTGCATTTCTTTTGGTACTTAAAACCATAAAGCTCCCATAAAAACACAGGGAAACTGAATTGCTGTTTTATTTTTCTTCAATTTGTATGTTGAGAGGATAGAACAGTGGAAAGAACACTTTGTCAGGAATCAGTAGACTTGCCTGCATGCATGTGCTGGCTCTGTCACATACTTGCCTTGTGGTTCTGAAAAAAAGTCCTTTGGTGCTGTTTCCCTTCATTTTTCATTCTCTGTCAGAATGTAAATAGTAAGTCTTTTCTATGCCTACCTCTAAGCCTTCTAAGCTGCTCAGGGCACAGGAGGACAATTTGTTGCTGATATTTCCATGGTCATGATTTTTCAGAATGAGGATTGAATGAGAATATATATATATATATATATATATATATATATATATATATATATATATATATATATACACACACACACACACACACATATAATGTTTATATATATGTATATATAACATATACTTTATACATATAATATTTGTAACACTAACTCAATACCTGGACCATATTAAGTACTCAATAAGTATTTACTATCATTATCATATTTGACTGGTTTGTTCATTTTTACTTAGAATGTTTCTATTTTTTATTTATCAGAAATAATCATACCAAAATTTTAAAAATTAATATTTTATTACTGCAGGTGAGACAAAGTAATGGCATGATAGTCAAAGAATAAAATTTTATGTTTTGAACATTATTCAGAAAAATTATAGATGAACTGCATTGCTTGTACTTTAGTCCATATAATAATGCTGTAGGAAAAAAAAAAGAAGATATAAACAGCTACCCTAAAACATGGTCAGATCAAAATCTCATATAGTGACCAAACGATTATTTTTTTAATAGCAGGAGATTTAACCTAGGGGCACTCAACCACTGACTTATATCCCAAGGTATTTTCTATTATTTATTTTGAATCAGGGTCTCAATAAATTGCTTATGTTCTCACTCAATTGCTGAGGCTGACTTCAAACTTGTGATACCCCAGCCTCAGCCTCCCTAGATGGTGGGATTATAGGCATACACTTGTTTGACATCCATTATGTTGATAAAATGAGGTAATGGATGTGAAAATGCTGTGTGAGATTATAATTAATGCTAGAAAGTATATCCTATGTGCTTCTTGATTGCATTTTAGTTGGTTTTTAATGTAAAGTAACTATAGTAAATTGTAATGTGTAATCTTGGATACAATTTGTAAGTATAAACAAAAGTGAAAGGAATTTATAAAACAAGATTTTTCAAATACTGATAATTTTTAAAGTTTGCTGAATATATGCTAATTTGTACTGCAACTTATGATGTAATTCTATTTTCCTGTTCAAATATGGTCAGCTTTGTGTATGTGTGTGTTCTGCATCCATATATTAAAGTAATCACAGACAAAAATATATGAAGAAAAACTGCATGAGTGCTAACCAGGCACAGATTTTTCCTGTCACTTTCATTTAAAATACAGTACTATTTGCATAGCTTTTTATTTTATTAGCTACTGTAAGTAATCTAGGGATGATTTAACCATACAAAAGTATGCATAGATTACATTCAAATGTTGCTCCATTTTATATAAGGGGCATGAAAATCTGTGGATTTTAGTGTCCTTGAGAGTATTGGAATCATATCCTTGTGAATTCCCACATTAAGTGTTAAAAAATCAAATTTGTGAAATTCTAATAGAAATATTATTCCACTTAACCTTCAAATCTAGGGAACAGAAGTAGAACTTATATGTCTGAATATTGTAATAACAAATGTTAAAGAGAAATTTGAATTCCCTTGCTCAATTCTTTTTTGGACCAGAGTAGCATAAAGAGCAACAATAGAAGTTTTAGAATAAAAATTACTTAATTCTTACTTTGGGTTCCACCACTTTGAACTTTGAACTCTGAGTATCAGTTTCCTCATTTAAAAAATGGTTCTATAGTATCTAATATAGTTTCATGTGTGTAGAAAATTATATCATTTTCACCAATCTTCACACATAATAAATGTTTAAATTTTGTTCTCTTTTCTTTTTTCCCTTACGTAGAATACCTCCTATTGGATAATTGTTCAGATGAAATCTACTTTGTGATATAATTGTAGTCTGTCTACAGAAGCTAAGATAACAAACTTAGTACAAAATCTAGCATAAATCATTGATTTAATTAAAACCAAATAAACTCTTAATCATCATATATATTAGTTATATATAACAATAATCCCAGTAATATTTTTCAAAACTCACCTGTAGTTGCATCAAAGGAAGGATGTGGGAAAGGCCCAACAGCAATTGTCATAGGAAAGAGATACCCAGGAATACAGCGCTTGGGATGAGGATGGTTCACTGCCAGAGAAAATAGACACCATGTTTATAATTGTAAGATTTTGGAAATTAAACTCTAATCCTTTGTGCACCTTGCAATTCAACAAAATGTTTGAAGGACTGAATAAATAATGAGTAGAAATATGTAATTTTGTAGATAATGTTGGTGGGATACAAAGAAGAGAAATGATATGCCAAAGTCACATATAAAAAAGTAGAAATTGGGATACAAATATCCTAGTTCTGATTTAATGTCTTTTAAAAACTTGTCTCCATTAAAATTTTGTGTGCTTTCATTTAAAATCATCAAAATTTAACCAGCTTTTAGTATGTACTTAAAACACCTAAGCTAGATGTGTTGTGGACTATTAAGTCTCTGGCTTTATAGAAATAATTACAACCTAATGATATAAATAGAAACACATGTCCAAGGAGGTGAAATAATTGTAGTCTGTCTTAAATGATATAAAATGTATTGAGGCTATTGTCACAGGTTTCTAAGAGGAGAAAGATATTGATTTTAATTGGGTGTTCCAAAAAATATTCTGAAAGTTGTAGAATTTGATTTTGGCCTTGAAGAATGAGTATAAAATTATCAAGTGAAAGTGGACAAAGGAAATTCTAGATAAAGAAAAGGGCACAAACACAGGGAGTGACACAGCAAAGTAGTAAGCAAATTTTGGGGGAAAAGCCTAAATTTTAGCAATAGAAGTGAAATAATGATATTTCTAGTTTTCAAAAAGTTCATTGAGAATTACAGGAACAAATCATAGCTATATATTTGCCAAAACAGCATAAGTACAATTCTCATTTTACTTTCTAAAAAAAGTCAAATTAATGGGAATGTGAGATATCCACCTAAAACATAAAATATGCAATATGATACAGGTCAAACATTGTGGAAGTAAGCTAACTATTTGTATGTCAGGTATCATGATAATCATGTAATAGATAACAAAATCAGTGTGTCAAAAGATCACAGGATGAGTTGAAACTAGCACAGTGAAATTTATTGTAAAGTTGTGCTCTTAATTTCTAAAAGCTACTTGCACTCTATGTGGTAAGAAATACATGTATAAAGAAAATAATGCAAAGTTAAGATAGATACTCTACAAAATTCACCATAAAGTAAATATGGCTTAATTGTAAGTTACATTAAACAAAAAGTTAATGCCATTTTATTTTGCATGAATGGAGGTAGAGTGACTTGTCACCACAAATATAGATGATAAGTAACATCTGGGGTACTATGCTAATTATAGGTACCAGATTTTAAAAGGGACATGAGCAAATTAAAGTACAAAGAAGAGTGAATAGAGCAGCTACAGAATGAGAATATTATTCTGTTACAAAAAATAGAATAAAATTAGGATACTGTAGAACAGAAATACATGGTTGAGATGAAGATGAGAAGAAGTGAATGATAATGCTCATTAATCACTTGAGGAGCTACCATGGATAGAAGTGACTGACTTGTTCTTTTGGATCCAAATGGCAGAATGAGAAACCATGGCCAGAGATTTAAGAAAGAACTGATTTTGTTTAATGATAAAAGACACATGCTATAATTATAACTGTCAAATATTACAATAGTGTATTTAATGAAATAGATAAGCACCCTTCAATGAAAATATTGAATAATAGACTCAATGGCTACTTGTCAACATGATACAGAAAAGATTCATACATCAATCAGGTTGGGAGTTGGACTAAATAACCTGTAGGGTATCTTATAAGAGTAATGATTTCTGATTCAAGGAGCCCATGAAAAATAACATGTGATCATAATGGAAGTAGATCATATCAATATTAATAGCAGTATCTTATGATTAATGATATACTGAGAATGTTAAATGCATTAATACAGTGTCTACTGATTTTAAAGTGTTTTATAGTTAACACTAGCACTTCAAAATAAATGGACATTGTCTCCACCCATATTACTAAAATCTTCCCATTGAATTATTGCTACAGCCTGAATATTAAATTAATTTGCAATAATAAATGATTTTATGATTTATATCAAAGGAAAGATTTTAAGATTTGCCTAAGATATAAAAGGTAGGTTATTAATGATAAGAAACTTCAGTGTTTATCCATTCATATGTGTACTTCAACTACATTTGACATACATTTTCCTCACCAAGTTTAATTCTTAGGTCTGACATGTCAAGGCTGTCAATCAGGCTTATGTATCAAAAGATATAGAAGAAGGTGGCTCAGAGGAATTCATATTGCTGCATCAGCTCTCCAAGAATGAGATAAATCAGTAGTTCTGCAGCAGCAGCAAACTGAGGTAGGGAAATGAGGATTGGTAGGAGCATAATAGGGTGGCAACTTGGTGATCTAGTATTCAGAAAAAAAACAAAAAAATATTGGCCAAGAATATGAAAATAATAAATAAAAGCAAAAGATGTTGCAATGTCAGGCATGCTGTAGCTCAGTGAGGAAGGAAAAGCACTCCTTCTCCAAAAAGAAAGTAACTTTCCCAATGAACTTAAGAAAAACAAATGCTAATGGAAAAGTCTGCAACTGGAGGAGAGCATAAACTCAGAAAAACCTGGGCTGTGTTTACTGGAGATAAAGAATAGGAGTCTTTGGCTGAAGAGAAAACTGGTAATCTCCAACAGAGGTACATTTTGAGATCCAAGACCAGTTACTTAGGCCACAGTTTTCACTGTATCATTGATGCCCAAACCTAGACCTATTCTGAGCATAGAATAGGAACTTTTACCCTGCTGGGGCTCTGCAAAGTGAATAATAAGGGTGTTTTGATTGTAAATTGCAAGACTAACTAGAGTGATAAATGGTGTAGGTAACAGGGATTGGGAGTTTATGTCTAAGGAAGACAGAGGGAAAGTCTCAAGCTCACTCCCAAATCATACCAGATGGGTAGGGACAGTGTCTGCTTAGGAACTGACTTCCTCAACAGGACTACTAAAGCACAAGAAGTAAAATCAAGCACGAATAAATGGGATGACATGCAAATAAATACTCCTGCACAGCAAAGGAAATAATCAAGAATGTGAAGAGTCTATAGAACAGGAAAAAATCTTTGCTACCTGCACCTTAGAGTGTTAATCTCCAGGATATATAAAGAACTCAAAAAAAACATCACAAACCCAAATAACCCAAATCAATAAATGGGCAAAGGAACTAAGCAGGCACTTCATAGAAGAAATACAAATGCTTTAAAAATATATGAAAGATGTACAGTATCTCTAACAATTAGAGAAACACAAATGAAAACTACACCAAGATTCCATCTCACTCCAGTCAGAATGGCAAATATCAAGAATACAAACAATAATAAATGTTGGCGAGGATGTGGAGAAAAAGATACATTCATACATTTCTGGTGAGACTGAAAATTGGTACAATCATTCTGGAAAGTAGTGTGGAGTTTCCTTCGAAAATTTGCAATGGAAGCACAATCTGACCCAGTTATCCAACTCCTTGTTATATACCCAAAGGACTTAACATCAGCATAACACAGTGACACGGCTGCATCAATGTTTCTAGCAGCTCAGTTCACAATAGCTAAGCTATGGAACAAATATAGGTTCCCTTCAACTGGTGAATGGATAAAGAAAATGTAGTATATGTAAACAATTGAATGTCACTCAGCCATAAAAAAGAAATATGGCATTTGCCAGTAAGTGAATGGAACTGGAGACTCTCATGCTAAGTAAAATAAGCCAATCCCAAGAAACCAAAGGCCAAATGTTTTCTCTGATATGCAGATAATAATACATAACAATAGGGGAAGGGAAGAATAGTAGTTCAGTGGAATAGACAAAGGGGAATGAAAGGAAGGGAGAGGGAATGAGAATAGAAAAAACATTAGAATGAATTGGGCATAGCATTCCTATGTTCATATATGAATACACAATAAATGTAATTCCACATCATGTACAATCACAAAAATGGGATCCCATTAGAGTAAGTTATACTCCATGTGTGTATAGTATGACAAAATTATATACTACTACTGTCATGTGTATATAAAAAGAACAAATTTTTTAAAAAAACAAAAATTTACTTTTGCGGTTAAAGAAGTTTTAATGAACAAATTAAGAGAGCAAATATAAAAGGTGAAAGACAATTTCAATAAAGAGAGACATTCTGATAATCAAACAATCAGAATTCCTGGAAATAAAAGGCCCAATAATTTCTTTAAAAAATTTGAAAGTATCACCAACAGATTGGATTACATAAAAAACAGAACTTTACTGCTTGAAGACAGGGTATATAAACTTTAACACTCAGTAAAGTTTAAAGGAAAAAAAAACAAAAAACAAAAGGCCAGGGCTGGGGTTGTGGCTCAATAGTAGAGTGCTTGCCTATCGTGCATGAGGCATTGGGTTTGATCCTCAGCACCACATAAAAAATAAATAAGTAAATAAATAAAATAAAGGTATTGTGTCCATGTGCAACTAATAATAAAGTAAAAAAGTCATCATCACAATATATAAGATATCATGAAAAACCTTAAGAGACCAAATTTAAGACTTATTGATCTTCATGATGGAATGATGATACAGGTTAATGGCATTAAGAAAGTTTTCAGTGAAATAGTAGCATAAAAATTCCAAACTTCAAGAACAACATGGACATAGAAATACAGAATATATAAAGAAACATAAAAAGAAAAGTTCAAAAAAGAACCTCTCCACAACATATTAAAATAAAAATGCTTAATAATATAATGATAGATTTTTTTAAAAAGACCAAATAATAGATTTATTGCAAGAGATTCACCTTACAAATACATCCACAGACAAATGGTGACAGGATGGGAAAAGATATACCATGCAAATAGTAGTTAGAAGCAAGCAAAGGCATCTATTCTCATATCAGACAAAGTAGACACTAAGCCAAATTTAAATAGAAGAGACAAATTTGGTCATTTCATATTATTTATGGGAATTATCCAACCACAGGTTATAATGATTGTAAATATTTATGCCTCAAACAATGATGCAAAATCTTCTCAATATTAAGAATCAAATAGAACACAATACAATAATAGATGGTGATTTCAACAATACTCTCACAACTAGACAAGTCATCCAGACATAAACTATGTAGAGATTGTACAGCACTAAAATATGCTTAATAATGTGGACTTAACATATTTATAGACTATTCATCCATTAATGGCTAAGTTCACCTTTTACTCAGCAGCACATGGACTATATTTTCAAATAGATCATATTTTAGGTCACAAAGCTAATCTTAGCACATACAAAAAATATAAAAATAGTAGCTTGCATCCTATCAGATCATAATAGAATTAAATTATAAATCAATAACAAGATATAAAATAGAAATCACTCTAATACCTGGAGATTAAATAAGAAACTTTTGAATATTGAAAGGATAACAGAAGAAAACAGGGGAGAAATAATAAAAAAATGTATAAACAAATAATAATAATGGTACAGCATATCAAAATATCTGGAAGAGTATAAAGGCAGTTCTAGGAGAAATGTTTATTTCAACTGACTGCCTACATTTAAGAAAAAACAGAAACATACCAAATAAATATATGAATACATAAATAATCTAATGTTATACTGAAAGGCCCTTAAAAATAACAAACTAACAGCAAAATCAGTAGAAGAGAGGAAATTATTAAAACCAGAGCCAAAATTCATGAAATTTAGAAGTAAGAAAAATACAAAGGATTATATGTGGATGCTAAGAAAAACAAGAGAGGAGAATAAAAGTTTAGTGGATTATACAAAGAGTAATGAAGGAAAGGGAGGTGGGATAAGAAAGACAGTGGAATAAATATGACACAATTTCCATATGTATATATAAATACACTAAAATGAATTGCTACATCATGTCCACTTACAATACTGGGATCCTAATAAGAATAAAATATATCTATAAAATATATAAATGTGTCAAAATATACACTACTTTCATGAATATCTAAAAAGAACAAATAAAATTTTAAAAACAAAAATATAAAGAATCAATGAAACAAAGAGTTGATGTTTTGAAAGGAAAAGCTAGATTGATAAACCCTTATCTAAATTAACCAAAACAAAGAGATGACACAAATTAACAAAATTAGAGGTGCAAAAGGAAATATCATTACAGACACTACTTAAATCTAGAGATCATTAAAAACTATTCTGGGAGCTGGAGCTGTAGTGCAGTGGTAGAGCGCTTGCCTCGCATGCGTGAGTCACTGGGTTCGATCCTCAGCACCACATAAAAATAAATAAAATAAAGGTATTGCATCCATCTACATCTAAAAAATATATAAAAAAGAAACTATCCTAGCCAGGTGTGGTGGTTCACGCTTGTAATCCCAGAACTTTGGGAGGCTGAGACAGGAGAATCGCAAGTTCAAAGCCAGCCTCAGCAATGGCGAGGTGCTAAGCAACTCAGTGAGACCCTGTCTCTACATAAAACACAAAATACGGCTGGAGATGTAGCTCAGTGGTTGAGTACCCCTGAGTTCAATCCCTGGTACCCCAAAAGAAAGAAAGAAAAAAAACTATTCTAAAAAAATTTAGTCCAATAAAATAGAGAATCTTGATGATGAAAATCTAAGAACCAGATGGTTTCTCAGCTGAGTTCTACCAAACCTTAAAAGAAGAATTATTACCAATTCTCAGAAAATTATTCCATGAAATAGAAAAGGAGAGATCACTGCCAATTTTTTTCTATGAAATCTATATCATCCTGATACCAAAACCAAATAAAGAAACATCAAGGAAAGAAAACTTCAGGCCAATAACCTTATTGAACACACATGCAAAAATTCTTAATAAAATATTGGCACATTGGATGTAAACACACACATTAAGAAGATAGTATGCCATTGTCAACTGGGATTTATCTGATGGATATCAGATTGTTTCAACATACACAAATTAAAAAATGTAATTCACTGCATAAGTAGACTCAAGGAAATGAACCACATTATTATATCAATAGATGTAGAAAAAGCATTTAGCAACATCTAACACCCATTCATGTTTAAACACTAGAGAAACTAGAGATAGAAGGGTCTTACCTCAACAGTGTAAAAACTATATATGACAAACACAAGACCAACATTGTACTGAAAGGAGAAAATATGAAACTATTTTTTTCTTAAGAAAAGAACAAGACAAGCCGGGTGCAGTGGCTCAAGCCTGTAATCCCAGCACTTAGGGAGGCTGAGACAGGAGAATCACGAGTTCAAGGCCAGCCTCAGCAATGGTGAGGCACTAAACAACTCAGTGAGACCCTGTCTCTACATAAAACACAAAATAGGGCTGGGGATGTGGCTCAGTGGTCGAGTGCCCCTGAGTTAAATCCCCAGTACCAAAAAAAAAAGAACAAGACAAGGATGTCCATTCTCATGACTCCTATTCAACATTGTCCTCAAAATTCTAGCCAGGGAAGTAAGAGAAAAAAGGAAATTAAAGGGATGAATAGAGGAAAACAAGAGATTGAATTATATCTATTTTCTTATGACATTTTCTTATGTTAAGGAGACCTGAAATCCTAAACCAGAAGACTTCTAGAGCTAATGAACAAATTTAGGAAATTATCAGGATACAAGATCAACATATATAAATTAATCATTTTCATGTACTGTAATAATGAACCTGCTGAAATAGAAATTAGAAAAACTAACCCAATCATAATAATCTCAAATAAATAAGAAACTTGTGAATTAATCTAACAAAGGAAGTGATGGACCTCTACTACGAAAACCATAAAACACTGAAGAAAGAAATTGAAGAAGATTTAGAAAATGGAAAGACATCTGATGTTCTTATAGAATTAATATTATCAAAATGGACATACTACTAAAATCAATATGAACATTCAACACACTCTCCATCAAAATATCCATGCATTCTACACAAAAATTAGGAGAACAAAAGTACAGTGTAAAAATTTATTCATAAGAATAAGGGACCTAGAATATCCAAAGGAATCTTTAGCAAAAACAGTGATGATGGAGGCATCACAATACCAGATGTCAAATTATACTACAGAGCTATAGTAACAAAAACAGCATGGTATTGGTACAAAAACCAACATGAAGGCTGATGTAATAGAATTATAAGAAACATAGAAAAGCCATATAAATTCAGTTATCTGATTCCAGACAACAGTGCCAAAAACATACATTGCATAAAATCTAACTCTTTTAACAAAATGGTGCTGGGAAAAATGGAAATCCATATGTAGAATAAGGAAATCTGATCCTTATTTCTCACCCTGCCCAAAAGTCAAACCAAAATAATTCAAAGATGAAGGTATTAAACTAGAAACTCTACATCTCCTAGAAGAAAATGTATGCCCAGCACTCCAACATATTTGCACAGGGATCAATTTCCTTAACAAGAATTCTAAAGTGCAAAAAATAAAACCAAAAAGCAGTAAGTGAGATGGCATAAAATTTTAAAAGGTTCTGCAAAGCACAGGAAACAAATGAGAATGTAAAGAGAGAGCTTATCGGATGGGTAAAGATTTTTGAAATCTGCTCCTGAGAACATTTATATACAGTATATATAAGAAACTTTAAAAATGTAACACCAAAAAAATTCCCCAATTCATAAATGGACAAAATAATTAAATAGACACCACATAAAAAAAATGCTGATGGCCAGCAAATATATAAATAAATGTTCAAGTTGGGGTTGTAGCTCAGTGATAGAGTGCTTGCCTAATACTTGTGAGTCACTAGGTTCAATCTTCAGCACCACATAAAAAATAAATAAAATAAATATATTAAAAAAGAAATGTTCAACATCTCTGGAAATTAGGGAAAAGAAAATCAAACTACACTGAGATTTCATATGGCTCAATTGTAATTATCAAGAATATAATAATAATTATTGGTAAGGATATAGGGGAAATGTACACTCATATATTATTGGTGGGACTGCAAATTAGGGCAACTACTCAAGAAAACTATATGAAAATCCCCCACAAAATATGTATGAAGCCACCATATGGCCCAGATATTACATTTCTTGGTATATAATCTAAAGATACAATATTATCATACTAAAGCAATACAGTGACATCAATATTTATCAATATTTATAGCACTACTATTACTCAGCCATAAAAAAGAATAAAATTATGGTATTTTCTTTTTTTTTTTTTTTTGGTACTGAGGATTGAACTCAGGGGCTCTCGACCAGTGAGCCACATCCCCAGCCCTATTTTGTGTTTTATGTAGAGACAGGGTCTCACTGAGTTGCTTAGCACCTCGCCGTTGCTGAGTCTGGCTTTGAACTCGCGATTCTCCTGTCTCAGCCTCCCTAAGTGCTGGGATTACAGGCTTGCGCCACCGCACCCGGCTAAATTATGGTATTTTCTAACAAATGAATACAACTGGAAATCATCACACTAAGGCAAATAAGCCAGAACCAGAAAGTCAAAGTATAAATATTTTCTCTGATATTCAGAACCTAGTCAAACATAAAGGAAAAAAGAAAAACAAGTGAAAGGGGGAGTATGTTCTCAAAATCAAAGAAAGATTAGTGGAGTAGAAGAACTTGATTTAGGGGAAGGGATGGGATAAGGGAAGAAAATTGGACTTAATCTGACCATATTTTTTATGTACACCCATTAATATACTACATTGAATCTCACTGTTATGTATATTCACAAGGCACTTAAAACAACAAAACTATAAGTAAATATCAGAAGGATCAATAAAGTACAGTGGAGGAAACATAATGGTAAAAGGAATAATCCAAAAAAATATAACAATAGTAAATATTTGTGCCCAAATGGCAGTTCACCTAATTACATAAAACAAACACTTCTTGACATTAATTCTCAAACAGAACCCAGTACCATAATACTGGGTGATTAGAACACATCCTGCTTACCAATAGAGAGGTGTTCCAAACATAAAATAAAGAAAGAAAGATAATTCTTTATTGTATTGACAATTTTCTTTTAATCTCTTGCCTTCTTTTATATTAATTTAGACCACATGTATTCTTTTTTAATTGGTTGTAATTATCTTAATATTTATTTTATTCATCTGTTTTTATGTTAGGAACCTGCATGTACTTATTTGAAAGTGTTTATTCAAATCATTTATACATTTTTAATTGTGTTACTTGACCTTTATGATTTTTAGTAGTTCTTCATATATTTTGTATTCAAGTTCTCCATATTGCCAGCATTTTTTCACATTGTGTTGTCTTTTTTAATTAATATAAAGTTGACAAATATTATTACATGATACCAGTTCACAGAGACTAATACACACATATATAAATATATATATATATATATGTATATATATATACACACACACTTATATGGTACAATTGCAATGTGTTTTGATATATGTATACAAATGAAATAATTCAGATAGAGCTAAAATTTTATCAGTTCACATTCTTAATAAATGGAATGTCATCAAATTAAAGAGCCTCTGCCCAACAAAGGAAACATTTAGGAATGGGAAGAGGGAACATGCAGAATGGGAGAAAATCTTTGCTAGCTACTCTTCTGACAGGATTAATATATAGAATATATAAAGAACTCAAAAAAATTTACACCAAAAAATCAAATAACCCAATTAAAATATGAGCACATGAATTAAACAAATTCTCAAAAGGAGAAATACAAATGCCCAACAAATACATGAAAAAGTGTTCAACATTATTAGTGATTAGAGAAATGCAAATCAATACTACACTGAGATTTCATCTCATTCCAGTCAGAAATGCAGTCACCAATAATACAAATAATAACAAATGCTATATACAATGTGGAGAAAAAGGAACACTTATACACTGTTGGTGCAACTGTAAATTATTACAACCACTATGAAAATCACTATGAAATTTCCTTAAAAGACTAGGCATGGAACCACCATGACAGAGCTATACCACTCCTCTGTATTTATCCTAAGGAATTAAACTCATCAGACTATCATAATACATGCATATTCATGTTTATGGCAGCACAACTCACAATAGCCAAACTTAGGAATCAGCCTATGTGTTCATCAATGGATGAACAGATAAAGAAAATGTGGTGTGTATACACATACCACAGAGTTTCATTGAGTCATAAAAAAATAAGTTATGTCATTTGGAGAGAAACAGATGGAATAAGAGACTATTAATTTAGGTGAAATAAGTCAAACTTAGAATGTCAAGAGTTATATATTTTTTCTCATATAATGAAACTAGCAAGGAAAAAAGAAAAGAAAGATAGAGAGTTTGGAGATTTCATCAAATTCAAAGATCAGTAGAAGATAGGAAACAGGGGGTTGAAGGTGGGGAGCAAAGGGGGAAGTGTTGGGTAGTAATATTAGAGAAATTATATTGTTATAGTATGTGTATGTTTCAATATATAACAACAAATCCCAGCATTATGTATAACTATAATGCAATTAAAAATGTGAAAAAACAATTTCACTTTGCCATGGTATATTATAAATCAAAAACAAAAGGAAATTTGAAATGTATGCTTTAAGTTGTTATGAATTATAATAACCACCTTGCTGTACAATAGATTACAAAACTTTGTCTTGTCTAACAGAAACTTTATACCTTTTCACCAACAACCATCCATTTCCCTCACTTTCTCATCCCTGGTAACTTCCATTTTATTCTCCATTTCTATGAGTTTGACGTTTTTTGATAACACTTATAAGATCATCTTTATCTAAATGGCCTATTTCATTTATTAACAAAATATTACCCAGGATCATTGATGTTGTCACAAATGACAGAATGCAGCAAGATCAATTCTGAAAATATATCCAAATAAAATGAAACTAATACATCAGGATTGTTTCACTCCCACACTCACTGTGGCATTGTTTATGATAACTAAGATATGGAATCACCTAAGTATCCATCAATGGATTAATGAATAAAATATGTTATATATACAGAATGGACTAGTATTCAAACTTTTGAAAAAGGTGGTCTGTTAGTATCTTTTTCTTTTCTTAGTGTCTCTCAGTACAAAGGCTGTGGGTTGTTTTGGTTATTTTCCTAATGTTAGTGAAGTACAATCTATTGTTTTCTTTTCAAACATGTTTTTTAAATATATATATTTTAGTTGTAGATGAACACAATACCTTTATTTTCTTTGTTTATGTTTATGTGGTGCTGAGGATCCAACCCAGCGCCTCACATGTTCTAGGCATGCACTCTACCACTGAGCTACAACTCCAGCCTTCAAACATGTGCTTCTGAAGTCACAATTAAAAAAACTGTTGCCTACCCCAAATTCACAAAAATTTTTCTCTTATTCTTCATCATAAGAATGTTATAGTTTTATAATAGGCCTATGATCTCTTTTGAATTATTTTTTGTGTTATGTCAGGCAAGTGTTTTAGTCATCTCTTTCACTGCCTTGACTAAAGGACCCCACCAGAACAACTGTAGGGCAGGAAAAGTTGATTCGCAAGTTCACAGTTTCAGAGGTCTTAGTCCGTGGAATGCCAGCTCCATTTCTCAGGACTGGAGGTGAGGCAGAACAACATGGCCAAAGAGTGTGGCAAAGGGAAGCACCTCACACAAAGGCCAGGAAATTAGAAAGTGAGGTCTCCACTTGCCAGATACAAATATATACCTCAAAGCCACGCCCCAATTCTTAGCACCTCCAGCCACACCCTACCACTTCAGCTACCACTCAGTTAAGCCCTATCAGGGGATTACTTTACTGATTGGGTTAAGACTCTCACAACCCAATCCTTTCTCTTCTGAACCTTCTTGCATTGTCTCACATGTGAGCTTCTGGGGGGATACCTTACCTCCAAACCAAACAGTAAGTTTCCAAGTTCACATTTTCATGTGGATCATCCAATGCTCTAACATCACTCTTTGAAAGAGAACTGTGCTTGCTCTCTCAATATTGAATTGATACAAATGGGTACTTGCCGAGCATGTGTGAGGCATTGAATTCAATTCCCAGGTACCACAAAAATAAACACAAAGGAATCAAAAACATAATATTTTCAAATCACAAAAAGAAAAAAAAAGAGAGATCATTTGACCATAAATGCAAGGGTTTATTTTTTGACTCTCCATTTTATTGCACTTATATGTTTATCCTTATGACACTACCATACAATTTAATTACTGTAGATTTGTAGGAAAAATAAATTTATTCTCTGATGTTTTTCTTCTTTCTCAATGTTATTTTGTCTACTTTAGGTTAATTTATTTTCACAGAAAATTTATGATTAGGGTAACAATTTCTGGAATATAGCTATTAACTATTAAAGAGATTACATTGAATCCATAGATCAATTCAGGGAGTGCTTCCATCATAAAAATACTAAGTTTCCAATCCTGGAGCATAGTATATCTTTCCATTCAATCAAATCTTTAATTCTTTCAGAACTTCTTTGAGGATATTTGTGCATAAGTCTTATATTCCTAAGTATTTTGTGATATTGTGAATGGAATTATGTAATTAATGTCATTATGTCATGTTTATTGCTATTTAAATTCAATTAATTTTATGCATATACATCATGTATCTTGCAAGTTTGTTGAACTTCTTTATAAATTCTGACTGATTTTCTATTGGATTACTTAGAATTTTCTATATATAGGATCATGTATTTTGCAAATGAATATAATTTGACTTCTTTCCCAATTATTTCTTGTGGGACATTGTTTTGATTAATAATTAGTGGTTTACTTATTATAAGTCCAGTCAAATATTTTCTTAAATAAATTTTTATACTTTGAGTCTTTTTAAGAATATGTTTACTCCATTTAGGTTACCTAATTTGTTCACATACAGTTGTTCATAACATTTTACAATCCTTTTTTATCTCTGTATTGTTAGTAGCTTTCTTTCTTGTTTTTTTGCTCAATTTAGTAGTTTGAAGGTACTATCTTGTTTTTATTTTTGTTTTTTTAGTCAATCCTTCTAATGTTTTATCAATTTTGTTCATCTTATAAAAACATTAACTTTAATTTCAATATTTTTTCTATTTTCGATATCTTTTTTTTTTTTTTGGTATTGGGGATTGAACTCAGGGGCATCAATCACTGAGCAACATTCTCAGCCTTATTTTGTATTTGATTTAGAGACAGGGTATCACGGAGTTGCTTAGCACCTCACTTTTGCTGAGGCTGGCTTTGTACTTGTGATCCTCCTTTCTCAGCCTTCTGAGCCACTGAGATTACAGGTGTGCACCACTCTGCCTGCCATTTCTTTTTTTTTATTCTTCATTATTTCCATTATTGTGCTTGATTTGTGTTTAGTTTGCTCTTCTCTTTGCTTAAGGTGAAAAATTTGTTATTTACTTTAAAAAAAATCTCCTCTTAAAATAGGCATTTACAGCTAGGCCAAACAGTGAAATTATGCTGTCTTTTGTAATTACCTAGACACTTTTAGCAATATTCTATTTCTGAGAAGGCAGGGATTGCAATTACTGTTTAGTGTTACTTATGTTCCGACTAAAGAATTTTCTTTAGTAATTCCTGAACTAGAAGCACAGTAGCAATGACTTCTCCCAGTTTTGTTTATATGGAAGTTATTGTTACTTTGTGTTGGAGATTCAAACTTCTAGTTATTCATAAATTATATTTATTCATAAATTATAGTTATTCATAAATTATGACTTTCTAGCTATTCATAATTATATAATAATTTTACATTTTTTAAGCATTTTTATTAACACATAATAATTGTACATATTTATAAGATACAATGTGATATTTCAACATATGTATGCAATGTGTAATGATCAAATCAGGGCAATTACTATTTCCACCTCTTATTGTTACTTTGTGTTTGGAGATTAAATCTTCTAGTTATTCATAAATTATACAATAAATTATTGTAAACTATAGTTACTCTACTCTTCTGTCAAACACTAGAACTTATTACTTCCACCTGTGTTTTGGTTCCCTTTATCCAACCTCCCCCTCTCTCCTCCAAAGTTTGAAAACATCAAGAGAAAAGCAAATTGCCATTTACAAAGGATACCAATAATATTAAGAGCTTTTTCCTCAGAATGAATGGAGGCTAAAAACCAGGCATAATATATGCAAAGTGTTTAAAGTAAAAAAAAATTTGAAAACAAGAAGAGAGGAAAAATTAAAGAAAAATATTCCTTCCAGATTATTATTTCATAAAGAGTTGTTAATATTATGCAATTTTTTCATGAATGAGGTTTCTCAACTAAAAGTCCCCTCTTTTAGTTTATAAAGCTGTGATTTGAGCATTTTAAGTTTCATTTAAATTTTATATTAAGTATATTTATGTCACTTTAAAATAAATTGTAATATGACAAACAACATAGTCTTCTAACTTCATAATCCCTCAGATGTTCCAGTTTATGGCATTATAGCATATGTAGCTTGGGGTATGGTTCCAAATTTTTGGGCCACATACTGAGCCTTGAAAATGATAACAACTGCTTCACATCTATGTTTTGAAGATTAATAAAGTTGTAATATACCAAAATATTTATAAGTAAAAATTACTTAACAAATGCAAACAATGATTGTGATAATCTTAAATTGACTTTTTCATGATAACAAAGTGAATTTTTCATAAAAATGTTTTTCTTCAAGATTTAAACATTTATGGGTTTGACTCTGGCTACCTATTCTTCATTTGTCATTTTTCCCTTGCTTCTAATTGTGCCAGGCCTGAGATTTCAATTTCTCAATCTTTGAATCTAGAATTTTGACATTTAAATATGTGGAAACCTAAAACTATAGATCTCTCTGTGATTTCAACATGTATGTAATCATCCTCATTCACTTTCAGAGAGTGGTTCACTAATCTAGACACCATACTCACATAAGAAGCACTTTATGATTGAGATTCCTGGACTCCAGCTTGAGAGATTCTTATTCAGTGTATCTAGAGTAGAATCCAGATAAATTCTATTTTTTTTTAAAGATTCTTCCAAGTAATCTCAACAATTAATTAGTTCATGTTTTGGAGCTCTATGCTTTACTCTTTTACTCTCTGTTTTCTCTGCAGAAATTTAGTAACTATAAGGTTTTGTTTGTTTGTATGTTTTTAGTATTTAAAAAGTTTCTTTGCCTTAATCGTAAGCATGTACAAAGCATATTGTCCATGATCTTGGCTTAGATCCATTGGGAACCAGTAATTATAACTATTTGGAATATTTTTTAAATGATAAATTAACTTCAGAACTAAAGCTATGAATGTAGATACTGATAGGTGACTGGTTCTTTACTTGAACAGCAACATTTTTCTGTTTTAAGACCATCTATTACACTTGTGATCACTAAATTAAGGATAACAGAACTCCTCTAAATGATGAAAAGATGTCTAATCAGCTAGTCATTATTATGTAGAAAATATGTGTAGGAGTTATGAACCTTCTGCCAGACTGTCTTTCTGTGCAAAATGCCTGCGCCTTTTCCTAAGCTGTGGGCAGTGGACTTGAATTTCTGTCCCCATTCAATAAATGGGTGTTTAGGGGCAGGTGGAACCTCCTGGTATTCTCAGATTATTCCCCCACATGTGGAACCCCTACATTATGAGCATACTGGAGCATGAGAGGGAGGCTCCAGTGTTCTCAACCTGAAATATTTGTTAGATCTTCCACCCTATGAGTCAGGCTTGACTGAGTAGAGAAACTGTTGAACACTCAAAATAGAGCTTCTATAACTTGTGCATAGAAAGGATTAGGCATACCACCAGCTTTCCCCTTCTAGAATAAAACCATAACCTCACACTTGAATCTAGCAGAGAAAGGAACCATTGTTCCATTGAATGCACACAAGTGAAAGGATTCCATAATACCATGCTGTCAACGTGTAATGGAGTGTGTCATGGCTCAATTGACACAAATTCATTAAGTTATCATCATAGTTTAGTATTCTTGAATGAATGTTTCTCTATTTGTCCTATGACCTCAGAAATATTTCTAAAGTTTTTAATGATTGCTTTCTATAATTTTCATCTGTCAAATTGTTTTGTTATAGAGTGTTTTCCATAGACTGAGTTTATGTAACAAAATACCATGGATTTTTTGTCTTATAAAAAATAGAAATTTATGAAACTTTGTTCTCCCAGTTTTGAAGGTTAGGAAGTTCAAGATGAAGATTCCCACAAAGTAAGTGTCTTTTGAAAACTAATTTTACATTCAAAATGGAGCCTTCTCACTGAGTCCTTACATATTGGATGGATGAGGAGTCTCTTTTTAGCTTCTTTTTAAAGAGTACTAAACGTGCCGGGCGCGGTGGCTCACGCCTGTAATCCCAGCACTTAGGGAGGCTGAGACAGGAGAATCGCGAGTTCAAAGCCAGCCTCAGCAATGGCGAGGCGCTAAGCAACTCAGTGAGACCTTGTCTCTACATAAAACACAAAAAATAGGGCTGGGGATGTGGCTCAGTGGTTGAATGCCCCTGAGTTCAATCCCTGGTACCAAAAAAAAAAAAAAAAAAAGAGTACTAAACGTGTTCGTGGGAGTTCCTCCCTCAGAATCTAATCATCTCCTAATGGCCCTACCTCCTAATACCATTACCTTGGGGGTAATGCTTTCAAATGAATTCTGGAGGCACACAATCATTCAAATCAAGCAGAGTTCCCCAACCTCCCTACTCCTTCATCCCAGAAGTCCAGCCCTACTATTATAATTTTAGTATATGTGATTTCTATAATTTCAACAGAATGTAGAGGGTTATAAAATGAAATATGCCCAATTTTTCCTGTAAAATCATCCACATGCAATGCATTTTTTAAAGCTTCAGTGAAGATTTCACAACTTATTAACTATACTTCCATCAAGGCATTGTATCTTTTGATTTCTGATTTTCTATTTTTATCATTTATGACTCTTCAGTTTGGTTCCAGTCTATCTTCAAATATGATCTCCCACTATACCCTTCCATGAACCTTTCATGGCACTCAAAGTGATCTACCTACTCATGATGAGAACAGCATTAATTTTTGGCATTTGAGTCATGACACACTCCATTATATCTCCCTAAACAGCATCCTTAAGGATATTTTTCCTTATCTCTATATCGTTATTCATGGTACTTTTATACTGTGCCTTTATTAGTACAGTGTAGTTATACAAAATAATTGAGTTCATTTCAAGAAAATCATTTATGCATGGAATTTGATTTACTGCATTTCAGTCTCCAGTGTCCCCATTATCCTCTCCAACACTTTCTCTCTATTTTTCTTCCTTTACTCTACTTTTCTTCCTTTCATTCTCTTATATATTTGTTTTTGGTTGATACATATACATAAGGGTGCATTTAACTGTTGTATGTATATATATATACAGCATAATTTTGTTAAATTCATTCTGCATTTCCTCCCCTGTCAGTAACTATCTACCTAAATTCTTCTAATACTTTGAAATTTAATTCAATTTCTGTATCCAACAGAAAAACCACTCTTGGACATCTTTTTTCTTATTAATTTCTCTCTTTGCTCTGACCTTTTAAAGATTTAATGCATATGAATACTCCTGGTATATAGGATATACTATCCTGTTATATTACTTGAATTCTTGTCTTTTTTTCTTTTATTTTTGAAATGTGTTTTATGTCTTGTACCCAATTACAGAATAAGCTATTGAAGGACATAGCTTTTTTTTAAGGGCAGAGTCTCACTAAATTGCTGAGGGCCCCACTAATTTGCTGAGGCTGGCTTTGAACTTGTGATCCTCCTGCCTCAGCCTCCCAAGTTGCTGGGATTACAGGTGTGTGCAACCGTGCCCTATTTCCAATGTCTTCTTTATGAATATCCTCATTAAATATAGTAACATAAATATATGATATGTTTAGTAATTATTTTATTGAGTAAATCTGCTCTCTGATTAGTCCTACAATAAGACTGTATTTATATTGACCCTATAATTAATTTGTTCATTAATATGAACAAATTAAATTATTGGATTACTTAGAACAAATTCCAGTCACCCCTTCATGTACCTATTCTAGCATTACAGTAATGACTAAACATGCCTAAAGAAGTAATGTACCAGAGCTCTTAATCATACTCTTTGTTCTTACTAGAATTTTTATTATTATTTTTATATAATATTTTAAGAATCATCATGTAATAAATGTAGCTATAGATATGAACTGACCATGTTTCAACTTTTTAATTTCCCTTAAATGTAAGTCCATTTACTGCCATTATTTTGAATTGCACAATGATGGAAGAAAATATCTAGAAAAAAAGTAGAAAAATATAGGACTTAATTTTATAATAACATTTTGGTGTTTCATATTAGGTCAACAATAATAACCATATTGGCAACAATCATGATGAAAAAATATCTACAGAAAAGCTAAGACATTTTCCATCATAATACAGAAAGTGACAAAGCTAGGATGAGAAACATTTTCTCTAAGGTGTAAATTTATTTCAGCAGGTAGGTAAAATTCCAGTCAGTTCTTTAAAAATATGATTCCTAAAGTAATTAATCATAGATTAAGTGAATATTATAAAATTTAAAGCATTTTATGACCACTTTACTGATTTAATTTTATCATAGCAAAGCATGAGTAGCCTCCAAAGTCAGCTATCTTGTCTTGGAAGAAAACATGGATGATTTTGATCCTGATTCTAAGGCAATATGATATTACTCATATGGCTACAAAATAGCCAGTTATATATAGAAGTATAGCTCTGTAATAGAGTGCTTGCCTATTATGTGCAATATTCTGGGTTCAATCCCAAACACTGAGGAGATAAAAGCCAGTTGACTTGTAGGTCAAACACATGAGAAGAGAAAGTGTTACCTTCCCTTTGAATTTCATATATCAGCTATGATATATGATATATGATATATGTCATTGATAAGTATTCCTTGAAATTGCCATATAATTATATTTGAATCTGAGATCATACCTATAAAATTTGATATAATAAAATCTCATACTCACTAAACCAGTATCTCCAGACTGAAGTTTGTGGATCATCTCCAAAAAACCAACAACGCCAAAAGAAGCCTTCATGATGGTATATAACAAATATTTCCTCATCATCTCTTATATCTTCATTATTCTATGAAATAAAACATTCAAAATTTCAAATTGTTGTTCCACAATGAAATAAAATTTTCAGAGAATTTTATAAAATAATGGGATGATATTTATTTGCAGGGTAGAAAGTACATTTTTAGGATACACTGGCAAATTGTATGAGTGCTTCTTAAATTTTAATGTACACAATTAAAGATCTTGTTTAAATATATATTCTTATTCATTACTTCTGTGTAGAACTTAAAAGTCTGCATTTCTAAGCAGCTGCTAAGAAATTACCATTGATGCTAATTTGTGGACAGCAATTTGAGTGGCAAGGCTATATAGGGCTCAAACAAAAAAGAAGGAGGAGGAAATGTTGATATGTTAAAATTTGATGGTGTGTAGATGGGTGATTATTATACTTTTCCTTCTATTATTTTTTATGTTTTAAGGCCTTTACAATAAATATTTCAAATATCAAAAAGTTTAAAATGAAGAATAAGTACACAGTATTTGGCTTAACATATGCCTTTAATTGGCCACCTAATTAACAGTAATTTATGTGGATAGCTTAAATTTTACACACTTCTGGATTTTATCATGACTAAAGAGAGACCCATTTGATTTTTTGCAACATGATGAATTAGTGTTCTAAAAATAATATCAGTTAAACAATTGTCCCTTATAAGTGTATAAATGTTACATATTTCTTCTACAAGTACCCTAGAGTATAACTTAGAGAGCAATCGTACTGCAGCAAATGGGCTTTTTCTATTCTCACAGTGAGCTGAGGCACAGAAGTGGTATCATTTATGTTTCACATTGAAATTAGTACAAATAAACAAAACGAAAGAAAAAAATCATTGCTCAGTATTTCTTTGGCTATTATGAGCCTTTCATTCTTGCAAATGAATTTTAGAACTGTGAAGAATATCATTCGTATTTTGATGGGGGATACAATGAATCTATATAAAATTGTTTCTCATAGAAAATAAGCAGTTTTGCATCTTCTAATTTCTTCTCCAATGCATTTCTTTAGTGTTTTATAGATTTCATTGTAGAAGTATTTCACCTCCTTGGATAGATTTATTCCCAATATTTTGAGATTATTGTGAATGGGTAATTTTACTAATTTCTTTCTCAGCAGATTTATTATTGGACTATAGGAAAACAATTTATTTATTTATGTTGTTCTTGTATTCTTCTACTTCACTGAATTTATTTGTCAGCTCTAGAAGTCCTCTGGTGGAATATTTTTGTCTTCTGTATTAAGGATCTTGTAATCAGCAAACAGACTATCTGATTTCTTCTTTTACTGTTTGTATCCTTTTAATTTCCCTAAATTACCTTATTTCTCTGGCTAGTTTCAAGAACTATGTTCAATAAGAGTGGTGAAAATAGGCATCTTTGACTTGTTCATGATTTTAGGGGAAGCTATTTTAGCTTTTCTCCATTCAATAAGATGTTGGTCTTGGGTTTGTCATATGTACCTTTTACAATGTCAAGGTAAGATCCTTCAATCTCTACCTTCCTCAGAATCTTTTACATTAATGGGTGCTAGATTCGAGAATGGGAATGGGAAAAACCTAAACAACATGATTTGTGAATTAACTGTGGATCAACTTTCTTTTTTTTCTATCTCCTTCCCTCAATTTATTCTTGCTTAATTATATTATATAATGTAAAAAAGCAAAAACTAATATGTAAAATTTCTTGGCCTCATATTTTTCCTTGTTTCCTCCACACAAGTATAACACTAACTCCTCAACCTATGTAACTCTATATTATAAAACATATATAAATGCACTAAACTCCAATAATTTGATACTTGTGATTCATTATTTTAATTATGCTCCTTTTTCTAGAAAGTACTATTTTAAATACTATTCTTTTTTCTTTTTTAATTTATTTATTTTAATTAGGTATACATGAGAGCAGAATGCATTTTGTTTCATCATACATGGAGCACAAATTTCATTTCTCTGGTTGTACACAATATAGAGTTACACCATATATGCAGTCATACATATACCTAGGGCATTGTTGTCCATCTCATTCCACCATCTTTCCTGCCCCCATGTCACATTCTTTTAAATATTATTATTTTGTATATTTTTAGTTGTAGATGGACACAATAACTTTATTTTATTTTCGTGTGATGCTGAAAATTGAAGTTCCTCACACATGCAAGGCAAGTGCTCCACCACTGAGCTACAACTCCAGCCCTTAAATATTATTGTTTTTTAAAGAAAGAATAAAATAATTTTATTATGTAATATCAGATGAAAAACACTGAATAGTTAATAACATGATGCATTATTCTGCTATTTTTTCTTTATCTCTCATAACACTATTATAATTGAACATTGTCTTGTTCTTATCCATTTTGCCTTTCAAAAGAAGTGATTATGACAACAGAATTGAAAATTCCAGAAATAATACCATTAAAATAGGAAAAATGCATAATAATTTTTAAATATTCAAGCAAAATAAACTTTCTTTTAGAATGAGTAAAACATAAAGGTATGCATACACGTACACATGCAAATAGTATGTACATCTTCAATGTATTCTACAGTTTAAATAAGTGGGGTGTATTTATATCTTTAAATATTATTCTTAATAGGGAAGCAATGCATAAAGAGTACAGGATAATAATCACCACCATCATCAATAAGGTTCCTTTTTACCATCCTTTTTTAAAACATTTACTGACAGAAAATTTTAATCCTTTGATGACAACTAGACATTAGAAGTTATTGATTCATGCTAGGAATTGCAATGAATATGAAATCTAGAAGTGTAAAATCATTTTCTCTCTTACTGACAAGCACATATACTTTTGATGATCTAGAGATTCTTGTACTCAAACGAATGAATTATTACAGGGATAACAGAGTATTAAATGATTGATTTGCAAATAATCATTCCCTATTTATAGCACAATAGCTCCAGATCAGTTTTTTCCTTACATTCATCTGGCAAATATGATATATATCCTGAAGTAATGAAATAATCAGGAAATATAAGTTAGAACACTAGATTTAGAAATAAGAAATCCTACATTTTGGTTATTGCTCAGTCACTAATTCTATAAGATTAGGTTATTCACTTCCCACTTTTGAACATCAATTTCTTTATCTGTAAAATGCATGCAGTAATATTTACTAAGATCCAACTATGTTTTAGTCAATGTACCTGCCACTATAGATGCATAAGATTTTTGTAAACAATGCAATGAGGAGTGAGAAGACTGGTACTTATGAAAGCCCAGACTAGATGATTTCTAAGATGACTTCCAGCTCTGACATTCTAGCATTCCTTTTGTTGTCTGAAAGTGCTATTCAAACATGTGAAATACTATACCCTTGGTAGGACTGACATTTCCTATCTAGGACTTGTATCGAATCATGGATGAAAATGAAGTAGATGGCATCCTAAATTGTTCTCTATCGGAGATTGGCAGAACGTGTGTCTCCTTAGAAAAATTTTTCTCTATCCAAGTCTACTGAAGCATTAATATACCAATATCGATGGATTCCTTTGATCTCTTTGCATGGAAAATGCCTCTAGGAGTGGGAGCACTTTAAAACTAATGCAACATCAATAGGTCTACTAGTGTATTAGAGCTTTAACCTGCAGAAGGGTTTTAAAAATTATCAGTTTTAATGTGAACAGCATGGACTAGTTAGGAACTGTAGAAATGGAAGCTACTCTAAAAGGGAGAATAACATTTTTTAAAATAGAGAATTATTGAATGAGAAGAAACTTTAGTCAAACTCTCATTTTCTGAGCACAAATACTTCAGTATTTCCACACACATCAGTCAAAATAATTCAGAGCATTTTGATTTGAGCTGCCACTTCCTCTGTAGTATTATTGACTTTTGTTAAGTGGAACTATAGTTATTATTTACAGGAGAATAACAACTTTAGAAAGGAAATGTGTTTTACATGTGCAATTATAATAACAATAATGATTATTTAATAGTGAATTATGAGTATTGTTTTGTAACATGGTTATATTTGAATGACCTGAAATTGAAGTTTGAGAAAAGTTTGGGGTTCAAAAGTGAACTTCTTTATAAATACACTTTCTTATTGGAATAAAGTTGTGACAAAATAAAATCAAGAAATCTTCTGTAGTCTTGAAAGAAAATAATGTTTTCTCATGAAAGTTCATTTAGAGAAACATAATGTTTCAAATTGATTTAATGATTGGATTTAAAATATTTGCTTTTGGTTTATCCTTTAGTCTCTATATCTAATAATTCATTTTAAAATATTGAAATAACTAAAATTTAATTAAAACAAAGAAGATATTTTGCAAAATAATAAATAAAATTAACAAGTTTTAGTGTGAGAATAGCATTCCTGGTCTACAAACCTGTAACAATACTCATTCATAAACTTGCAACTATACCAACTTAAGCTGTTTGTATTATTTCCCACTTAATATACCATTCTTTCCTATTAGCATCTTTCCATGTTTCATATCTCCCATCAATAAATTAAATCTGAAAAGTAATTACTGAAATTTAAAGGAAAATGTTTACCAAAATTAAAACCCCAATTTTCATTCTGCTACCACATCAATTTTTATAAAAGTTTTCCTTCATAGATATTTGTTTCCTTTGTTTGAAATCCCATGCTTTCTAAAGTACACATTAGATTTCTATTTACCTCTTCTTCAGTGTCCAAAGTTCCATTGTTAGAATCACAACTTTCACATGTCTCCGTTGCCAGTAGCCAATACTCTGTTCCAAATGCTACCAAAAACAGAATTATGCCAATAGCACCAATAATTCCTGCTATGAGAGCAGCAATTCCAATCTTCATGATAGAACTGTTAGACTTGTTGCTAAAATTGCATGTAAAAGAAGCATTGAAATGACCAGTTGCTAGAGCACAGCTTGTGGATCTCAACAGAAGACACTATTTTAAGACTAGGATTAACATCTTTTTGTGACTAGTCTAGGTTTCACTAGGCTATATGAGAAGAGCTATTAAAAGCAGATGACCTGGTTCAATTAAGCCATTGGGCTATCTACCACAAACATATTCCAAAACTGTTTCCTACAGAAAAAAAGCACCCTGTTCCTTCCACAACCTTCATATATCTCTCCTTCTATCTCTCTTTCTCTCCCTCTCCCTGTATCTTCTCTTCTCTTCTCTTCTCTCTCTCTTTCTCTCCCCCCCCTCACACACACACACACACACACACACACACACACAAACACACATCTCACATGAATTTCATGAGATAACTCTAAAGAACAGAGGAAGGAGAACTGTTATAGCAGTTTCTTGCTTCCATATAAGTGGAGTTAATAATATCTATAATGTAAGCTATTCTGATTATTACTTAGTATTTTGCAATAAACATAATTTAGTAATAAGTGTGTGCAAAATCCTCCACAAAACCTAATACTAAACCCAGTATTTGCAAACTAGTTTTAAAGACTCATCAGAGAGGCTGTAAGCACTCTTTTCTATACATGATATAAAACTTTAGTTTTCAGAATTAAAAAAGATACTGTATAGTACTACTTCTGTCATAGGTATCATACTGTAACTATAGTTTGGTACAAGAATTAGGATAGACTGACATCAAGGAAGGTAAATATACCAAAAATATTATGATTTATCTAATCAACTTTTATGTATACTAAGAAAAGCGGGACTTCATTGCAAGACAGGGAGATCAGAGTTACCTTGATTTAATGAGAGTGAAAAAATGAGTGGTAGTATATTATTTAATTAAAAATAATGTTTATTGTTAGCTTGTGTTTGAGTATCACATTACATTTACTAACTTATGGCACTGAACAAATGTCTAAACTTCAGTTTATAAACCATTAAAATGAAGACAATTTATTAAGATATAACATCAAGAAACATTTAATATCTGACACATCATAAGCAAAAACTAAACCATTTTGAGCACTTTCTTTGGAAATATTTCCATGCAAGCTCTTTATACATAAAAGGAAGCATAGGATATGTTTGACCTTATGGAATCTAGTACTGATTAGGAAAATAATCTGTATACATATGAATTAAATAAAAATAATATAGGATATATATTTGAGTGTTAAACTAATTAGTTGGCAAAAACATAGATTATTACATACTTTCTATTAATATTGTGTGATGATTTTTGGAGAGTAAACTTATCTAATATTTATTCATTCTTAATATTTGCAGTGATTAAGAGAGAGAAAGTGAAATTGATACATGGTTCAAAGAATGTTACAGTGGCTCAAAGAATAAGAATGATGAAGGATTTGGACAGGTGGCCTTAATAGGGGTGACAAGTTGAGGGACTTGAAGTGGCTGTTCCAAGAAGATAAACTATATCCAACTGCTCTTGAAGAATTTCTACCCAGTTTGGATCCCTCAAATCATATAAAGCAAAGAATGTAAACCCTCCCTGAAAACCTCAGCTTTGTTGGATGAATGCATTGTTCTTTAAATTAGTGAAACACAGCTGGAAAAGTCACACAAATGAAAGAATACAAATACCTTTCACTTGGCAAAGTTTCTGCTGGCATTATGCCATGAGAACAAGTTGGAATGAAACTTTGCTACTTATTTTTCAAGGAAGTAATTACTGTCAGTGTTAAATAAAAGACTTCTATAAAATTTTCCTTAAATGAAGATTAATATCATCTTTGTTTCTGAGGGTATTTTCAAGCTTTAAGTTTAGTAGTCTCTAATAACGCTCATGTACATAAGCTTTAAAAAGTTTATAAATCAACTGAGGACTAGAATCTTGTGCAGGTGATTATATGTTGCCACATCAAAGTTACTCATTAGCTTTTATAAAATGAAGTTGCATAAATGACAAAAAGCTGGTAACTAAAATACAAATAACAAGGAGTAATTGGTAGTATGTGAAGAATTATATAGTGAGATCTTATTTCTCTCAAGTTTTAAAAGCCCAAGGCTATGCTCACTTTTAAATTAATATAGTAACAGTTATTTTGATCACTAAATTTTTAAAAAGATAAGCACATATATAAACCATAGATTCCATATGCCAGTTCCTACTTAACTATAGCAAAAGGAATAGTTTCTTTTTATCAAAATTCATTTTATAACACATCATCTCCTATAATTGCCATATATCTTTGAAATTGGTAATATCTCATATTTCCTCATGTAGAAGACACTATCAATCTTTAAAGAAACATAAGACAGAATCCTACCTAATTAGACTCATATATTGCAAGTGAATGATTTCTAAAGCTTAAGTGCAATGCTGTAACTTATTAACTACATGTAAAATTTATAGTTACAAAGCAGTGGTTTAAAAAATATCATTTCAACTACTTCAGTTCAATTGATGTCTCTGATATACTTTAGAAAAATACTTATTTTTAACTTTTTTATCATTTTGACATTTTTAGAAGATATAAATACCAAATAAAATATTATCATGTTACTGATATTTTCTAAGTGAAAACTAATAGAGTTGACCAAAATGTAAAGCTGAATCCATGTAAATTTTATGAGGTATCAAAGATCAGAGTGACTTTTTTCTTTATTATAACATTAATTTTAAAACTGTTTGACATGAATGTTTTTTGTTCAATTTAGAAAGTTATCAAATAAGTTTTTATATTAAAGCTATATCCCAATGTCTAATTCATGGTTGGTAAAAATGAATGCTAATTAAATTGATTTGTAATAGATTATATTTTTAATAGCTCTTAAGTATTCCATTTAAAACAACATATTCCTAAATTTACAAAGATGAAAAGGATAGGTATTCTGTTCATTTTATAAACAGAATATGTTTAATTTCAGTCAATATTTTGAATGGTTTTATTTATTTTTACACTATATCATACATATTTTCAAACTTCTGGAAAATCGCTCCTCCAATTTTATTATCTTATGAGCAACATAATGGTATGGATGCAGAAAAGAATACTAGAGGGACAACTTCAAAATTCTAATTGATCTCTTTTTACAGATATGCAGAAACATGCTCCAGTTTGTCAAATTAGAAATTTGTACTGTCAAATTTTTCAACTCATTCTCTTATAATTCCCAAACATGTCCTCTTTCAAAACCTCAATTATAGAGATTTCACATTTTCTTGAATATTACCAAATTGTTTATTGTATGGACTATAAACACTCAAATATCACTTATTGTTAAAAATTCTTTCTTTTTTTTTTTGCTTTATGTGAGGTTGAAGAATATTTTACTAATATGTATCCCATGAAGCTGTTGATTTTCCCATTTATCTGTTAACAATACATAGCTAAAAGTAATTCCATTCTCTGTTATCATGATGAAAGACTGTTACACCACTTCTTACTGAAGAGAAAGAGAGGGAGAGAGGAAAGTCTAAAAGAATAAAATCTCTGCTTATAATAAGTTATTCTCTTCAAAAGCAAATATCAGTGTCCATGAAGAATTTACCATGAAGTATTGTTCCTGGATCAAATTTCTGGCCAGCTAGATATTATTCACATGATATAATAAAAATAAAGTGGAACTGAAGTTCATCTTCTAGTTCATAACCAATAGGACAAAGGTATTTTGGTTAGAGTATCAAACTCAATACTGCATAATTATAATTATGTTAAGCACCATTATGGAAAATGTTAGGTGCTAACTTACATAGAACACGCCACTATTTAGGATGAAAATGCATTTTATTATAAAAAAGAGATGATATGGTTTAAATGTATTAGATTATTTAAAAGCAAAACAAGAATCAGAACAAGTTCAGTAAATTTATACCAGTGTAATGTGAACCATTAGTAGGAAAAGAAACAATGAAGCCAATGCTAAGTGTTCTTTCATTCCAGCTGAAAAATGTTGCGGTTAAGTTGTACATCAGGAAAAAGCTTGTGGTTGAGATGACATCAGGATGAAACTGACAGAAGTTCATGCACACCATTACTTGGCTTTCTATACACACAGACCATATTAAAAAATAAATGTTTTTGTAATCATATTCATGGTAATACAGTTTTCACCTGCAAAGAATAATATTGACACATGACAAAACATACAAACAGATACAAAACAACATTTTTTTATCAGAAAGGGCACTCTGTTCTTTTAAAATGTAGTAGCACTTTCCAAGTTAGTGTGATTTGTTTCTCATGAGTAGATCAATTTCTTGGATTTAACAAGTATAAACTAGGAAATATCCCCAGATAATCATTTTATTTTCAGTTTTTTCTGTGCACTGAGGTATCATAATAGACTTTGGAAGTATCCCAAATAAAGCATTTCCTTTTCCAATTAGTTTTTGGTAAAAGTTAGCATATCATTTTTCTGCATATTAGCAAAGTAAGGAAATCTAGTCTTACATATAAGCTACAACAGAAGGAAAAACTATGAAGTCCTGATATTGAGAACCAGAGTCTTCTTTTTAAATTCCAGAGTATCTGTTATGGTTTAGGTCTGAGGTGGTCCCTAAAAGCTCATGTGTGAGACAATATAAGAAAATCTGGAGGTGAAATGATTGGGTTATGAGACTCTTAACCCAATCAGTGTATTAATCCCCTAATGGGGATTAACTGGGTGATAACTGTAAGGAGGTAGAGTGTGGCTGGAAGAGGTGGTTCAATTGGGCATGCCTTTAGGGTATATATTTTGCCCCTGGTGAGCAGAGTCTTTTTCTGCTGCCTAGTGCCAAATCCTGAACTGCTTTCATCTGCTAGTCTCTTCAGTAGTGGTCATGCTCTGCCTCATCTCAGGGCTAAATCAGTGGAGTTGGCTGTCTACGAGCTGAGCTCTCTGAAATCATGTCCACCAAATAAAGTTTTCCTCTTCTACAATTGTTCTTGCCAGGTATTTTGATAATAGCAGCAGCAACAACAACAACAACAAAAAAAAAACTAAATAAGACACCATCTAATAATGTCTACCAATGACCACTTATTGAATTAACCATTCACAGCTAATAGGGCTATGTAAGTTACAATTTGTCTCCGTTTTGAAGTATGCATATTATTCATGAAAGGAAAGCCACAAAATAGTTTAAATATTAAAATCCAGAAAGTGTTTTTTGTTTGTTTATTTGTTTTCTCTTCGGACATCAACTTTATTCCTGCTGCCTTTTTAAAAAAATAACTTTATTTTGTTTATTTTTATGTAGTGCTGAGGATCAAATCCAGTTCCTCACATATGCTAAGCAAGCGCTGTACCACTGAGCCACAAACCCACCCCAATCCTGCTGCCTTTTATTTGAAATAAAACAAAAAAAAAACAATAACAACAAATTATGCTTTATAATGACTGTTTTAACAATTCAATTTGACCAAAATTTTATTTGTGAATCAAGGAATATATTATGGAGAAGTCACAAAGACTCTTTTTTAAAAATTAATATCAATGAGTTTAATATATTTGCAGCTATGATGCATGTGAATTAAAATCATATTTTTAAAATCTATTTAGTTTTGAAATTCCAAAATAACATAGGTTTCAGAATATCATCCCTTCAAAAATTTGGAATAATTTCAAATCACAGGCAACTTCACTTAATCAGAGCTTACATTGATCAGCAAACAGATCAATGCTACATTAATCTATTGGATTCTTGCTTCACACATTCACGTTAAATGAAAATCTGATGAAAAGGCTCATGTTTAAAGGCAATGAGATTTGATATCTGAGAGGAAAAGTGGCTTTAATACAAAACCACTTGGAATTTCTTTTGGAAGGCTGATTTTAATGGACTCAGAATAAGTAGGAGAAACAGTTTGATGAAAGCAAATCCGTGGTTGACTCCCCCAGGATAGTTGTTATTTCAGGAGTGAAAAACACTACAGGGCAGAGAGAGAAGCCACCTGGCTCCCTGGGAAAGCAAGGCACCCAGCAGCCCTGCTGCCACCTCCATACTTTTCTGGTGGGAAAGCAGTGGATGTTGCCTGACACAACTGCAAGCAGAGATGGGAGAAAAGGAACTCCTGGAGTGGATTAAAAACCTCCCCAGAAGGCCCTCAAACTAGAGAGACTGAAATAGACACAAACAAAATTTTTCCTGGAACACAAGGGAGAAAGCTCCCATTATTGCTGGCATTATAATAGAAATATAAGAATATCTGTACTCAAAAGCAGATACTCAGTACTATGTATGCATAGGGCAAAAGCTGAAAACTGTGGAGATTTTGATCCTACACCTTAAAAGTGGACTTGCCCCAGCCCTTAGAAATCCAGACATCCTGCAGAGACTGACTTTTCTCCCAATAATACAGGGTGTTGGTTAATTCATATGAAACTGACAGGCTGAGCTCTTGAATTATGAGCATGCTGATGGGTGAAAGGACTAGGAATGATCATGGTCAGCAGGAAAGTGGTGACTCCTTGACAATCTTCCCAAGTTCAGAAGAGGCTGAAGGATAGGATGATGTATCCCACACATCTCAGCATAGCACAAAAGTGAGGATCTCAGAATAAGGGATATGATGCAACTCAATCACTCTATAGGCAGAGTGGATGAAAGGACTGACTAGGACCCCTGCCAGCCTTACATTCCCACCCTTGGAAACAATAACACAGCCATTCATTCTGAGGGGAAAAATCTGCTTTGAAGCAGACAACATTCTACCACTAGAATTAATCAGGCAAGATGGGGAGGGACTTCAGCATACAGAATTCTCCAACAACTTTGGCCAGTGGAGGTCAAAGCTGAGAAACAACACAATATCAGTTCTCAATTAGAATACAATTTATTTTTTCTCACTCATTTCAAAGTATAAATAAAAGTGGTATCTAATCAGTCACAAAAAGAAAAATAGGAAAATAACAAATGGCTAAAATGAAAAAAAAGGAGGATATCAGTATAATTTAATAGATATTAAAAATAATGAGAATTTGAACAAATTAATGCCAATGAATTTGAGAACCTAGACAAATTGGGCAAATTATTTAAAAAGCACTAATTAGCAACTTATATAAAAATAAAATTTTTTACACAAAGGGATATCCTGAGGAAAATATGTGATCAATTATTCTAAATAGTTTAAGATGACATAGGCAGGGTGTGATGGCTCACACCTATAATCCCAGTGGCTGAGGAGACTGACAGGAGGATTGCAAGTTCAAAACCAGCCTCAGAAACTCAGGGAAGCCCTAAGCAATTTAGTGAGACCCTTTCTCTATATAAAATATAAAAATGAGTGGGGATGTGCCTCAGTGGTTAATCCCCCCAGGGTTCCATCCTCTGTACCAAAAATAAATTAATTTAATTAATTTTTAAAAAATGACAAAATAATTAAACAAGTTCTTAAAGAAAATGGAAAAAGGAAGGAGTACTTCCTAGCTCATTTTGTGGGACCACCATAACATTAGTAGCAAAACTTCATAAATATTACAAAAATTATTACAGCCTCATGCTAGACATCTTCAATGATGAATTCTTCTGAATATTTAAGATAATATAACAAAATTATACAAATTCATAGAGAAAATAGACAAGGAGGGGCTGAGGGCATTGCTCAGTGGTAAGAATATTTGCCTTGCATGTGTGAGTCCATGGGCTTGATCCTCAGAATTCAAAATAAAAATAAATAGATAACCATTACTACCAATTAAATCTAATATTATATTGGAGATCCTATTCAGCAAAGTAAGATGAGAAAAAGAAATAAAAGCCTGAATATTGAAAAAAAACATAAAATTCATTATTCACAGATAAAATATGCATAGACACACACACACATATAATGCAGTGTTATATGCCTGTAGTCACAGCACTTGTCAGGGTGATATGGGAAGATCACTGAGCCAGGAGTTTGAGACCAGCCTGGGGATGGAGGTAAGAGAATTTCTCAAAAGTGAACACAATTTCAAAAGATTTGGGTACATTAAGAGTAATATATCAAATAGCCTGGTTGTTGCATGCAAGTTTAATTTATAAAATTGGTTTTATTTTTATGAATATTCCAAGGAATCAATTTGCATTTTAATTCTTCAGTGACTTTTGTCAGAATCTGTCTAATTTCTTACATATTTCCTGATGTTTTCTTCATCAATATCTTTAATTATATTTTATTACTCCTACACTACTGAAGTGAGGTCTATCAATACAGGATGACTGTCCATTTATACAATATGTTGATTATTTCTGTATTCATTCTGTCACATAGCTCATGATTTAATCTTCTTATTAAAACTATAGCTGGAAAGTAGTATCTGCACATTTCCAGTATATTTCCTATATTTTGGCAATAAAATTTTCTTTATTAAAGATACATTTTCTCCCAGTTCAACTACCTGCTTTGCTGAGACTATGAAATGATGGAATATATCAAATGCACAGTTTCTAGCAAAAGTTAGTACTTTATATATCTCAGATGTAACCTAGGATAAAACACTACTAATAAGGACTGTATCTCAGTATGAAATACTGAGATCAATGCACAGACAGACATCAATGCTTAGCATGCACACATGCAAGCACATTTCGTACATTTGGTTTTGTTGTTTCTATGCAAATTCATACCTTTGAGAGGATATAGAAATGTGACCAATGGAAGTAAAGCTAAATAGTAGTCAAGTATCTTTAAATATTTGATTCAATATATACCGTGTGGAATTCACAGCAAAGATAATAGATCAGACTGTCTTTTTTACTATTAATTAAACAGTATGTTTTACGATTGAATTTGTGGATGTGCCATGAGGTAATATACTGTCCCACCTTTATCATACCCACAATTTGATATTAGTTTTTTTGATGTTTCTATGATTGGCTGATAAGAACATTTTTATATAATATTCAGTAGTTTGGTGGGCAGTTTTGAAGTGGTTGAGAATTTGTGGAGCTAATTGGTGCCACTTTGATAAAAAAAATATGTGTAGTATTTATAACAGTACTCTCAATGAAACATAGTGATACTTCTGTTTTCAGAGTAGCATCCGCATTTTTCACTACATCTTCAATGTTAGATGGCTCAATGAATTTACAACAAATGTTTTTAAACAACTCAAACTCTAACCATCAGCAATGTAAAAGAGATCAAACTAAATTCCTTTGGTTCAAATTTGAGCTATACTATTATCAAATTATTTCATCAGCAGAAGAAATCATTTGATGCCAGCTTTTCTTTTCCCTATTCCCATGGGAATTTAATGAGTTCACATTAAATTAAATATTATCTTTTTTTCTCCAAATTTAGTCTCTGATTCAAAGTTAATTAGTGGTAATAATTTGATCTTTTTTTCTCCTAAAATTTAAAGGACTAGAGATGACTTAAATGCATTCTATAAAAATCTTCCTTAACTATAGTGTGCTCTGTGTGACTATCACTTGAATATGAATAATAGTCAAGTTGATTCTATCAGTCTTTCATATTGTGTATAGCTAAAGGCCAAAATAAGACTTAACTTATTTTGATGAAGCAACTGTATCAACTAAAAAAGGTCACTCATAATATGTAAATGTGATAAAACTGTGTACTTACTAGACATGGAGGTTCTAGTATTTTTATTGATGGATTTTAATTTAAGTATTATGAAGCGTGTAAAGAATAGAATATTAAATTTGAATTGAAATCACCTTTACAATTCATCTCCATAGTTATCATTATCGTTCATAGTTTTCCATTCCTTTTTTTTAACATTTTTTTAGTTGTTGATGGATCTTTATTTTGTTCATTTATTATTCATATGTGGTGCTGAGGATCGAACCCAGTGCCTCACACATGCTAGGCAAGCGCTCTACCCCTGAGCTACACCCCCAGCCCCAGTTTTCCATTCCTTTTACTACTTCTGCTTTCCTTTCCCCTGGTTCCTGTATTCCAAACTGAATGATGTGCACAATAGGCCTTAGCAAATTTCCCTTACTGTTCCCCTACTTACCCTCCTGCCCCACCCTAAATGAGCCTGCCACCAAAAATCCTCCCATGACTTGGCTCTGCTAAGGCCCTATAAAACCAGACCCTCATGGTGGCTTGCCACCAGCTTCTCCATGAAGATGTGTCCCACCAGTGCTGAATAAAGGATCATTTGTCTGTTGAGGTCTATCTTCATCTTCTTTTTCTTTTTGTATTCTCTTTCATGTGCTTTCATTTGGTTCCCTGACTGGTAACTGAAGTTTTGGAGTTTTTTCTAACCTCCACATTCTAACAAACCTCCATTTTTTCTCTCTCCATGAGACCTCCAGATCAGAGTCCACTTTCTGCCATTTTGTTCCCACATGCAACACTGGCCTCCTCATTCTTCAGAGAGGTAAGATCCCTTCTGGTCTCTTGCAGAGAAGCCTTGACTGAAACCCTTGCCTTTAGGCTCATCTGGACCCCAGAGGTCCTCAAATATTGAAATTGTAGAAGAGGGCACTCTCCCATTCTCTGGTGGAACTTTTTCTGGTGATGAAAATCATTGAGGGATGCCTTTATCTCAACTGCCACCCTAGTCAAACCTCTCCAACATGGCAACTCCCATGGAACTCCTCCATAGATTGTCTCATTGCTCATCCAAACCTCACTTGTCCTCCACCAGTCTGGCCACAGTCTAAATTAAGCAACCAAGTCAATGGCTCAAATTCAGAATTTGTGACTTTTGAAACCCAAATCCTCCAAGATTGAGCAATTACTCCAATTTAGTCCAACGAAATAGCAAACATCTGAGGTTCCTTACATCCAAGCTTTCTTTACCTCTGCTCTAGGCCCTCATTGTGCAAAACTTGCTCTGCTCTACAATTAATCTTTGCTGACTCTCTGCTGCATAAGGCCCCTATAACAGGTCCTGACCCCCATCCATCTTCTTCATTTACTGCTCCCAAAATATCAGTGCACCAATCCAGCTTTTGCCCACTCATCGGTGCCACGTGCAATGAGGTATATGTGTTGAGGAGAGCCCTGGTCCCTTTGCAGTCTGCACTGGGAGCAGCCCACCATGTGGGCTGGTCCTGCTTCCCTGCTCCCATCGCTACTCCCCAGAGGCCTCCGGCCACCACCAATTAGCCCAGGCTGCTCAAACTGTCATCACCCACCTTGCCCACCACCCAGGGATAAGATTCACCCCGTGGGTGGAAACACACGTGCACAGCTACATCCCAGGAATGTGTGCCCTAGCAGCAACCCACAGGACAGGACAACATTGTCTGCCTTTTAGCATTCAAAGTCAGGAGGTGGATTGGATTCCCTTTCACCCAAGTGTTGGGAATGTCTGGCCTGACTTGCTTCAGTTTTTCTTTGGGAGAAATTTGGTGTGTGGGACAGAGGAAGGCTTGAAGTAATTGAAAGCAGCTGGCCAGGGCCACCCCTGATGGTGCATGAAGTTCTCATATTCCAAATCTGACCCACATTCCTGATAACATTGGCAATGTATTTTGTATTAATGTCATTCCAGTACTCATGTCTTTTTGTTTTTCTCATAGAAGGACCCACCCCACAGATGACTTTAAAACATGTTCTTCCAGGACCAGACTATTGCTACGGATCCCTCAACTTAACCAAAACATTCCTAAAAGGGAAATCCAAACTACTTTTCCCACATGGCCCCCTCTCAGCTATAAGTAGTCAGAGTGGTCATCGTCCAGTCAGTGTAGGTAATAAATGATTGGGTCAAAAAAGATGGGGGCTAATTCAGGAGGAAATGAAATGCTAAGAGCTCCAAATCCCTTTCACTTTCTCCTCCACCTGTTGTCAAGGATACCTGCCTCCAGGGAATTGTTCTTCCCTACAGGGAGTTGTAGGAGTTGTTAATGAAGTATCCCTGCGCAGCTTCTTTCCTGCCTTTCGATCACTCCAACTTTATGCCACGTTTTGTCACTAGTCACATAAGGATGGGGAGAAGAGAAAGGCAGGATGGAGGGGCAGAGAACATGTTAAATGTTGTGTATAATAATTCTCTCAAATGGGCCCAATGTATTGACCCCCACATGCTTTTTTTTCCAAGAAGCAATTTACCTGCAGGCCTGCCTGGCCTGAAGACAGGATATGTCACATTCTTTAGCAAACTACTTGTTCACCACAGGAGAAATGCAGGCCCAAAATAATGTTAAGAGGAACCAAGTTTCCAAAAATTATGTCTTGTGACCAGATCCTGAAACTCTGGGAGATTCTCAAGATAGAGCTCCCCTAGCTTTAAAATTAGACTACCTTTTCTAGGCTTTCATAAAACACATTTTCTCCTGTACTCCCCTCATCTGGCAAGAAAAAGACCAAAAAATATGTCTCAGTTAATTATAGTAAAACTACTCAATATCTGTCCTAGTTCAGATATCCAAATTATTTATTTTCTTTAGTGAGGATATTGCCCAGAGCACTAATGGGCTTGCTTCCTACTTCAAATTGAGGAGCATAATATGAAATCATGGCCCTGTGAGTATGAGTACCCAAAAGAACAAAGGGAATAACATAAGAAAATTTAAAGGCACAAGAAGCTGGCAAAGTTCCTCCCTTGAATTACCTCAGTAAGAGGTCATGGAAAGAAAGGCAGAAACTGATTGGGAAGCTGCACACTAGCCAAACAAAATTTTCTCAGCACAGGCACTACATATTTCTGGTCTCTTTTTTTTTTTTCAGAGTAAAGATTCATCCTCAAAAGTAATTGTAGATTATTTTATCTAACTATAGAGTGAAAGAAATGACCTAATCACAGTTGAGATAAAGGAGATGATGTGTAATAATTTTCTGCATCAACTTGCCCTGATTACCAATTGAGGAATAAAATTTGTGTCTGGAGAGAACATAAATTACAGGACCACATCTTACGTGACTGACTTTACAAAGGAGAAATTGTTAAAATGCCCTAGGCATGAGGTGTAGCTCAAACGGCAGATTCCCTTGTCTTCTAACAGATCTTACCAAGACATGCATTAAAATGCAAATTGTGGAGGCCTGTTGCACTTACAGCACTAGGCACTGGAGAAAAAAAAATGTGGCCTTTTAAATCCAAGCTGCTTGTTTTATTTACCTTGAGAATATTTACCTAAGTATTTCAGAGTTCTTTCTTATGCTTTAAATATCTGAATTCACTCTAATCTGAGCCAAAAGTAAACTCTGATACGATAAAGATGTTCTGCATGTTCGTTTACTAATTATAGCCATGTAATTTTTCCTAGTAATTTTTTTAATTCTACATTTTTGAGCTCATGGTTCTATGGTGAATTCACATTTGGTCCTGCACAACTAATTAATATATTTTTCTGATTAGTCTTATTTTATCTAACCATTTAGGGTTTTTTTTAACACTTTTTTTCAGAGGCAAATTTGCAAGGGTTAGCTCTCAATCTAATAGAGGCTTTAATAAACATTTGTAACACCACAGTGGAGATCTACCTACAAAAAGCTACAAGAACTTTGTTTCTTGTCTGTTTTATGTATGTGTACACACCTGTGTATTATGTTGTCATGTCTACCTGTGCTTATGTCCATATATCATGTACATGGTACCAAAATTGGCATATAGATAAATGAGCACTCATAAACTAAAATTTAAAAGAAAAATGGATCCAAATGCCTTTGTTTCACATGATTTTAAAAGTTCAATTTAAGCCAGGCATGGTGGTGCAAGCATGTAATCCCAGCACTTAGGAAGACTGACACAGGGGAATCACGAGTTCAAAGCCAGCCTCAGCAACGGCGAGGCACTAAGCAACTCAGCGAGACCCTGTCTCTACATAAAAACACAAAATAAAATAGGACTGTGGATGTGGCACAGTGACACACACCCATAATCCCAGCACTTTGGGAGGCCGAGACAGGAGAATTGCAAGTTCAAAGCCAGCCTCAGCAATGGGGAGGCACTAATCAATTCAGCGAGACCCTGTCTCTACATAAAACACAATATAGGGCTGGGGTTATGGCTCAGTGGTTGAGTACCCTTGAGTTAAATCTCAGGTATCAAAAGAGAGAGAGAGAGAGAGAGAGTGAGAATGATGTTCAAAAATCTTTTATGTCCTGAAACAGATTACAGGAAAAAAATTAATTCAAAATTTCCAACAGGAGCATTTTTTTAATTTCAAATTTTCCAGATGTAATTTTTCCTTCTGCTCATACTTTTATGTAATTACATTTTTCATGTGTTTTTAGTCCTTTTTCCTGTTTCTTAGTTTGTAATTGCTACATCTCCCTATGTTTGTTACCATATATATATTCAAATTGTATCACAGTGTTACTTTGCTGGGACCATCTGAGAAACTGAGGCAGTGTGAAGATTCCTCCCATTCAAACCCCATTCTTCTAATCAAGTTAGACAGAGTTTAGACATGTCACTCAGAGTAACAGGCATGAGCCTATTAAAGGGATAGGAAAAGGGAAAGGAGATAGTCTCAAGGGAGAGAGTGGGTCCTTGAGAGAGAAGAGGGACAGTGTCCCTCTCCTCCAGTACAGTTTTATTGGCCATCCCAAAGAAATTTCCAGAGAGACACACACAGGTCCACCTCTTAATTTTGACTGACAGCAGGGTAACATCAGACTTTCAAGTCCCCACTGTCATAACAAATCCAGGTTACCTTGGTCCATGCCGATCAGTTCTATTTGAATTCTCAACCATAAATTCTTACAGATTTTACGGTTAGGAGGAATTATCTTTATCTTCCTTATTTTCAGGATCAGTTCTATGAAAAGTTTCACAAAATTCTCACTTCTCAAGATAACTTGGGTTCTTCTTATCAGTACTAATTTGGATCTGCACTTGCCCTGCAGGTTACAGGTAATTTGCTGAGGAATGTGACATAATCTGTCCTCTTAAACCAGGCACAGCTGCAGGTAAATTGCTTCTTGGAAAAGAAGGCATGTGGGGGTCAGTACAGTGGGACTGTTTGAATTATTCCCTTAACCTTGGGCTCCCAACATTTGCATCTGTCTGCCCTCTAACAAAAGGAAGGAAAAGTTTAGGAATACTAACCTTGAAAATTTACATTTTGAATGTTTTGGTCAGTAAGTAGTCTATCCCTTCAACCTCAATTCCTTCTGTAAAATAATCCAAGATTCCAACATTTTTTTTTCTTGCATTCTTTTGGCAAAGCCACCCTGGGAAGGCATTTCACATACCACAACAAGGGAAAATTATATTCAGCTTTATTCTTCCCATGTTTTTTTAATCACATGATAGAATTGTTTGCACATGGCTCCTCACAAATAAATCTTTGCAAGAAAGAGGCTATGAGAGATTATGAAGCTCAGACTTAGCACAGCACAATGGATATTTTTTATGAGCTTTGAATATTTAACAGTATGGTATGATGACATATGAGCCATAGTAATGAAGTAAGTGCTTTATTTCTGTGGGAACTATTCTGTATAAAAAATAAAGTTGATTTCTGAGAAATAATTTCTCCCATTGTTACTTAACTGAAATTATTTTTTTCCAGTGAAATAAATCTCATTGCCTGGTTTAAGATGTCTTCACATGTACATGCTACAAAATGTGCTGTGTAATGAATCAATATCCCTTTACCTTTCTCAGCTCACATTCAGTTCATATTCAGAGTTATTCAACTTCATGTACATTTCAGTACATTTCAACATTTCATTTTCTCATTCTTCTCATTGGAAATTTATAGTGACTTGTCTGGTAAAAATTGCCATTCCACTCAAAATAGTTTATGTAACACATTTCTAAATTGATATTCTAATATTCAATTCTACAGGACAAAATATCTCCTTGTCATTTTACTGGATCCCCTATTAATTTTTTTAAATTTCTTATAGTGAGAACTCTATCAGTATCTTGCCACAAGTTTCTAGGTGCGTACAATTCACAACTGACATCCTTTCTCATCTAAAAAGATCAGATTTGCCTTGATGGAAATATGCTTAAATATGCAAATGAAAAAATAGAGAGACAGGAGAAAGACTAAAAAAAAAAAAAGAGAAAATGGGGACAAAAACAGCAAGAGAAAACTAAGGGAAAATCTCTATGATGTCAAATTTTTGAACAGTTTACCAGAATAAAACTATTAAAGCATATTTCCATGAAATGATGCAATGTAAAATAATAGAATAAAACTATGTTTTAAACATTTTAAAGGACTAAAACTCTGCAAATAATTCATTATTCATACTTAATCTCAAGTATTTAACAGTTTTCCACTCAGTCATGAAGTTTTAAGACCACTAAATTAATGGATTTCAGCAAAAACAAATGTAAAAAGAGTTGAAATTATTGTTAGAAATTATATTGGAGCCATAAAGTAAAAAAATATATCACGAAGTAGTTACACTGACATAAGTACCTTGCAAAAAATTATATTTTTTTATCAATCATAATATTTAGAAAGTTAAGTGTAAGGCAAAATGAACAATTAGAAAACAGTATCTAGAAAAATATCTGTTTTTTACAATGAACATTAGTACCTCACAGATATTCTGAATATACATATACAGTAAGCAGATATATATTTGCTTTAGTTGATGACCAAATTATTTTCACTCATATTCAATAAAATTCTAAAAATCAAATAATTTCAACAGTACCTTGTTAACTGGTACGTACACAACTCACAATTTGAATTTTGGATATATTCTTGTAAGTTTTTTTTTATATAAACTTATAGTTTGTTTTAGATTTTACAATATATTTATATTTATTTTCTAATATTCTGTTCAAATCCTTAAGAAATAAACAGGCAAAATGTGGCTCAAATAGAGAAAGTGACTTAGTTGATGTCAGTGTGAAGCAACTGGTCAAACTTTAGTTATAATTCTTTTTTTTTTTTGAAAGAATGAAAATCATGGACATTTATTTATTTATTTATTTTTTCTTTTTTTTTTCTTTTTCTCAAAAGTTGCATTTTAATACATGTTATCAAACATAACAGAAAAAAAACAAGTTTTCAGAAGCTGTACACACTGTTCACTGAAAACATTTGTTGAGGCATATAGAAAAAAAATTGTTACAATCATAATTTTTCTAACTTTGCACAAAATTATAAGCAGATTACATTCTTCATATTAAATGATGGTTGATAAAAAATATATATAAATTATATATATATATATATATATATACTGTTCATTGAAAGTGCATATAAAGGTGTTTAATATGAAGAATGTAATATAATTCATTTCTCTTAACTTCTAGCCCAGCATTTTTTACATTGTTCCTGTGCTTTTCCAATCAATTTGAGGAAACAAAACACTTGTGATACCTAAGAAAATTGATTATACAATAATGAATTTTAAAGTCAATATTATCCACTCACAGGAAAACTACCTGCCAAATTCTGAGTGACTTAAACTGGCAGTGCTGATTTGGATATTGCAAACAGAATTAAGTAATATGCAGAAGGAAAACACACACACACACACACACACACACACAACCTAATATAAGTTTGCTTCCTTGCACTGCCATTATCTTGAAGTTTGATCTGTTTTTCTTTCCTTCTTTTGAGCCTCTGTTTAACTCCATCCTCATGTCAAAACATCCAAAGATCTGGCATCTGCCAGATTACAACTACTCCCTTAATGTGAAACTAGAACTCATTATTTCTGGCAAGACATTTCTTCCAAATATACATCAGTCATTTCTCAGAACTCTAGTTCTTGGCCCTTATCTTGTTTATGTTATTCATATTTTGCATGGGACTGAAGATAGCTCCTTATATCCTTATCTCTCAGCAGACTGCAAGCTATGTAATAAGACTATAAATCATTCAGATAAATCCCAGAAATCAGTACAATTGTTGCATATATTATGTGCTCAATAAGTACTTATTTTTTAGTGTCAGATTTATTTCCCTCAAAGATGATCTTTAAATAATTCTTTTAATTTTTTAAATATTTTTTAGTTGTAGGCAGACACAATACTTTATTTTTATTTATTATTTTTATGTGGTGCTGAGGATAAAACCCAGTGCCTCACTCGTGCTAGGCGAGTGCTCTACCACTAAGCCACAACCTCAGCCCCTTAAATTTTTGTCATTAGATCTTTATCCTTCTTCTTGACCTTAGGAGGCTTTTAAACATAGATGATATTTACCATGTATCCCTATATCACATATAAATCATTCAAGAAAATTCAGAAAAATGGTGTTGACAAGCAGAATGGCTTATGTTATTTGGATCATAAGATGTACTGTAGGACATGGTAAAATTCTTGAGTTTGCAATTATTTTTTCTTAATTTCCCCTTAAAAGACAAGAAAATGTTTACAAATACATGTGATATTTTCACTTGGTTGTTCATCAGGTTCTATCTGCTCAATCAACCAGATAGTCTTTTTCAACACCCTCTTTCCAAATAGGGAACATTTCACAATGGAACTATTAAGGTATATCATGGGAAACAATTTATTCTTTTGGAGGCAATAGGACTTTTTTAATAATCTAAAATACTTGGTATGTACCTCGGTAGATGTATCATTCAGATACAGAAGATATAAATTTGAATGATTGGTATTACATAGGCAAACACAGGTAAGAAAAATGAAAAGTATACCATAACATTTATCAAGCTTATTGTATCTAAATACTTAAACTCCACAAAGTCTCTTTGTTTTTGAATTATTTCAATTACTTTGAACTTCTAAGAGAACTTAATAAAACTTCATATCTCAATCATGTCATTCAAACTTTGGTATAAAAAGGGTGATTTATTTCTCACTTGAAATCTGAGGGTTAGATATCAAGTGAGAAGAAATGAGAAGAATCACATTATTTTAACAATTGCCACATGTTTATATTAAAGAATTACAGTAGCACTACATACAGTCAACTAATACAAATACATATAAATGGAGCAACATGATAAGGTGTCTTACATTGAAATTAGATTTAATGGGTACCATTGTAAGACTTAACTTAAAGGAAAACAACTCAGAGTGTATCTCATTAAAGTATTGTTTCTCTGTGATCTCTTCTCCATAATACACAATGAACATTAACTTTAAATAAGTGAAATTACCCTTAAATAAGTTAATAACTGAAAATATATACACTGGAAAGGCCTAATTCATTAAATGAAAGATTTTTCATCTTCTATAGTAGCAAAAATGTAGTCTACATGAAATGGAATATGATGATTTCTTATAGCCTAGAAGAATGCAAATAAAAACACTGGGGGTGAAGAATGACATGGATCTAAAGTAGAATGAATAAAGATGGAAACTATGTGATTAAAATGCATTAGTATATTATTTTAAATAGAAGTTTCATGTCTTTCCTAATATTAATAATAATGTATATCTCTTTTCTATTGTTGTCAATATGGAAGGCAATAAATTTGTATATTTCTGTATACATAATTTTCATTTTTCATGATTAGTACAATTAAAATATATTTCCTTGCTGTGCATGGTGGTGCATGCCTGCATTCCCAGCTACTCAGGAGACTGAGGCAGAAGGATCACAAGTTCAAGGCCAGCCCCAGCAACTTAGGGAGACCCTATCTCAAAATATAAAATAAAAAAGGCTGGAATGTAGCTCAGTAGTGGAACGCCCCTGGGTTCAATTCCCAGATCTACAAGAATACACACACACACACACAGAGATCCTTAAAAATGGACACAGTTTTTGGAATATTAAATTTTCAATGCATATGTTCATTTTTTTCTATAGAGATAGGGACAGTAATCTGCCGAATAATAGCAAAATAGGGCTAGGCAAAATAAGAAATGTTTTCCATGACAGCAAGAAAAAAATAGAATAAAGAACATCAACTTTCTGGTCACATAATTTTAGGTTTGATTTTAATGTTTATGATATTGATGTAGAGCATATTTGATTGACATTAATATTGAGCTCTTTAAAGTGAAAAGTACAATAGGTATGAGACAGAAATAGAAAATGGCCAAGCCTCAAGGGGAAAATGTGCCTTGAGGCATTTCAATATTTTATTTACCATTTTTAAAGCAAACTTCATCCAGAAACAGTTAATTTGACTATCTTCAGTTATATACAGATTCTCTTGGACATAAGTTTCACTACCCTGGTTGCTTTTAGAATTCTAAAATTCCTCTGAATTTATAATGAACATTTTCTTGTTTCCTTTGATCTCATAGACTAATAAGGATAATTTGTTTATATCTTTTCAAGATGCTTTTTTGCAAGATGTGTTCGATTCTGTCAACATTTTCTCTTGGGTTTCAATTTACAAACTTTTAGCAATTTGGTTTGTATATTCTCTGTTGCCACTATTTGATTATATATTTTAAGTATGAAGAATAAAAGTTTTATTTAGAAGTTTAATCAAACAGAATTAAAAAATCTTATACTGGTTACTAGGCAAGATAGCTTTGCATTTGTTACCTTCCTAATTTGTGAAAATTGTATTTAGCACTCAATTTTTTCAGCACTCAATTTTTAAAATAAAGAAAACTAAATTTAGTATCAAATTTGGTTCACTTAACAAACAATTATTATAGATACATTATTGTTGTTACACTAGAAATCTTGCAGACTGAGCACATATTCATTTAAGGAATAGTTTATTAATCCAGTAACTGGTAGTTCCATGAGATAACCACGAATCACCGGGTTGGCTTTTATAATCTTTGATCTCAGTCTGTTTCATCTTCATTTACTAATTCCACATTGTTCTCCTTCAATGAAGTAATATAACATTCTGATTTGGAGCGACTATATTTTACACCAGAAGAAGCCATGGAATCACCTGCTGGAAATTGGAGAAAATTAAAGAATATTCAAGACTATCAGAATTATTTAGACTGAACATGTAACTGAAAGAAAATAAAGGAGTAAAAGTTTTGAATTATATTTAATTATCCCAAAATCTACTGTCCTCTCATTTCTTCCTCCCATATTTTTCATTCTTGCATCAAGGAAGTAACAAAGCTGGGCCCACATGGTGGCGCAAGCCTGTAGTCCCAGCACTTAGGGAGGCTGATACAGGAGAATCGCGAGTTCAAAGCCAGCCTCAGCAATGGCGAGGCGCTAAGCAACTCAGTGAGACTCTGTCTGTACATAAAACACAAAATAGGGCCGGGGATGTGGCTCAGTGATCCAGTGCCCCTGAGTTCAATCTGCAGTAGTCCCGCCCCCCAACCCCGCAAAAAAGGAAGTAACAAATGGGGAAAGAATTTTTCAGAAATTATAAATTCGAAGTAACGGCAATACCAAACCAGTACATCAATAGAAAATTTCTCTCTCCATTCAAAAGTATTTTTCTCAAAATTCCACCTACATCTGGTGTATTAGTATTATAGATAAAATATTTAGAATGTAATTTGAGTTCAAAGAGAACTATCGTGATTTTAGAAATGGCATTCCAAATAGTTCTCAAAGGAGCTATTTAAATAATCAGGCATTAACAATCCAGAAGGAAAAGAGTAAGTTTATCTGGGCTTTTTAACATCAGTGTTTTTGTTTTTGTTTGTAAAAATTGAAATAAATACATGATTCATAAGTAATTGCTAATTGCTGTGCTTATATTTCCTGGCAACCAGTAGAGGCTGCATGTTAGTAAACCATCATCTGCCACACTGTATACTCATTGATTATTTATTTGACAACATAATATCATGTGAATAATAATCTGCTGTAGTGAGGAGATCCTGACTGCCTAAATGTGATTATAACTCCTCCCCCTTTTAAGGATATAAAAGAAGCAAATTATACACTTTTGATTTGTCACACATTACATCTCCATTTGTTTCTCCAGGGACTATAAATTATTTACAGCCTAGAAGTTCAAATGGAAACCTTGTCATTCTATACATAAAACTTCCAAAATTTATTTTGCAAATGTTGGATATGGGGAGCTTCTGCAAAGCATTAGAAGACTTTATTCCACATTTTTTGCACTGTGGGAGTCCTCTTCAATCTTAAAATAAAAAACAGGACAGAATTCCCTTCAGATTATGTGGAAGAGACAGAAATGGGGGGGGGAATCAGCTAACAAGGAAGTATAACTTTCTGAACATCCCTTAAAGAGTGGGAGGAGAAAAAGAAGATGGTTCAACATTTTTGTTCCCTCTTATTTATTGGATTGTTTGAAAATCAAAAGAACAATGAATAATATGAGGCATTTTTGTCAAATGTTCTTATGGATATGACATGCTAATGTGAGAGTAACACATCTATAGCAGTTTAAGAGGTAAAATAGCAAGAAAGAATATTTTAAAGAGAAAAAGAAGACAAAGAAGCAGTCACCTTACTGACCAGGCTACCATATCTATCAAACTATGCACTTTGTCATGTTTTTACCCTTCAGAAGAAAGAATGGGGGTACACACAAAAATAAAATAAGAGGAAAAAAAGATCCTCTGGAATGATACAGAAACCATTACAATATCAGACAAAATAAATCCACCCTGTGTCTCAGACTTCTTTCAAACATAAAATAAATGACAAAATGTATCTACATCGTTGAATAAGCAATTAATGTCACAGAAGACAGAGAATTTCAAACTTATTTCCAAATCCCACAGATTAATAAGGGAAGATTCATGTAATGCCTGGGCTGTAATATAGATGTGTCATAATTTTGCCATATATGTTGATGAATTTTGAAAAATAAGCAAAATCAAATCAAAGATTACTGAAAAATATAACAAACCAGGCAGAGTATTTCTTGTGAGAACATTATCTATTGAGATACAAATATTATTGGTAAGGTAGTTTGTTTCTTACTAGTTAATGACTGGCATCCTTTAGCCTTTATTTCAGAATCACCATGTTCATAAAACATTGGTTTTATCATCTTCTTTACAAAGGCACTGTAATGTAATGAAGTATCTTGAGTTGTAATGAGTTTGCACAGATATTCACAAATTCTTTCTCAATTAATCCCCCTCGTGACAAATAGCTTACAATAATCAGTTATAGGAATGGAAAACCACCAATTAAATACAGGTATATTTTACCCATTATTTTAGAATACCTATGAACTAAGACAGCTCTATCATAGTTTAGGATATAGTTTTCAACAGAAAATTAGAGAGAATCTTATAGGTCCATATGGGATCAAGACTATGACTGTAGATTCAGTTAACTTTACTGATTGAACTAATCTAATAGGGAGTAAGTTCTGTTAAATACGTGTATATTTCTCTGCCAAATTATAAGGGGCCGATATAACAGGACAACAATAGATTAAATTAAGCATAAGTATTAGAGTAAAATTACTATTGTCAGAACCAATTTATAATCACTAAGGTTATAGAAGGCAAGTAAATTGGTCTTAATCAAATTATCTTGAGAAGAAGTACCTTGAAGTGACCACTTACATTCTATAAATATGATTCAAAACTGGTAAATATTTTTAGAATTTTCTTCAGGGTCAAACAAAAACAAACAAAAATATGGCTTCCATCTTACCTACAATACTGATATATACATGTAAAAATGTACACAATGGGTGAGAGATTATTGAAAATTGACTTATGATTTTGTATCCTGTGCTTTTTGAAACCTTAAATTTCCTAGAAAAAAAACCTTCAACAACTACTTTGACAAGTTAAGAGGAGGATTACATTGTTTAAAAAATGTTCAATTATTAAACAAACTGCTAGGAAGTGGAAATGTGCACCTGGACATACCACACATAGTATGTGATAGAGATATGTGGCTATTGTTGCCATGGTAAAAATACTGGGAGAAATAATATCTATAATTATCAGATTGCCAACTTACTAGTTAATGACTGGCATCGTTTAGCCTTTATTTCAGAATCACCATGCGATGAGGAACAGATATCTTTCTAGAAAGAAAAGAGACAATTTATTATTGTACTCATAAAAACTGCTGGCAATTGTTAATATTGTTTAAAATTATTAAAACGAATTTATGTCTCACTAGCATTTTCATTCATTTATTACCAAAAAATGCAATGCAAAAATATTTTTCTTAAAATAAACAGAATTGTTTAACAGTTATATCCAAAAACAAGTTTGTAAAATTTTCTTCCTTAATCATTCATGTTTCCGCTAGGTTTCTTCCCATAGTTTTATAGTTTAGGGTCTTGCATTCAAATCTTTAAATAAATTTCAAATAAATTTATATGTCTGAAATGAACTGTCTAATTTTATTATTCTTTTTTAATATATATTTTTAGTTGTAGATGGACACAATGCCTTTATATTATTTATTTATTTTTGTGTGGTGCTGAGGATTGAACCCAGTGCCTCACACATGCTAGGCAAGTACTCTGCCACTGAGCCACAATCCCAGCCCTAATTTTATTATTCTTAATGGAGATTCACAGTTTTGACTACAAGATTTTTAAAAAACCTATCTCTCCCCAAATGGGTGTTTCCAATATCATGGTCCAAAATCTCTTAAACATAAATGAATGAATTTATATCTGGATGCAATAACTAGACCTCTGTAATAGATTTTGAAATCAGGTCTTGTGATGTCTTTGCTTTGTTATTTTTGTGTGCTTTGTTCTGTACGAATTTTTTATATTTCTATAAACAAATTATCATCAAAATTTTGATAGAAACTGAATAAACTTGTATATGATGTTGGGTAGTATGAAACTTCTTTTTTATTATTGGTGCATGCTAACTTTACATAGTAGTAGAAATCATTATGTCATATCTGTATATGTAGATAATATAATTTGATCAATCTCATTTCCCTGTACTAACCCTTACCCTCCCTTCCACCTTCTCCTTACCTGATTGCTCTATTATACTAGTCCTCCTTCTATTTTTGTCATTGTTATTTTAATTGATGCACTAAAATTAAATAAAAAGTTGTATTCATTGTGATATCCTTGCATGACATCATAATTTGATAGATTTCATTTTCCAGTACTTCCTTACCCCTGCCCTCTTTACTCAAACCCATTCCTCTATCCAAATAATCTCCCTTCTATTTTCATGTGGTCCTTCTTTTTTTCTTTTTTCTCTCTCTAGCTCCCCCATATAAGAGAAAACATTCAACTCTTGACTTACTGGTTTATTGCACTTTGCATAATATTCTCCAGTTCCATCTATTTACCAACAATTGACATAATTTCACTCTTCTTTATGGCTGAGTAAAACTCCATTGTGTATATATACCACATTTTTGTTATCCATTCATCTGCTGATGAACACATAGGCTGATACAATAAGTTAAATACTCTGAATTGCACTGCTATAAACATTGATATGCATGTATCAATATAGTGTGCTGATTTCAGTGCTTTTCTATAATTTCCAAGGAGTGTGATGGCTGGGTCATATGGTAGTCCAATTTCTAATCTTTTGAGGAAACTCCATAATGGTTTCTGAAGTTATTGTAATAATTTGCAGTATCATCAACAACGTATAAGTATATCATACTCTTATCTTCTCATCAGTAATTATTGTTATCTGTTCTCTTGATTGCCATTGTAATTGGATTGGGATAAGATTTCAGTGTAGTTTTTATCTGCTTTTCCCTAATTGCTAAATATGTTGGACATTTTTCATATGTTTGTTGGCCATGTGTATTTCTTCTTTTGAGAAATGCCCATTTAGTTATTTTTATCATTCATTGATTGAGTTATTTATTTTTTTCTGGTGTTAAGTTTCTTGTGAAATCTTTATACATTCTGGGCATTAATTACCTGTCAGAAAAGTAGTGGGCAAATATTTCTTCCCATTATATAGGCTCTATAGGCTCTCTCTTTATGCTTTTAATGTTTTTCTTTGCTCTGTAATAGCTTTTGTGGGGGGTAGAGATTGAACCCAGGCATGCTTAACCACAGATCCACATCCTCAGCCCTTTTTATGTATTTTTTTTTTATTTTGAGGCAGAGTCTCACTAAGTTGCTTAGGGCTTCTCACTAAATTGCTGAGTCTGGCCTCAAACTTGTCATCTTCCTGTCTCAGCTTCCCAATTTGCTGGGATTATAAGTGTGTGCCACCATGCCCTGCTATGTAAAAGCTTTTTAATTAAATGTCATCCATATATACATTCTTCGTTTTATTTCTTTCTTTCTTGTTCTCCAGATACCAAGTTTTACTATAAACACGTTGAAGTCAAGATAGTGTGGCATTAGCATAAGGTTGGACAAGAAGTTCAATACAATAAAATAGATAATTTTCTTGTGAAATTCGTGAGATTTTTGGCAAAGTTTGAAACACTGGGCAATACCAAATGATTCTCTTTCAATAAATACTTCTGTTTCAGCCAATTAGAAGTTGAAGTTGCAAAAATCTGACATATAGTAAAATGTCTGTCTATATTATATATACAAATGTAAAAGAAAAACAAATAGCCTATGCAGTATTTATTTTAAAAACTTCATAACATTGGAATAGACAATATTATCACCATTACACAAAACTCATAACCCAAGTGAAAATTTATGAATACTTGCTTACATCGAAATTGAGAAATCCATCAAAATACACTATTAGAAAGTGAACAAGAAGCCAAAAAACTGGGAAACAGATTAAGAACCAAAAAATAAATAATAAAGACAAAAATGACCTTTTTTTCAAAAATAAAGGTTTAAAGAGGCATTTTACAAAGAAAAAATCCAAATAAAAAATAAACACATGAAAGAGTTTGGAAGTTAATAAGAACAATGTAAATTGAAACCCCAATGAAATAACAGATATTTACAATAATGACTAAAATTAAAAAGCTTGTCAAGACCATTTGTTGAAGAGGTTGTAGAAAATATTTATTTCTCAAGCTTTACAAGTCTTGTTAAGGAAGTCAAAACTTGCACCAATTTGTTGGAGAGTTGAATCTATATTTTCTTCCAGTGGTTGCAGGGTCTCTGGTATAATTCCTATGTCACTGATATACGTCGAGTAGATTTATGTGCAGAGTTAGAGACAGGGATCTAATTTAATTCTTTGACATATGAGTGTACGGTTTTCTAGTATCATTTCTTTAAAAAGTTCCCTTTTTTTAGAGTGTATGTTTTTGGCATCTTTTTCAAGGATTAGATGACTGTATTTATGTGTCTTTATATCTGTGTCTTTTATTAAATTCATTTGGACATCATCTCTTTCTTTTTTGTTAATAAATTTCTTTAGAAGTTTTTGATATTGGGCATTGTTATACCACCAGCATCATTCTTATTGCTCAGGATTGCTTTGGCTCTTCTGGGTCTTTTAGTCTTCCACACGAATTTCAGGATTCTTTTTTCTAGTTATGTCAAAAATGGCATTACTCTCTTGATGGGAATTGAATTCATGGAGTGCTTTTGGTAATATAGTCATTTTCACAATATAAATTCTGCTTATCCAAGAACATGGGAGGATTTTATCTTTTAAGTTCTTCCTCAATTTCTTTCTTCGGTGTTCTATAATTTTCATTATACTGGGCTTTCACCTTTTTTATTTGATTTATTACAAGCCATTTTATTTCCTTTGAGGCTAATGTGAACAGAATTACTTGCCTAATGCCCTTCTCATAAGGCTCATAATTAGTGTATAGTAAATTTATTGATTTTTGTGTGATCTTGTATCCTGCTATGTTGCTGAATTTGTTTATCATCTCTAGAAGATTTCCAGTGGAAATTTTTGGGCCATCAATGCATATGATCACATTGTTAGCAAACAAATAATTTTACTTTCGCTTTTTGTACTTAAAACCTTTTAATTTCATTCTCTTGTCTAATTCTGCTGGCTTTACTTTCAAGTACTATATTGAATAGGAGTGGGGACAGTGAAAATCCTTGTCTCATTCTTGATTTTAAAGGGATGTTTTCAGTTATTCTCCATTTAGTGTGGTGTTGCCTTTGTCATATATACCTTTGGATGATGATAATGTAAGATCCTTGTATACCTAATCTCTTCTGTTTTAAATATGAATGGTTGTTCAATTTTGTTAAAGGCTTTTTTTTGCATGTGTTGAGATGATGATGCAATTTTGTGCTTAATTCCATTTATGTGATGAATTATATTTATCAATTGGCATCTGTGAAACAAATTTGCCTCCCTGGTATGATACCAACTTAATCACAGTCTACAATATTCTTAGTGTGTTTTTGAAGGTGAATATCTAATATTTTTTCAAGATTTTGCATTTATATTCAGCAAATATATTGGTCTGTAGTTTTATTGCTTCATGTGCCCTTATCTCAGGTTGATGCTGGGTTCATAGGATGAAATTTGGAATGTTTTCTCCTTTCCTATTTCATGGAATAATTTGAGGAGGATTGGCATAATTTCTTCTTCTTTTTTAAATATTTTTTTAGTTGTAGATGTATACATTATCTTTATTTTATTTATTTTTATGTGGTGCTGAGGATCGAAACCAGTGCCTCATGCATGCGAGGCAGGCGCTCTACCACTGAGCCACAATCCCAGCCCTAATTTCTTCTTCTTTTTTTTTTTTTTTTTTTTGGTACTGGGGATTGAACTCAGGGGTACTTGACCACTGAGCCACATCCCCAGCCCTATTTTGTGTTTTATGTAGAGACAGGGTCTCACTGAGTTGCTTAGCGCCTCGCCGTTGCTGAGGCTGGCTTTGAACTCGCGATTCTCCTGTCTCAGCCTCCCTAAGTGCTGGGATTACAGGCTT